>VXBJ01003467.1:28471-73482 GCA_013400055.1 Nycticryphes semicollaris
ATCTCCAGAGATCTATTTATTTTTTTTTTAGCTATTCAGCACTCCAACACTGTAAATAATACCAATAATAATAATAAAAATAAATAAAATGCATCAAGTGTCAGGCATGATGCAAAATTTCCCTGCCTCTTTTTTTGGATGGGAGTAAGGGGTGGAAACTTAATAATGCTCTACCTGAACCCCTTAAAGCACAACATCTTTGAAGTAGCAAACTGGCAAATACACTCAATCAATTATAAATGAAATAATCTTCTTAAAATATTAGAGATTTGGGTGCTAAGCAATACTGGAAGATTATGGAGAGAAAATCAGTTTTAGAGCTTCCTAAAGTGACAGAAAGAGAATAATCGGAAGAAATGGTGAGAAGTTTAAAACGATTATGTAGATTTGTGTCAGTGAAAATGTCCCAGCAATCCTTAGCCGATCTCTCGTAGGCTGGAAATAGATTACGTTCAGTCCTTTCTTAAAGGGGCAGTTTTCTTTCAAGTGTGGGGGTGGTTTAATTTTTTTTTATTTATTTATTTTTCTAAGCACCTCTGCGTTATTTTTAACCTCCTGCTGAGGCCAGGACCAAGGGCACTTGTGTGTTTCTTTGCCTGGCTGTACCGGAGGTGCACACACTGGAGAAGGGCTTGGGGTACACTGATGAGTATGGTGAGATCCATCTCCACCTTTCAGCGTGACTCTATCCCACCAACTGAAAAGAGGTATCGAGCCTGAGGTACCTACAGGAACCATGCACTCAGTCCTGCTTCTGCTTGAGCTGGGCAGATGCGGAGAGATGTCATCGAAACAAATTGGTTTTCCCCACTGGAAAACACCTCAGAAAGCAAGATGACATCTATCCTTGCAGGGAACAGATGCTTCTTGGCTGAGTCTGGAAAAACCAAAGTACCCAAGTTTGAGCAAGACTCCTCTGTCTGCCTTTGGCACAAGCAGCACCAAAAGGGCAGAGCAGGAAGCCAGGAAGGGAACAGGAAGACACAAGGCGGGGATTTGACCTTGGTTTTGACACAAGCAGGTTATAGAGAGTCTGCACTGTGTTTCCTTTTGTTGCTGTTGCAATTGAGATCTCACCTGATCCTTTACTGGCTCTGCATTTCACATTTACAGCCTCAGTGTAGATTGTTGGAATAATTTGGAGCTTACCCTTCACACACTCATATGCTTTTTAATGCAACCTCCAAATATATCCCCTGTGCCCTGGAAGACAGCTATTCCATACAGTCACCTCCTTTGGTTGCATGGCACCACTTGGGTTTGAGAGAAAAACCAAGGAGACCTCATGCCCCAAGGTGTGATGCTCACATAGACATGGGAAGGAAACTCCTAGAGCCAAGAAAGGAGGTCAGGAGCCCATCAGCCCGCCCAAGGACCTCAGTGCTGGGGTTTGCAGTCAGAAGCAAGAGAATAACTCAAAGGAAGAAATTAATATAGGAAGAAGGCATGTCAACGTCAGGGCTGCTTTAAAGGTGGTGCAATTAAGCCAAGGGGTTGGTGAGAGCTGTCGTTAATTGATAGCAAAGGAGAGGAGGCTGTCTCCAGGGAGAAGTAGGTAACGTAGGTAATCTTCAGAGAGGATTTGCCTAAAGAGATGGAGGTTTGGGAACGGAAATTCCTGGAGTCAAGGCGGGGGGGAAGAGAAAGACAAAATCTGGTTTGTCAACAGCCAGCAAGGAGATGTGGAGCAACCGAAAATCAGCCAAGGTCTCTAAGAAGATACTGCTGCCTTTGCTTAGGACCCACACATCAGTTCATCTCTGGAGCCATGGATATTTTCAGTAGAGCAGAAAAGTGTTCTGTTTTTTTTTTTCCTAAATCAGATACTTCTAATCACAAACGCACACAAAAGTCATCTTGTTGACAAAGTGGATTTTTTCACTTAAACAAGAAAAATCTTTATTCTCATGTTTGGGCTTTTTCTCCATCACCTGCTGATTGCTTTCCCTACCGTTTTTGCCCAAACTTCTTCCTTTCCTGAGGGTCAACATGAAAAACCAAACAAAGATAGGAAAAAAAAAATAATCCCAAATTAAAACCTTTCCTAGAGGTGCCTGCAAAAGGTAAAAGTGAAAAGCTTTCCTAAAAATACTTGCAAAAAAACCCTACGTGTGCACAAAACATAGGGTTTTTTTAAAAGTCCTCTTTTTCAGCAGGTGTTTTTCTCTGGGTTAGGGGGAGTTCAAGGGTCATTCCAAGTTATGGCCACTCTCTGTTTTGCTCACCCCCTGGATGCCCATGGCTGCTGTGGTCTCACTGCCTACAGCAGCTTCCCCAGAGGAATTTCATCTAATCCCAGCTCTCCTCAGGGATTCAGACAGTCAGAAATAACAGCCCTTACCTACCGCCAATGGAGAGAGTAGGCAGCATTAGCTAATGTTTGTAAAGCTCTTAGCAGATGACAGTGCTGTTGTGTGGTACTAGTCCCACGTTATAGCTGGATGCTGCTTGATAGTCAGGCATGGAATCAATTTTTGAATAATGGATATTAAAAACGTCAACTATGACACCCAGCCATAATGCCTACCGTGTGCTGAGTGCCTATATATTGTTTCACACACTTAATATACAGTGGAGGCACTGTAATTACTCCTTGCTAATCCCCACACTTTATAATCCATCCGTGCGTATGAAACCTGGCCGCCTCTTCCCACCTCTCTGCAAAGATTTCAGAGCACAAGCTGCACCTAGCTGTCACTGCACTAAGATACCTCTTTTTTTTTTTTACCTCCCCAAAATATTGTGAATTGCCAAGCAAAGATTTACTAATTGCACTTATCCGAATCCCCAGACCTGCTCTCAGCCTGCATCTATTACCAGCAGTCACTTCACACCAGTGGGATGGAACAAGTTGTCTATCCAGAGAGAGAAAGGCAAAGCTCTCTGTGCAGAGGCCCTCCAATAAAGACTGTCAGAAATAATGCTTAAAGGAAATATGTTTATTTGCAACATAAGGTGTGGGAAATGTGGGCACAGAAGGCTTGGTCTTGCTTAGAATTAGTCATCTGAAAACTGAACGTGGAGTCTGAATAAATCCAGGCAAGTTGTCTCAACTTTGTTTACAAGTACTTGGGCTTTGAGCACAACTTCTGCTGTCAGGCTTTCCTGTCAGTTTAGGGAGATTCACCCTGTTTCTGCTAGACCTATCCACCACTGTACAGGAGGGATAGTTGAGGCCAGGACAGGAACACTGAGTAGCTGGGAAGTGACCACGAATACCCCCGGGCTGGGAAAAAAAGAACCTTCTTGCCAACAGAAATTTTTTGAAACAGTTACAGAATCATAGAATGGTTAGAATTGGAAGGGACCTTGAAGATCAAGTTCCAACCCCACTGCCATGGGCAGGGACACCTCGCACTAGAGCAGGTTGCTCAAAGTCCCATCCAGCCTGGCCTTAAATACTTCCAGGGATGGGGCATCCACAACTTCTCTGGGCAGTCCTTCCAGTCAGAGCAGAGGGGCCTGAAATGGCCAAACTAAGCTTCGGTTAGAGCTGGATGGGACGGATGGGAGGGATAACTGAATAATTTAGATGGGTTGGACTTGTCCAGCCTCTAGTACAACCTCCTGCTCCAAACAGGGACCAGTTTGAGGTTAGATCCAACTTCAGTGTTATATCAGGTTGACCAGAGCCATGTCCAGAAAAGTGTTGAGCATCTCCAAGGGTGGAGATCCTGCTGCCTCTCTAGACCCTTTTACAGTGTCGATGACAGACTGCACAATGTGGTACTTGCACATAAAGAGAGGTGCTCATGAAGCCAGGAGGTCTGTGGCTGTACCTCTGCAGGGCCCAAGCCCAAACCACTTGATATGGGAGAAGATAGCCAGAGGAGGAGCATGCCTATTCAGAAACCCTTCTCTGTCAGCTGGTGCACCCTTCACTGATGGATGTGGGCTTCCTAAATCTAGGCTATACTGGCCTCAGAGAACAAGGCAATGCAGAGACAGGAACCTTTTGCTGGATTTTTGGACCTTTTGGACCTTTAGACCTTTATATTAATGCATGGATGGCAGGGATGGCAGTGGAGGGGCAGGGAAAGGGGAGAAAGTCCAAAATACCAGCCTCCATCTGTTTCTGTCCAGCTCACCTGATACCCCAACTCTGCTGCCGGAAAGGGGTTGTGTACCTGCCATCCCTTCGGAAAAGTCCCCATCTCTCTTCCCAGTCCTCCTCCATCTCATTACCTCCAGGCAGCAGCACAGGCTGCAGAGGGACTGCTATTAGGGAATATAGCTTTATTAATTATATCCAGCCCCTGTTTCCTCACAGGAGAAGGAAATTACCTGCACTTGAGCAGAGCAGAAAAAGCCTCTTTTCTGCTCTTATTGCACATTTCATCTCCTCCTCCTCCAACCATGGGTTTTCTGATGTGTGAGGACCACTGTGTGAACAGATCCTGGCTCCTTTGTGGAGCTGGGGCATCACAATAGCCCTGCCCAGTGTACGGGACACCACACAGGGAAAATGCTCCCGGAGCCAGCATCAAGAGCTGTAGTAACAAAAGGGACTTCCTGCCAACAAGGCAGAGGAGGGAGAACTTTGCTGAGACGGTGGCTGGATTTTTTCCCTTGAGCTCCATCGCAGGCAACCTGCCACTCCTTGGAAGTATTAGGGTTCAAATGAGGTCAAATATGCCACCATAGATCAGACAGAGCTACAATGCTGGTGACCTGAGGGCTCAGCTACAAAAAAAAAGGGGCCTTGAGGTAGCCTTTGTTCACAGTCACCCTACATGTAAAACCCCAGTTGTTAGAAAACAAGGTTTTAGAAAACAACCTGTAGGTGTCATGCATGGAAACACCATCTCAAATCTGATGTTTGCTTACACATCAGAGAGGTAAACTAAGGCATACAGTAGTGGAGAAAGAATCATAAGTTGGATGCAAAGCCTGAGGCCTTCATCTGCAACCTGCCCCCTTTTTCTTGTAGTGGAATTGCTTGGATTTTCGTTGTTACACCAGTTCAGGGCACCCCGGCACCCCAGGTCGTAGACTTGTGCCCCAGGATGCTACATGCTGACACAGAGCAGAAAGCCAGTCCCTGCCAAAGTGTCTCCCATTCCCCAGCCATACTGATGGAGCAGGGGTCAGGGAATAGAGAAATCTTCTGCTTGCAGGAAAGTTACAGTTTAAGAAGAAAAAAAACACATTTACAAGCCTCAGCAAATTGTGGTGCTTCTGCACGTGCTCTGCTCCCTGCGTTCAGCCTGTGCCTCCTTAAAGTCACTTACAGCCCAGAGTTGCAGCAGACTAACACCACCTACGACTCGGTTCGCAGCATCTGAGGATCCATCTTGCTTTATTTTAACCCTAGGGAGGGCTGGGGAAGCAGGCTGACACCCACCCACTCGAGATTAAGGGTATCAGCGATCGGCGCCGTGACTCCCCACGCACACACGGCATGGCTGCTGCCTGACCCGCTGTGCACAGACCCGGCATCACGGCCCTGGAGCTCAGGGAAGTGAGCAAGACAGGCAGCACGCCAGCCTGAAACGGCTCTGAGCCCAAAACTCGATTATTGCTTAACTTTCCTGCCAAGCCTCCGGGTCCCTCTGTGCTAAATCATTCCCCATCGATCCGTTCCCATTATAAAGCTCCTGTCTCCCCCACGAGCCTGCGACTCCATACGACTCGACTTCCAGCACAATTGAGCTCGGACCCTAAAAATCAATACTGCAGCAACCCAAGGATCAGAGGCCAATGAGGTCTTTAACAAACGTGTCTGGTGCTCTTGACTTGAGTAGGCTTCAGCCTACTTTGAGGTCCTTTCTGATCCATCATGGGTTTGTTCAAGTTGTCATAAAGCAAATTTGCAGTCATTGATCCAGGCAGAATGAAGTTGTGAATATCAGATGGGGGAAGGAGGGGGGAGAATAACCCTAGAGAAAGAGTTTTAATAGCTTATAGGCAACACATGTCTGAGCCAGAGGAAAACAAATTAGGAAAATGCAAACGAAATAAGCTTTTTCTATTTTTTTTCCAGCCTTTTTTCCCTCTGGAGAGGGAAGCTGCCTTGGCTCTTAAGAAAAACAAAAGGAAACAATAAATATTAGCTATAATAGAGGGCTGGGTTCCTTCTAATGGATAAGGGCTATGGCTACATACTTGAGATATTAACCATAGACCATGTTATATAAGGATAGCTTATAAATATATAGACAATAACAGGCCAGATCCTTCCCTGCTATGAAATCATGTGGCTCTGCTGAAGCTAGTTCAGCTCCTGCCAGAAGACAGGACTCAGGGAAACTCATTTCAGAGCAAAATAACTAAAGAGGGAGGAAAGTTGCCTTCCATAAAGTGCGATTCTGATGACAAATGACCCAACCACCTGCACAATGTATTAACGAGGCTTCGCTATGCAACAAATTGCACAAAAGCCAATTGAATTTAATATAAGGGTCATTCATCTCCCTGGCTTTTTGTTACTTTTAATTCAGCTCCAAATCTTTTCAAAACTCATTAAATGAAACATAATCAAAATTCACATTTCTGTACCTTTTAAGTCCAAATCAGCACCCTGGATCCAAACACTTCTAGCTTCTAGCTTGCCTCAGCTCTGCTTTCAGAGCCACCACCCATCCTCTACAAGGGTAAAGCTATTCCAAGGTTTGATGACCACTTAGAAATGGGCATCCAGACTGGCATTTCGCATGCCAGTCTATCTAAACTATCACAGAATCATTCATGTTGGAAAAGACCCTTGGGATCATCAAGTCCAACCATCAGCCCTACTTTACGATGTTCTCCCCTACACCACTTCTAAATGACTCTTGAACACATTCAGGGATGGGGACTCAACCACCCCCCTGGGCAGCCTATTCCAGTGTCTGACCACTCTTTCTCCAAAAAATTCTTTCCTAATGTTCAGCCTAAACCTACCCTGTTGCAGCTTGAAGCCATTCCCTCTTGTTCCGTCTCTAATTACCTGTGAGAGGAGACCAGCACCAACCTCTCTCCAATGTCCTTTCAAGTCATTGTATCATGTTACCTAAAACATGGGCACATTCAGAGCGAATACAAGATGTTCACTGAGATTTTAATGGCAAGTCTAGCAAAGGAGAAGAAGCAACCTGCAAGCCATGAGCCCTCCTGAGCTCTGCTCCTGCAATCCCTAGAGAGAGGAGCAATCACTGCAATCCCTGCCTTCTCACCCACAAGTTTTTCCCTGGTGTTTGCCAACTGGCCTGTCATGATATTCAAAACAGATCTCAGTTATAACCCCCATTGGGCTGCAATAGGTTTGCTCCCTGGGATGCCGAACTGGTGGACTCCCCACATCCGTCCCTCCCGCCTTGATGGCGCAGCAGCAGAGCTCAGCCAGCCAGCACCCTTGGTCATGTGTCCTCTTCCTGTCATTAGCTTTCACTAACCCTTCCTGACCAGCCAAATGCCCTTCCTACATCTCTGAAAATCTCAGGATTTGGGGAATCTACAGCCTCCTCCAGACGGAGAAGAGACAGGGCCAGGTGAGAAACTCCACTCAAAGGTGTTGGTGGGAGCCACTGAGTACAGAGGAAAGACAGCTTGGCCCTGTGAAATGGAGGGGGCATTGAGAAGGGAGCTATCTCAAGCACACTGGAAAGTAGGGGCTCCCAAAATAATTCAGCAATGGAGTCATCATGGGTTACCCCATCAGTAGTTTCATTCCCCAAACTTATGAACCTATGTGCATCAGTATAGTGGCAAGGGATGCGCTGTCTCTGTGCAAGCTCTGCTGTGCTCATGGAATCATAGAATTGTTCAGGTTGGAAGGGACCCTTCAGGTCATCGAGTCCAACCATCAACCCAACACTGACAAAAAACATCACTAAACCACATTGCTAAGCGTTGTGTCCACCCATCTTTTAAATACCGACAACAATTCCACCCCTTCACTGAGCAGCCTCTTCCAATGCTTAATAACCCTTTCAGTGTAAAGATTTTTCCTAATATCTCATCTAAACCACCTCCAGTATAACTTGAGACCATTCCCTCTTGTCCTATCCCTTGTTACTCGGGAGAAGAGACTGACCCCCACCTCTCTACAACCTCCTTTCAGGGAGTTGCAGAGAGCGACAAGGTCTCCCCTCAGCCTCTTTTTCTCCAGGTTGAACAACCCCCGCTTCCTCAGCTGCTCCTCATAAGACTTGTTCTCCAGACCCCTCACCCCCCAGCTCCCCACTCATTTCCAGGTGCAATCCAAAACCATCTGGTAACACAGGGTATCAGGAGCTTGCTTCATCCTCTCACCTGATCCCCAACTAGCAGCCTCTGTCTGCCCGCGGCTTTTCCTGTCACTCAAGATTTGTCCCTTAAGAAGTCCCAGTGAAACTACCCTCAGGTTCAGTCATCACTGGTTAGGCCCAGAAATCCCAGTCCAAGAAGGCATTTCAACTTTTCTCCTGTCACTCATCCTGGCTGAGTGGTGACAGGATTGTCCCTTTTACAGAAAAACCCATGACTTTATTTTTCCTGCCAGTCCAAACTGTAATGAAAAAAAATAATAAAGTGGTGAAATTTCTCATGCTGATCTTCCCTATTGAGTAAAAGTGAGCTGAGGTGGCTGAAATTAAGTTTCCTTTTCAATTTTGTTCACATTTTAAACTGAATGGTTTTGGTTTGATGTTTATTTTTAACAAAACCATGAAAACTGTCTGTTCTGTCACTTGTGTGTTAATCAGACTAAAACACAGTTTCCCCTTCCAACCGGTTCTTCTCCTCTAAACCTTTTTGTGCTCTTCAAATCAACGTTATCCAGCAAAATCAGGCTCAGGGAGAAATTTTCAGCTGGGTACATTTGCATCTTTGCCTGCTTGGGAAGTCAATAAGGCAAACACAGTGATTCAAGCACTTCTCCAGAGCAGAGCCGCAGTACCTGCACCATCCCCGTCTCTGTTTCAGATTGCGGTGTTGGAGGAGCAAACAAGACCTCTATTCCTGGTGAACAGAGAGAATCAAGATTTGCTTTCGCCACCCTCAATCCATTTGTCTGAAAACATCCCTCCCTGGAACGCATTCCCCTTTAGAGCCATTTTTTCTCCATTCAAATTGCTCCTTAATTCCTCCTTTTCGAGTGCACCTGACTACCAGCTTTTCCTCAGATCCATCAGTTCTGGTGCTTCCCATAATAGTCTGCGTGAATGTTTGCTTATATTACTGCTGCTTCCAAGTTATGCTGCCTCCACCTTGCACTCTCTGCTCCATCTCCGTCTATTGCTTTACCCCGCTGCCCGTCTGAGAGCGGCGGCACACACTTCTGCAAAGCGTTATCTCATTATTTCAATTCTATCTGCTAAAGCGTTTGGAGAGACAGTGTATTAAAGACACTATATAAAAATAAATTGAATTGGGAGGAAATCTATATACCTAAAGTTGTAAAAAGGAATAGTCTCCGGTGATGACTCCATTTCCAGCAACGGCATTGTAACAAGCCGGAGCCCATCTCCCAGCTGAATTTTAAATAGATCTGCTCAAATTGAGCAGAGCTGGCCAGGCTCACAGGGCTGGGGGCTACATCTTGGGGACTGGGGGCTCAGGGAGGCCTGGGAGAGGCGTGCAGGGAGAAGGGGATGAGTGCCGCAGCCCAGCCTGACCCCCTGCCCAGGCTCCTCTGGACCACCAACCCACCAGCACAGATCGCCCAGCTCGGCTGGGAGCTGTAAAGAGGGACATGCTGCCTCTCGCTCAGCCGGTCCCCTGGGCATCATTCCCTCATTCAGCATTCCCTCCATTGCTAAGATAGCCTCACTGTGCAAACCCTGGTAGCCCCACCTTGTTGGTTGTCAGTTCATGGAAATATAGCTAAACCTTCTTCCTTTTGTAGTCTGCCTCAGCAAAGGAGACAGGTATAGTCCTTATGTTTGGAAAAACAAGAAAATGGTGGTTTTGGATCTTTCTACAACCACAATGGACAAAAAAGGGTTCACCATTTGGGTAGATGACTACCAAGGCAAGAACTTGGGTTGGACAAGTGGTCCAACAAGGACCAAGGCACAGGTTTCTGGGCCATGCTGCCATGAGAGGCTGATGCAGTTCCTAAGATCCATAAACAGGGAAGCAAAGAGGCATCTTATCTCTGCATTGCTGAAGAGAACTCTGCTGGGCTGTGGAGCAAAAATGATCAGAGATCCCAGTAAGGGGACTTAGTAGAAAACAGCTCTGCCCATGAAACCTATCACAGAGCTGACAAATCCACCCCAGAAATCTTAGGGACGCCCTCAAGTAAAATAACCTCTTTCCATAAAGCTATGCATCATGGTCTGAACTGAGCTCTCGTCGTCTACAAGAAATCTAATTCCTGATTGCTGTAACTCTGACTCTTCCTCTGCATCCCCCAGAATCTGGAAGATACAGAAACAGGAAGGCTTTGACCCACTGGTTTGTTCTTCTCCTCATGATGCCAAGACCTTCATCAGTAAGTGATAGGGAAGGAAGAACTGTGACATGGACTTGTATACCACAAGAATGGGCCAAGTCACGGTCCAGATACTCCTCAAGACAGGAGGCAATCCATGGGAAAGGCTTTCTGCCCGTCAGTCCCAGAGCCCTTCTCCCTAATTAATTCATCATTTGTCTGTTTGGGGGAATGGCTCAGCTGAAATGACGTCTTTTTCAAGTTAAAAAAAGAAGAGAAAGAAAGGAAATCTGACATACATCATGCGCTCCTCCACCCCTCCTAATTCAAAGTGTTCTCAATTCTCTAATTCTTGCTTTACAACTTTTTAATGTTAGCATTTGAGCAAATTGAGGTAAACACTTGCATCCCAGTAATCCAAATTAAAATGGTAAGAAGTCAAGCAGATTTTTTCATTACACCTGAACTAAGGCAACCACCTCACTATCGCTGTTTAGGAAGATTTTGGTTTTTATTTTTCTCTTGGTCCTGGTTCAGAATCATGTCTCAAAATAAAGCTGGAAGAACTATTCCCCCAGCCTTGCACGGTGACCACCAGCACCCATATAATGCTGCTGCAAAGAGGAGGAACTACCTGCAGCCCTGAAGAGCAATGACTTGGCAAGGTCTTTGCATCATCAGGTTCAGATTGGATATTAGGAAAAATTTTTACACTGAAAGGGTTATTAAACATTGGAATGGGCTGCTCAGGGAAGTGCTTGAGGCACTATCTCTGGAGGTTTTTTAAAGATGGGTTGACATAGTGCTTAGTGACATGGTTTAGCAATGGTTTTGGTTTTTGACGGGGGAGGGGGTTGTTTGAGTTTTTTTTTTTTCTTAAATCAGAGATGGGTTGCTGATTGGACTAGATGATCTTAAAGGTCCCTTCCAACCTAGACAATTATATGATTCCATGATCATTTACTCTCTGTCTTCCTGGGACCTGAAGCTTGGTGCCATAAATATCTTTGCTATTCTTGTTTAGGAAATAACTGGATGTTATCTGCACCCCAGGAACAACTCAGTTCAGTGGCTTTGCTCAGATAGTGAAATTCAGACCCCTGAATTGCTCAGGACTCCTGTGTTGTAATAGAAATGTTAAATCTTCCAAACTGCACTGAATGAACTGGTGAAGTAGGCTATAATGTGGCAAAACATCTCTCCCAGAAAAGTAACCTTTTGCAAGTCTGTATCATAGCCATTGCCAAAAAAAAGACTGTAATAATAAACCAAATGTCTGGAGGAATTTCTGCTCCCTATTTTCCTCTCTTTCCAGCTCATTATTTCTTTATAAGGCTCATTACCAGCAGGTCTGAGACTCAGGCACTGACCCACAAAGGCCTGGAGGGAGGAAAGCTTTCAAAGGGTGTCAGACGCAGCTGGACCAATTGACAAGAGATGCAGAGAGGCAAGAGAGGTGGCAACCAAAGGGACAGGTTTCCTGGGGCCCTGCATTGGAAAGAGTAGGATCAGGCTCCACTAGTGCATGCCCCACTCTGCACAGCCTCAACATTTCAGCTTCATTGGAAATATGACTTTTCAGTATGCTAGACCCTGAATCCAAAGGGGATTTACTGAAATCCTAGTGGAAAAACTTTAAATTAACAACATCCAACAAACAAAATTGACCTTTTCTATAACCATTCAACAGTTCAAGAGCAGGTTTGGCACCACCTGAAGCCTATTTATGTCGGGACCATCCCACCCTACATGTCTGTACATTCCTGACCCCTTCCTCAGGTTCCTGATGTGTGATGAGTTGTGTCATTTCAAGGAGCTGGTCTGGATGAAAAGTAAAGTGGGCAGGGAAGGAAAGAAGGGGGGAAAGAGAGAGAAACCCAGGAGATTTTAAAAAGTAAGACACACTTTCACTTGGAAATATCCCTTGCTGCTTGTTTGGGTTCCTCCTGAGCAGCCGAACCCAGGGCTGATGCTCAAGAGGTTTTGCTAAGGCACCACAAACCCAAGACTGAAACTGAAAGACCCTGCAGGCGCCCCTGCAGGACCACTTCTCTACCCTGACCTGGGATGCTGGGATTTTAAGATCTTTTTTTTTTTTTTTGGAGGATTTGAAACTGCCCAGAGGACAGCAGTGAGGGTCATCTGTTTGCATCCATATCCATGTGGGAGCTGGAAAAGTTGTCACCCTCGTTTTGACCATATAGCCCAAACTTTTCTGCTAGAGCTTCCACTTCATTGCCCAGTTTCCCTCTAGACCCATTATCCTATTTCCTTGGCTGAATTTCCTCCTTGCTTGTTTCAATCTGTCGTGTTGGTTCTCCCTGCAGTGGAGGTTGCATCTGCTTTTTTCCATTCAACAGCACACCCCAACCCTTCTTGCATCTTAATTTGGGTTCTACTAGCAAGTGAGGGCAACATTTAACTGAGTTTGCAGCTAAGTAAGCCTTTCTACTCTGAACTCTTGGGAGAGAATATTATCTCCTAGTGATGTGTGAAATGCCTCAGAGAAGGGACCAACAACAGGTTGGTGGAAAAATACTGTAATAAATAACATGCCTGATGGTCATAACAGGCAAGTGAAGACATATGACATAATCGGGGGATAATAAAGAATCTCACTGGGCTTTCAGGAGCGTGGGGTTTGAAGATACACAGAGCAACAAACCAACGCCACTGCCGGGCTTGTTCCTCACTGCCAGGAGTGAAACAACTTCATTCCAGCCACTGAGAGGTGGCTTGTGAAAGCCTCCAATATATTCACTGGGTAGAAAATTACCTGTCAAAAGAATGATAAAGCCATGGTGTGCTTTGCTACTGGAATCCATTTGTTTTGACTGGTGATGGGGAAGAGCTCAGGCTGCATCCCATTCCTCTGCTAAGTCTTTTGCTGCTGAAAGGATAGATGCAGTGGAAAGTATTAAAGAGTAGTATCCACTTGTATGGCATGGTGGGATGTGTTATTAAATAGCTCATTTTTTTAACAGTATGCAATCCTTTGTACTGCCGTGCTTGAAGTTAAACCCATGCACACCTCTACAAGCCTGAACCTGCAAGTAGCATGTACTTTGTAGGGACTGACATGGCTCTTGGTGTGGCTGTGACAGGGGAAATGTGCCACGTACACAAACCAAACCACCAGCAAGCATCACTTGTGCTAGAAAAAAAATCAGGACAAATCACACCCCTTTACACTGTGCCCAGGAGCAGCTCTGTAGATGCTCCTATCATGTTTCTGTAGGCAGTTGGGATGATTTCCCAGAGTGGGTCACGTACTCACAGAAGCTAGGGTGGAAGGCACTTTAAGAGGTCATTTGTGCCCATGTTTCTCCTGTGCTTTAGCCAGTGAAGCTGTACTGATAGATGGATTTTACCCATCTTTTGGTCTAGATACTGTTGAATTAGGAGGACTGCAAAAAGGGCATCAAGGGAAATTACCATCTGCTCTGCTCAGTGTTGCTGAATCCACAGCTGAAAACAACCAGTCTAGAATCTGTAGGTCAAGAGGGAAAAAGGATCTGGGGCACGTCTTAGAAGGAGAGATGAAGGGAGCTGAGCTTGTTTAGTCTGTCACCTAATGGAGGTAGTCAGAAAGACAATAGAGACAATTTCTCAGCAGTGCCAAACAACATAATGTGGAGCAACATCCACAAACTGTAGTTTGGGAGGCTCAAGTTGGACAGCAGAAAATAATTAAATACTGTGCAGGTGGTGCAGCACTGGGACCAGTATCTCTATCCTTGGAGGAGTTCAAGCTCTGGCTAGATGCAACCATAGCCAACCTGACCTAGCACTGGCAACACCCATGCTCTGAGTGGGAGGTTGGGTTGGAGACCCCAGCACCACCCCAGGCTGATGCTAATTGTCCTATTCTCACTGCCAGGCCTGGTGCAGTCACTTGCAGTGTGGTGACACATGCCCTACTGCAAACAGCTTGGGATCCTGTGAACTTTCCTGTGGGACCTGGGGTCAGGGACAGATGGAAAGGGGATTGTGTCTCACCTCTAAATCCTCTTCGTAATGTCTCACTGGCCAGGCACACCTAGGAAATCCTTATCTAATTCATTCCCCTGGACACTAATAAAGTGCTTGAGGACCCTCTGCAGATCCCATGGGGCCTATTATATGCATGTGCTCCTCCATCAGCCTACAGCTGCAAGCTCCCCACATCATTCCAGCTAATGAACTGTTTGAGGGAGAGTGGTAAAAGGAAACCTTTCTATCCCACACTAACTGATTGGAAAATAGCAGTGGGAAAATGAAAGCCAAGGCAAAACTCTTCAGAGCAGGCAGTAGCAGAGAAATGAAAATGCTATTATCATTCTTCCACATGAGAAGAGTGACAAAGGAAGACCTCTCTCCCCCACCCTTCTGGGTGCTGCCTAGATTTTCCAGCAAGGTCACAGTAATAAGCAATCAGCTGATTGAAATGCCACATTTCAGCCAACCAGGAGAATAAGCGGACTTTCTATCAGGATTCTCCACAACGGAGCACTCATTGTGATAAATGAACTGGAGAACAAGACAAATGAATATAACCTACTGCTGTGCATGGATTCATCAGCCCAGAGAAAACTTCTGACAGAGAGAGAGGGAAAGAAAAGACAGTGCCCAGGGAGCTTTGGTGAGAGGAGGCACACAGGAAGGTTGCAGTGAGCTTCTAAGAAGCACATGGGTTGAACAGGAGTCATCTGCTAAGTACCTGTGCAGAGGTGGCCATGTGGTTATGGGGGCAAAGTAAGAGTCCATTGAGCTGTAGCCACTCAGAACTTGTGATGAGCAGAAGCGAACTGCACCACTTATATGACAGCTCCTTGGTGTCTAATTTTGACTCCCTGATGTGTGCAAATTGATCAGATCAGCCATACAAAAAACCCAAGCAACTTTTCTGCACGACCCTGCTGTTCTACAAAGGGAGCTCTGAGGTGACAGGACCTTCAGCTCTGGATAAACCCTTCCTGCTTCCTGCTTCCCATGTACAGGATCACAGACTGTGGTTCTTTCACCTCTTAAAAAGCGCTTTTTAATCCAGAAGACAAAGACTTAACAACATCCAGGGACTGGCAGCTGAAGTCAGCAAGGTTCAAACCAGTAAGAGCATGCAAATCACCAGCAAGGTAACTAAGAACTGAGAGGAATTCTCTGTCACTGAGAGTAGTGAAGGCTTTCTAAAAGAAACAGCCAAGCTTGGCCAAACAACACTGGGAGATGTTCAGGAAGAAGGAGGAAGCCTCTTTTATGAGGTGAACCTAGAAAATGGCAGCAGGCCTTGCTGGCTTTTTAGATGGTGACTCCCATTATGCCATTCTGCAGTGTCCAGCTAAAAAACAGAGCTAGCAAGGAGTCAGATTCAACAGGAGAGTATGAGAAGCCAGTGGACTTGCCCCTACTTCCAGGACAAAATTTTTGTCCGATATCTGTGTTTTACAAAGAAATGGAAATTCATATAATTGTAATTCTTAGGATGACTTTCCCCTCCCCTCCTTATGATATAAAAATAGCCTGCAATGAGACTTTGTTTAAAGCCATGGAGTTAATTTTCTATAATAATTGTTAACAGTTGGAGTTTTTCTTTTTTTAAGCTCAAGGGAGAAGCATGGACAGATTTATTAATGGTGTCCCCCAATGTGATTGATGGGCTGTCAAACAGGGAAACTTCACACCTGAAAAAACTTGAAACAAGAACACTTATACCAAAAATAACATCTGTGCCTGGTACCTCTGCAAGTCTTTCTGTACTGACTTGTGGCCGAGCCCTCCCAGGGGCTTTTCTACCCCAGTAGTTCCTCTGTAGGTTCAGTGCCGTGGTCTGTTCTTCTGTTGCTACAGAGCTAGATACTCTCATGACATCACAAATACAGTGATGGATGATGGGAGAGTAGAGAGATTGTGTCTCCAGAAGAGTGAGCAGGCAAAGATGAGATTCCCTCATGGGATGATTGTCATGAAAGTGTTTCCTCCTACACCAGTGTCCATCAGAGAAAATGTGATTTCCACACATACACATAGTGATTCACGGGTAAATCTTAACTCTTGCTTACATCCCTTTCTTCATCACTGGTAGCAGGTAGCACCTGATATCAACAACACTGAGATTTCCCAGTCTCTAGAATAGATTACACACCTCTGCTGCAGAAAACACCAGCAGCTCTGAGGCCAGGTTGGGTGAGGAACAGTATGGAGGCCCTTGTCTTTTTTGCCTGGTGGCCACCAGCTCTCTACTCTGAAAGCATCCGTGGCTTCATTCACTTCCCAAATCATGTGGATATTGAGTGTAAACACCAGGAAGGCCAGAGCAGGCACTGGTGGCTACAAGATGGCTCCAGCAAGTTCAGCTAGATTGAAACCTCCTCACAGAAAGGATCTGAAGGTGTTCTGGCAGGATGACTGTGTAGTTCTTAATTCATGTATGAATACCAGCCCTCATATAGTCCAGAGAAATTAAATTCTGGTGTACTGTTGCCTTGATGAATTCCTTGCCTATATCATTCCTACAGCAAAGGAAAGCAGACAGCAGTATGAACAGGAGGTAAATTTGTCCAACCGAAGCATGTCAACACAAAAAAAAGTTTGATCTCTTCCCGTATAGAGGTTGCACACACATGGACTGACAAAACTGGCCATCCACTATGCCTCTGCCTCCTTTCCCTGCAGCCATACAGCAATGGACAGAAAACAAGATGACCAGAGTCTCCAAGAAACACTTTGGCCTCAATTTCTGCCATTTGCTCAAGGAGTTCTTTCTGCAGACATTTGCTTCATTGGTATATTCCTTCCCTGAAACACCAGGCAAGCACTTTCTTCATACAGTTGGGACGAATTTTTCACTTAGGTCAACAAGGTCTTATGGGACACCAGCACACCCTCAAGAGAGCTAGGAATGTCTCTAGAGGCACCCAAGTAACTCCTGAAAGGCACAAGACCTTATGAACCCTCCTTAAGTGAAATGAAGAAGCACTGGGAACCATCTCAGCATGTGAGAGGAGTGAGGAAAATCTCAAGCCTTACCCACTGATCACAACTTCTGCTCCAACAGCAAAAATAATCTGTTTTAATAATCTTAATAATCTTTCTCTAGTATCCTTTGTCCATATGGCTGGTAATCTGGCTTCTTAGGAATGAATTATGAAAAAATCCTCAAATAGGGATCTGATGGCTTAGCACAGAGAATCAAAGAAATTAGAGGCAGAGAAGCCCTATCAGGCCACTTAGCCTTCTTTGCCCACCAGGCATCCTTCCATCAGGGGCCTACTGGGCTGGAGTGGCAGTGCTGGATCAGACTCCCGAGTGGAAACTGCATCCTCTTCCCAGCACTTCCCCAGCCTCCCACCACCCTGGGTACTTCTCTTGCTGCCTTATTTCTCCTCCCACTTATTAAGACTACATTTTCTTCAGGACAATGATTGTGCCTGGGCAGGTTTACACGCTGCCCAGCAAACAGGAACCACCACAGGGGACAGATCCTTCCAAAACTGTGCCAACAGAGTACAAAATCCTCCTGCAGGCTCTTCCATGGCTTACAAAGATCTTAAAGGGGATCCCACAAATGTTTCTTCCCACCTTTGCCTTCAGTGGGCAAGGAAGGAAGTTGATCCATCTGCCCTGTGGTGCAAATCAGCACAGCCCCACTGACTGCTGACATGACCCTGGTCTGATGAGAGGATCTGACTGAGGTAGTTGGTGTTGCTGGAAGGAGGAAGATTGTACCTCATCTATTTTAATTTGTGAAGATTCCCCCTGACCAAAACTCTGGCAATACTGACACACAGAAAGCAATACCAGTCTGCAAAATGGGTCCTTGTGCAGAAACCAAGGGCTGCGGGACCCTGGCCTGCTGGTGGTCTGCAATGAGCTTTTAATTTATTTAACCATTAGTAAACAGATGTAATCAACATAACCTTCCCCATCTCCTTTGGCACCACATCAGAGCCACAGACAAGCTCCGCTGGGGACCGGCCGTCACATCGGGATGAGACAGCGAAGCCTTGAGGTTATGAGACCACTGCTGTGAGTTTTGCCCAAATCTTTACATGCCCAGTTGGTCTCAGCAAGACACCATTAACTTACAGAGGAAGAAGAAAGGAGCCCCATCTGGAGCTTAGAAAGCACAAATCTGCCATTCTCTCTTCGCAGGCTGAGGCCGTCTGAACAGAAGGTAAAGGTTGCAGGGAGATGCTTTCATAGGGAACAATGCATGGGAAACACAGAGACAATACACTTTCTCCACACACACCCCCTAACTATTCCTCTGCAAGAGCAGGTACCTAAAATCAAGAGCAAAGAAAACTGCAAGCCAGGAACATCGTTTCTGCTTTCAGCAATTCTTCCCACGGTCTTCTCTGAGCTAATAAATATTTTGCAGTACTGCAGCAGTGCAGCATTACTAAATTTTCTGATTGAGGAAAATAAAATCTACCCACACGCTGATTTTATACTACAGCAGCCAAAACCGTAAAACTCACATCGGCAACATTCAGTGCAGGTAGTGAATTACACAGTCTTACTCTTAGGGGAGCTCTGGGTGCAGGCTTTTAAAGGATTTTAAAGAAGTAGACTGTCAGAAATGCTGAAATCTGAGTGTTTTCTTTCCTTACAGAAGCTGTCCAAATTGACAACAGAGGTGTTTGTCTGCTCTGCTCTGAATAAATCAGCAAATGAAGTTTTTTTCCTCTTTTTTTTTTTTTTTCCTTTGGCCTATTTGCAAATCTCTGCATTCTGCACCTATTTTTGAAGCGTGAAAATTTGCCAGCCAGTTCAGAACACAAATCAGGTGCTACAAGTCCTTTTCCTCCCAATTGGCATGCCCGAGGGATTGGTGCCCAAGATGCATAACAGCTGCTTTTATTCCAAATGAAAAATCTCCTGGCCAGAAGAAGATTCCATGATTTCCTCAGTTGCTCTAAATCCGGGAGGCCCAGCCACTTCTTGGACTGGCTTAAGAAGTTTCTGCCTCTCCGTACCCCCATGCTGATCAGTCAATTGATCTAGGCTGAAATCTGTCCTTAAAAAAAAAAAAAAACACCCCAAAATGCAAAGGAGGAGAGCATTTTTAAGCTTCATTGTTTTTGCCAGTGAGATAACAGCAGTGCCCCAGAGCTCAACATGGCAGGCAGAGACAGGAGGGTAAGCAGGGAGGAAGACAACAGCTTTCCCAAGCCAATATGGTGCTAGAGAAGAGGTTTTGATTAACAATTATGTGTAACTGGATGGTGCTTGGTTTTCTGCAGGTCTCCTCCATTATAGGTGGCTGATTATTCCCTCCAAATATTGCCCTTTTGGTTGCAATCTTAGGTAGCTAGGAGATACCATATTCTGGTTTGCATCTCTCATCCCAGCCAGGAGCCAGCACCAGCGACTTTAGCAGAAGGTGCAATAACACTGCTTCATGGCAAATGGTCCGTGACTACACAGCAATATCCAGACACCTGGAGGTCAGTTTAAACCCTGCAGCATGAGGTTTCATATCCCTTGGAAATCACTGGGAAGCACTAACTGTGGACATCGAGGCTGGCCACGTAAATGTCCATGTATCAGCACCAGAAACATATGAATCTCTTATTTTTAATAACCCATTGCAAGGGGAGGAAAAACCTTTCTACTTATTTTTTTTTTTAATTCTGATATATCCTTTATTGTAATTATAATTAATGTTACCTGGTTAAAACCTCACCTAATGCTCCCTAGACAGGTATTGCTATTAACACTTAACAGCATCGGAAAATTGTGGTGAATGACAGCCACTAACTTGCACACAGCCAGCAAGTACATCAGCAGAATAACGCACTGAATAGTGAGCCGTGTTGCTTCTCTCTCCCATAAATAAACCCCAGGAAGTCCAACATAACAGTAAATAAAAGCTGGAATGCTATGTGCTGTGACTCACCAGAAGAACAGAGGAATTCAGTGATGAGGCTGAAAAAAAATACTGAAAGTCCAGTTGCACATCCAGGAGGGGAAAGAGACCAAAAGGGAAGGGATAATCAGATGGAAGAAAAATCTGAAAGCAAATGCTTTTTAATTATCATCATTTCAAGGGAGCACAGAATGACTCCACATGGTCCCTCATGGTTGTAGAGAAAGACCCAGGTCAGGGCAGAGGGCAAATCCAGGGTCAGATTCTTATTGAAAGTGAAAATTGTTCTTATTGTGCTTAACACCAGCTTTAGGAATATTAAAGAACAATTTGAGTTTTGTCAGTTAATACACTGTGGCCTGTGGTTAATGTGGCACTAAGAGAGATATTTTTTTTTAAAGGCTATTAATCTAGCAAGATTTTAAAGAGCTCAGCAAATATAAAGTGACTCTAACATACTCCATCAAGAAATTACCACCAGCCTTGCTCACTGGTGCAAACATAATAGTTCTGATCGGCAGGTTGTGTTCACCGACCGCATAGAAGTTACAAAGACTTGAGGCAGATCAGCTACCAGTCTCCTTTTAATTTTAAGGCACTCGAGCTTTTTTTTTTTTTTCACTTTCACACCACTGGAAGATGCCCAAGGCATCTTTGAAAGCCTCCGGCCTTCAACCTCACTTGTGTCTGCCCTCATCATCCTAACCATTTTTCTAACAATAGCAGATGGCCTTATCAAAGATGCTGTTTCTCCTTAGAAAGGCTGCCCCCTTGTTCAGGACAGTAATTTTCCCACTAAATATAATCCTATCACATGTTGCTAGAAACCACCATTAGATGATGGTGGAAGTGTCTAGCCTAGTTGAAGGTGTCCCTTCCCATGGCAGAGGAGTGGGAACTAGAGGATCATTAAGGTCCCTGCCAATTCTAATATGATTCTAATATTCTCTGGGTGAGTGAGGTCATGAACAAACTCCTGACCTCACAATTGTACTTTGGTGGAAGTTCTGGTTCGAGATTCCTGGACATGAACCACATTGGTTTAGTCTCTGGAAGCAGACCACACAAAGCCTTTCTTCTCTATGAAAAAAAACAACAGCAACACAACATAACTGTGAAAGAAGCCCCTCTGAAACAGGGCCAGGTCATCAAAATGGTGCATTAACAGAGTGATTAGCTTGAAATTATACCAAACTGTCTGTTCTCAGGGGAGAGGTACTATCGGAGGCTGATCTCAACAAGGAAATCCTCCTGGGACCTCAGTGAACCCAAGCCCACCACTGATTCAGTTTGTGAAAACATGAAAATAAGACTACAGGTAAACACTGAATTGAATCTCACCGTGCCCAATGTGCTGGAGATCCATGTCCTGTGGTGGGAAAGGTGTCCATGACTCAGCTGTTCCAGTTTAAAGTCCCACCTTCTGCCTTAAACGCTCGCAAAGGAAGAGAAGCGGAGCTGCTAGAGGGCCAAGAGGATAGGAGATTTGTTTGCAGAGATTTAATTTTGAGATTTCCTCCAATGACACATTCCTGGCTTGTCTCTGACCCTGTGGAAGCACCTCACACTCCCAAGATGGGAAGGTTCCCGGTGTCTTTGAAAGCTGCTGGAAAAGACTTTCAAAATGACACACATTTTATGCCATAAAGTGAGAAACAGAGAAAAGCCTGGAGGAAGCAGCTCCAGCCCCTCTGCCCACTTACACAGCATTTGTGCTCCATTTCTTTTACTCTCTGATATTTCATTTCTGCTCTCTTTCCAGTAGCACCCAAACTCTACATATGAACACCACTGGCCCCATCCTCAGCTGGGGAACAGGCTGAAATTAGATGGTTGGTGTTACCAGCAGCATCGATCCCTTTTTATTTCCCATCTGGCTTTACTGCCAGATTTTTATTGCCACTGCTTTTTGCTGGGGACACAAGTCTCCTTATGGCACATCCGAATGGCCTTAGAAATAAAGGAATGAGACCTTTCAGCCAGCAAAAACCTGTAAATAAACAGTTTGGGCTGGCAATCAATGGGCAATCTCTCTAAGCCTTGGGATTGTTCAGTTAGATTAAGCCTTTCTAATGAATTCCTCATTGAGCCACTGAACAGAAATGAAGCCTTGTTAGCTCATTATCTTTCTAATTAACCCATTCTAAACCTGCTCCTTCCTCACCAGGAGGTAGCTGTGCTGTTTGGGTTTCACACTGAGGTTTATCAATGACCCCCTGAGAGCCTTTTGTATCAGTAACTGAGATTTATTTGAAATGACTGAGGAAGGCAGCTTCCAGTTTATTCCCTGTGCCAGATGAAGGTCCGAATACTATGTTATCCTCGGGCTACAATTTCCCAAGGACAAGCCATGTGTTGTGAGCATCTCCAAGCCCTATTCTGCAGTGATGAATGCTCCCCCCCAACCCACCCTTGTTTGCATGCAGATCGCTGGGCTCATTAAGCTGACGAAGGGGCCTGCCCTCCCTAATGGGGGCATAGGGCTGCATTGTGTCTGCCTGCCGATAGCAAGAGCATTTCACCAGTGGCATTGGCTGCTTTCAGCTGTTTTTGTGTTTGTAAGCAGGGTCCACCTCCAGCCAAACACAGCAACATATCTAATAGCTGGAGAGCCGTATTCCCAAAGGGTGACCACAGCAGCCCCTTAATTTTGGCCATTTTGAAGGAGGCAGGCCATATGCTAACTTCCAGTGGAGACCAGTCCAGTGTCAGGAATAGGATGGACTGATCAGCCTAATCGGTTCAAGCTTGGTGTCCTCACAGCTCACTTGACAGCAATCTTTGCTTCTTGGCTTCTCTCTAGAAAAGCCCAACATGGAGCAGCTCATGTGTTGGTACGCTCAGAGGCCCCAACATCAAGCCTATCCTTGCCCACGGACACAGACTCATATCCCACTGCTCTCAGTGCTGTTGCAGGTGTACTGTTGCCTTCTGTCACTTCTCTCCCTAAGTAGCTGGTGGGGCCTTCTCCCCTTTCTCCTCTTTCTCCCCCAATTCAACAGCACCTCTCACTTTTGGGCGCTCCCTTGGCCTTGATCCCACTGGATTCAGGACCTGACTCGCAATCTTTCCTGTTGGATGCCTGGGCTGAAAGCACCCTTTTTCATCCCCAACCAAGTGACACAGCACCCAAGGTGGCTCACATCTCCCATTAGCATCCCTTGAAGGAGCAAGAGACACAAGGATGTATCCTCTCTCTCAATCCCTTTCTGTATCTCCACAACACTTACAGAACTTTCTCAGGATAATCTTGAGCCTGGTCCAGGCACATACCTCTGCATTCAGCCTTCATCCCCGCTTGGGTAGGACAGTCCCAGCCATGAGGTTCCCTGAGCATCACCAGCCTGCAGCTCAGGGACTATCATTACCTCCTCTTCCTCCCACACCTCCACTTTTCTCAGCCTTATCTGGATCAACTGCCAAATGGCAATGGCTGACCAGCCACAAGCACTGAAATATGGATTTCAGTTCTAGGTCAAAGCCTGGCACAGTTTGAAGTGCCCAGTGCAGGTATTGTCAGTAGAACATTACTAGTCTACAAACTGCCCTTAGGGTGGCTCTGGAAACCTTTTGAAGCAAATAAGAAATTAAATTTTTTGGGTTTCCATTTCTTTTGTTATTTTCAATTCCGGTTTCTCCCCTTACCTTCTTCCTCCAACCCCTACCCAACTCGGGGGGAGTTGTGACCCCAATTCACCCTGAGACGTTCATTCATATCCTACCTCCATGAGCAACATTTTAATAACCCGACCAGTCAGGGATCTCTAAATCTCTCAGAGGAAAGGAGGCAGTGAGGATATAAACAAAAATATGCTTTGCCTAATTGTTTCTTACATCGTCACGAGCAATTGAAAACGGCTCCTAGGGCAATATCCATTACATTTTGTAACAAAGGACTCTAAATGAAGGAAGCCCAGGCGGAACAGCAGAGTCAGAGCTAGAGACAAGCCTGGCATATAAATCCATGCCAATCTGCCCCCTCCACCACCCTAAATGCTCCCACAAGATCTGGAAACTGGCACAGCAAAAAAGAAATTCCAGCACGTGCCACGCTGGGATTTCTGTTCCTCTGGATACTCGGCAGCTGGAGAAGCCCCCTTCCCTCGGGGAAGACAGCAGAGCCACCCGCCCACCCCATTCAGCCCATCACACAGCAGCATCCGTGTCCCACAGCTTCCTAATGGGCTTTTGCCAGGGCCCCCATCCATCAGTAGGGCTGCAGGCTGGTTCTCAAGGCGGGAGCTGATGTAGAGGGCTGTGTGTTGGCAGGGCAATGACAGAAGAGGGCAATGATAAGCACCTCTCTGTCTGGTTATTCTAAAAAATGGTAATTTAGACTCCATGTTGTGCCAGATCACTGCCTGGGTCTCTGAATTTATTTTGTTCTGTATTTAATGTAAAATTCACTTTGTATATATTAGTCCATCCTGCCATCATCATCACTCCATAGAGGGCTGAAGTGAGAATCCATTTAACAGTCCTGGCATATTCTATTCTATATATTTGGTATAGCATCAACTGGACTTTAATTAATTTATTAGTATTGAAAGAGTAAAAACTGCAGCTATGAGCTCTTCTGCTGAACGACTTTGTGGAGTAACTGCAAGGAGGGAGAAGATGACACAGTGATGTTAGGTGGGCAGAAAGAGAGTATCAAGCATGTTTTCTGACTGAGGTAATTTTTTTTTTCAAGGAATTTCTGAGTTTTACACTGATTTTTCTCATTCTTCCTCTTACTCCAAGTAGTCCAACTTTGTGGTTTGAAGACTATATTCCTGAACTGCTGGCCAGTGGATTGGCTCCTGCATGCAGCAGTCTTTACATTTCAGAGGCTGCTTCCAGAGGCTGCTGCCCAGCTCCAGACACAGGCAGGCTGTTGCAAAGCAAAGTGATTCTCATGCTTTTGTGTGCTCTCTCCACTACTCAACCTCTTAGGAGGAACTCTGCTGTGACTAAAAATCTCTGCTGTGAGCGCTCACGATTTGAATCCCTGGCTCTGGTGTCTTCAAACCTCAGATCCTAAGAGCCAAGTAGTTCAGTTTTCCTGGGGTCTACCCCTTCCTTCTCCCTCTCTTTCTCCTTCTCCATCCCCTTCCTCTTTGTTTTACCCATGGTTGTCAAAAAGCCTTGCAAATGTGGCACGCACATAAGGCAGAGCCTCAGAAGTCAGACAACAAGAAAAAGCAAACCTTACTACACAACATTTTTATAATCTCAAGATTCATTTCATGACAACTCCATGTCACCACTAGCAGCTTTGTCATAAAGTGTTAATATTAGAAGCGGATACAGATGTCAAAGTATAAAACTGCTCTTTGTGCATGGGAAACCCCCATTAAAACCTTCTAGATCTGCCTTAATATTTTTACTCCCAAACATTTAAAGACCCAGCAATGCCTTGAGAGTGATTTCATGACATTCTTTCATCCTTTAAATGTGGGCTTAAGAGAACAAGGAGATGATACTGAACGTCCAAAACCAGGAGGAGTTGAGCTCTCCATGGGCTACTCCTGCTGCTTTTCTGCCATCCCCTGTGGGTACTCCAGGCTGGGTAGAAACAGTATTAAGGCACATTTTTTGATCTCCATCTATTTTTTGGAGACGTGCCGGTTCACCCTCTTGCAAAGGAAAATGCCCAGGCCAGTTAGACTCCATGTATAAATGAGACAATGTATATCATTATTCCTGTGCAAGAAATAAGCAAAATCATAATAATGCAGCAGCATATCCGAATGCTGAGCCAGCCCAAGGAAATCAACACCATGCTCACCCTGACGGCACTTACCTCCCTTCTCCTCTTCCCTGACTCCCTCCTCTGCCTGCAGCTCCCCCCGTCCAGCCCCTCCAGACACATCCAGAGGGATCTTTAAAACTCTATAAAAAACATAAGAAGCTGTTTTCAACTATTAAGAGAGACTGTTGATAACACAGTTCCAATAAAAAAAAAAGTCTATATATGTGCTTTCTACAGCTTCCCTTGGAAAATAATTCATTTCTCCCTGCATTATATTTCATGGTAACCTAGAGACTCAATATGTTCTGGATTACTGCATCCATTTCTGTTTCTGCTCTAATGGCCCACCAGAGTACGAACCTTCCAACCAGAGTCCCCTAAATCTGGTGACTGGGGAGCTAGTTGTACTTTCTTGTTTTCCACTTGATAACTAGCCCCTTCCAGCATTGCTTTTATGGCAGTAATCTTCCTAGGCTGGTTGCAGATTGCTTGTCCTCGGTTGTTTTTTGTGGGTTTTTTTTTTTCTTGCTTGCTTTTTTTCCTTTTTTTTCTCTTTTCCTCCAGCCACTGGAACCAATGGTCACGGTGGACTATCCATCATGTTGTTTTTTATGTCAAGCTGGAGTTCCCCGGGTCTGTTTACTCCTTTTCCCTCCCCCCCATCCAAATGCCACCAGTGTCCAACAATTGCTTGTGTCAATGAACTGCTCCTTCAATTTAGGGGGAAGGAATCCAACGTTGCCAATGACTATCAATAGGCAACAGGCAGCCTGTGTTTAATTTTATGGCTTCATATTACAAATCATGGGGCAAACAGAAGAGGCTAAGCAAACACCTCTCTCCTCTTACCTGCTTTGAAAAGTAAAGGCCATTAGAAATAGCATCCCAGCTGCCCATTGGTACAGCCTTGCTCAGTACCGAGAGCCCAGCCTCATGCACAAGTCCCAACTGTGCTGTGGTGTCTGGGTGTCATTTCTGGGAGAGCCTCCATCCTGCCCTATTTGCATTTGCATCTGAGATCCAGGCACGTATACAACCTTTGAGTTCTTTTTCCTCATTGCTCTGAAAAAGAGGTCAGGTGGAAAACATCAGTGCTGTGGAGGTGAGTAAATGAGAGACCAGGAACCCAGCCTGAATGAAAAGAAAGGGCTAAACCTTTATTTACCCCTTCAAGCTCAAATCTGAATACATATTTACATTTAAATTTTATAGGTAAAACACTTTTCCCCCAACTATAGAATAAAATAATATCTGAAATTTTCAGAAAATCAACCCAAAAAGATGGAGCTGATAAATTCTTTTTTCTGAAAGCCATTCTTTGGAGAATGAGAACTATTCCTTGTACTGACCTTTTTAACCCACAGGTCTCACAACACCACACACACACTGTATTTGCTTCACTTTTCCTTCCCTGTGGATCTGCAACAGCTTTATTCATTCTTAAGATCACTTCTAGGGCTTGACTTCTCCAGTCTTTGGTGTTGGTGCTTTTCCTCTTGCAGACACTTGCACTGGAAGCGTTTTCTCTGCCCAGCTGCCATTTAACTGTGCTTCTGAGAGAGTGACAGAGAACCAGCTGAACTCTTCATAGCCTTGCTCTTCTGTCTGCAGATTTGCCTTCAGGTCCTGTCGAGTTAAAGGTGTGACAAAGGCCATTGTGCAGCTCTTCCCAAGGCCAATTCCTAGGGTTAGGCTGATCTTAGCATCCGTACCATGTTTACAACTTCCATTTTCTAGAACAGGTTGAGTTCATTGGCATTAAAAACTCTCTATAGTGCATCAGTCTTAATCCAATTTTAAAAGGCAAGGCCAGCAACTGTGTTAAAGGGATTAACTCTTATTAAATATAGTGTATTTGAGTAAGCCCTAAGGGAAGGACTCCAGTTGCTCCTGTTTGCATGGATGGAGGCAGTCATACCAAGTTACATCCTAGGGACCTGGCAGTAAGCTCACGCTATAAATTACATCATGTTACAGGAAAATAGTTCTTAAAGTATGGAGGTAATTGGAAAGCAGTGTCCTTGCCAGGCTTTATAAACATTAAGAAGCAAGCTCTTCATCTCCTGTAAATCCACATGGGAGGAAAAATGCAGGTGAGAAGTTGACCTGTCATGGCAGAGAAGTTGCTATCCAGGTCTCACAGGAGAATGTGGACAGAAGATGTAACATTAGATTAGACTGTTGAAAGTAAACTTTGGATGTAGCAGGGTAGCAACTCAAAAAAAAAAGTGTTATCCAAAGCCAAAGCACTCCAGCCCTCAGAGGAAAACAGGAAGATTTCTCTCCTATCTCCCCATAAGCTCCAGGGAACTGAAGCAAATAGACCAGGAAGGCAGAGACGAAGCCAGCTGTCCCCAGATCTTGGTGACTCCTAACAGCCTATTTGCCATGGGGGCATGAACCTTCCAATGAGGAGTTTCCCCCGAACTGCCTGACCTTGGCCCTGCCAGCTGCCCCACCCGCCTGCAGGTGCCTTTAAGGACTCGGGCAGGGTCCAGTTTGCCCAGTCAGTTTTCAGTTCACAATCTGGTGCTGAAGAAGCATCAACATCTTGGAAAGCCTTGTCCCATCACTCCTACAGACCAGACTGGCACTATCCTGGTATGTCCAAGTCTAGGGATGGGAAACAAATTGTGTTGATTCAAAGGCAACCTAATACTGCCTAAGAAAAATTGACTTGGCAAGCTTGAATGTGTGAAAGGCCCTCTTATCCACCCCACGTGGTGTAAGCAGTACATGGGAACGATGTGTAGCACCTCTAAAACAATGGTGAATTTGAGTCCAACTCACAAATCCCTGCTTATTCATTCCTAATGGGAACAACAGAAGGTATACGGATTTGTAAATATTTTAACCTTGCTAACAACTGCTGCCAGGGAGTTTCCAAAATCAAGGCTTTGGAGAATGACCTTAATTCTGACTCAAAAAAAAATATCTCAGAGTGAAGAGGAACTTGTCACCAGCTATTCCCCGTAATTAGTTTAATATGATCAGCTCTCCATGATAACGAAAGACAACATCAGAGCTGCCCAGAGAGAAACTTCCAGTGGGTAATAAATACTGACAGATTTCAACCAGATGGCTTTACCAGACTGCAACTTTGCAAGTGATTTAGAAGCTCAAATATTAGTGCTTATTACTTAGGATCAGCCAATAGCCAAGAGAGAACTGCAAATGCTTCCAGCTGGGGTTTACAGGCAACTAAAACATATGGATAAAGACTTTGATTAAGGGGTAAAAGATCATTTTTGAAAACTACTTTCACTGCACACCCAAAGCCTTGTGTGCACACCCTTCTCCTTTTAGAACTGGAGCTTCACCTCTATGGATGGGCTATTAACTGAGCATCCCAGTCAGCTGCCAAAGCCAGCAAGGGTAAGAGAGTGTCCAGCAGCTGCAGGGCTGGCATCAAGAAGCACCAGGATGTCACTTCTAAGCATCTTTGCCAGGCTGCTTGCTGTTGCCTTCAACCCCAATGAGGACACAAGGAAGGGGTGGGCAGAGGAGTGGACATCTCTGAGATCTTCTTAGGGGAGGGGTGCAGGGAGGGGTGCAGGGGGTACCACACAGTCTCCACAGAGATGCCTTTTGCCTTTGTCCCCATAAGACTGGACATCCATGAGGACAATTTGTGTCACCTTAGGGTTGCCATCAGAAACAACCTGGATGTTTGCTATCAGCAGCAGAAGAAAGGAGTATAAGTCCCTGACTCCAAAATCTGGGTATGAGATCAGTCACATTTGCCCGACACAGCTGCTGGCGGCTTAGTGAAGTTGACCCAAGCTTTAGGGCAGGACACAAGTCCACCTGGGCCAGTGGGGAGCAGGAGGTCCCAAAAGGGAGGCAGATCCCTCTCCCCTAGCTCAACCTCAATTTAATACAAACTTTTAATATTTAAGACCGTAAGGTGTTACAGCCCCCTGGGACAGGCATCAGTGACACCAGTTGCTGGCCAGGGGAAGTCTAGTTACTTTCCTAAAAAGAGAATCTTTGGATATGCATGCTGTTGGTGATCAGAGTGAGATCTGCAGCCATGGGACACCTGTACAACCCATAAAAATAAAAAGACCAAAGACATCCTTCACTGTCCCCTACGGACACACCTCCAGGCCAGATGAAGGAGATCTCCTGGTGAGAGAAACACCAGCTAGCAACAAGCCTGCATCCTCCCTTCTTAACCACCTTGTGGGGAGACAGTCCCAAGCCACCAGGCACATGTGTCACCAGCACCCTCTGTGCTGGAGCAGCAAGATGGATGCAAGGAGGAGGAACAACACCACAACAGACTATTTTTCCCTGCCTGAGTTCAAAGATACATTTCAGCTGTCTACTTACTGCTCCAGTCGGGTGAAAGCTCGCGGTGTCTGAAGGGGCTTTCTTGCTTCTCTTGGCATTATGGCCAAAATATCATTAAGACTCCTGTAGCTGGAACTGAGCTGTCAGTAAGAGAGAGAACTTGACTGAAGGCATTTTTGCAACCAAGGGATTTTAATTTTTCCCCCTTCTTCTGCCTTATCCAAGAGAAAGAAATATAACAAAAAAAGCAAGGCAGGGATTTTTCAGCTAAATTTATTTCTTCCAGCATTTGCTGCAATGGGGACATGTTTGGGTTTGCTGCTTGCTTGCTTTTTGCAAGGTTTTTTTATGAGCTATTCACATCAAATGTTAAGAAAAGCAATAGAGAGTGGAAAAGGCTGAAGAAAAGAGCTGGGTGCTCTGGGCTCCAGACTCAGAACCTGGGGCTGAAATTCTGCTCCCAGTCTCTTCATTAGGGTAAAAAATAGAAGCGATATCACAATAGTGGAGATACAGTGAACTCCATAGATTTCAGCCAGGTTCATATAGACAAGAAAGGATTAGATTTTACAATCTTACAAAATATCTCATTTTGTTGAATACTTACATGAAGCCTCTGAATGTTCCCACGAGGTTGTTCAATGCCTTTGTAGCTTGGACCTTTAAGTCAAGATATAAGAAAGAAAAATAAAGGAAAATATCACACATTGCCTTTCTGCTTTTCAGACTTCTAAAATTATACATAGGTCTCTTTCTGCAGCTTGATTAAAATTCAAAGAGGAGATTCTAGCATCATCATATGACTCCTGGACCTGGAGATTTAAGGATGGAGGACAAATGGGATTGCCAACCAGGCTATAGGGTTTTGCAATTTATTTTTCAGTGAACAGATCGATTACCAGCAATGAGCTCAAAACAGGTATTCCCACATCCCACAACTTCTCCCCGAGCAGGGAAAAATATAGGTTTAAAATCTAAATCTAGGGACACAAGTCCCCCACTCTCAGTCACTACACAACTTCTTAAAACAGAGGAGATGTCCTCAGTCCAGCAAAACCTTTTTGGAATAAGCCTTATCCAAAGAAATGTCTTTTTTTTTTTTTTAATACAGATCAAACCCCTAAGACAGAGCCCTAGTGCAAATTCCCTGATGCTTGTTTGACTTCATTAGCACAAAAGCAAATGAAGGCGCTTTCCCCATTGTCCTGCTCCAGTGGAAGAGCACTGAAAAGGCAAAGTACCAGTGACCTGTGGCAACTCTCCCAGGCTGCTCTGTCAGAGGGACAGAAAACATCCCATTACCTCCACGACTCTCAGCCAAGCTCTTTTGAGCCCCTTTTACCTGCTAACCTCCCATGGCTGCATTGGGAAAGGCAGAGCCCCCAGCCTTAGGGCTGTGTCCCCCAGGGCGTGTAACAATCACAGCTTTCCCAAAGGCCAATGGGAGAAAGAAGCAAATTGGAAAAAAAAAAAAAATCCAGTTGTTGCCTTTCAGAATCTTTGTCCCACCTGACACTTGATCTCCTGGACATGATCATAGGCTGCAAGCCCTGACCCACTGGCTCACCCTTGTCCTGAAGCATGGGCCAAAGACAGAGCAGGGTGTGTTTGCTCTGGGGATGGTCTGGGGTTCAAAATGTTAATCTCCCATGTATCATCTTTCTTCTCCACTGGGGTTTCCTTATTTTATGTCTAGTACTGAATATGCAACAAAATCAGCAGGGGACACAAGATACTCTAAAAGCAACTTGTTGTTGAGGAGTTTGATGCCGTGCTGCCCAAACCAAAAGCTGCTTCTGAAAAATTGTAGCCCTGTGCCAGAACAAATCTGCAGGGTCAATGTCACATGGTGGAAAAACACCGCTGCGTGGGTCTACAAAGGAAAAAACAGGTCCACTAAAGGTTCCTTCCATGAACAAAGACGGGGGCTCCATTCATCATCTGCCATCTCTGCTGCTTTCCCTTCCCCTCCACAGTGGCACAGCCACTCTGAAGGACATCCTGAAAAGATCCCACCTCACTTTGGGGGGAAGAAAAGAAAAGAGCTTAGCTGTGGAGGGAAAGACAGCTACTATTTGCTATTCAAATCAGGAGTCACTTCTGGGCACAGGTCAATGAGAAAGGGAAACTTTAAGGCTGAAAGGATATGGACTTTGGAGATTTTCATCCAGAAATGGTGTTTACCAGCTTCATGCGCCCTCCATGGGCAAACACACCCAGCAATGCCGGGCCAACTTCAAAAGGGCCCTTTCAGTATGGCTGAGCAGAGGGAAGCTGGGGGTCTTGAGGGAGCTTAGCCAAAGATTATGCACGTCTCTCTGGTCAAGGACAAAGCTCCCGCACCCAGAAAGCCAGGGACCATGAGCAAACATGTTCCTTCTCACAGAAAGACAGTGGATCAGGTGTGCTCGGAGGGGTGCAATTCCATCAGAGGATACCACCAGGTAGAGCACCTTGGAGGTCATCAGTGGGTTTCCTCAAAGGTGAAATAGTGCAGGCTGGGAAGAGGAGCAGCAGCAAGGAGAGGTTTGGGGCATCCCTCATGAGCTGGGTCCATGGAGGATGCTCTGAACGCCTCAGACAGAACCGTTCCCCATCTGACTGTGATCAGCCAACACGTGGCAAAAACATGTCGCATTCGACAACCTTTCATAATGGGAAAATATCCAAAGAATCTGCCCAGACTCTCTCAGCGCGCTGAGCATCAAAAGTGCTTCATTTCAGCAAGTTTCCACGGTGGGGGGGCAGATTTCTCAGTTTATTTAACTTCTACTTTTATGCTATGTCAAGATTTTCCCGCAGCTTCGGTTTTATTTAATATCATGTTCGTGCCATATTCAGTATTTACTCATGTACTTTGACGTCACAATACCAAAATTATCCACAGATAATTTTGACTTCCCAGTGAGATTTGCACCAAACCACATTTCAAAGCGCTGGAATTCCCCTGGGGACAGAAATACTCTTTTGGTGTTTTTGCTGCTCCCCAGCCAACATGAAGGGAGGATCTGTGATGAGAAAAGGTCCCATCCTTGTTCTGGAGCAGGGTCACAGCATGGGAGTGGATGAATGGGCAACCCTGTCCATCCCTCCTTCCCTGTCCAGGTGCACTGAGGGGGTAAAGCCATGGTAATGTCCCCCCTCCTTGCATTAGCAAGGTGTTCAGACTGTACAGGATACAATGAAATAATGTGGGAGCAGATTTCTCCTGCTCCTCCGAGCAAAGCACAATTAAGGCTGAAAATCCAATGCTGTAACAACCGTGCTCTTCATCCTCCTCATCCTCCAAGCAGGTTGATAGATGCCAGACTAGACACTGAAGGAGACCCAAAAATCCCCAGCCTGCCAAGTGTAGAGATATAAACCAGAAGAAGTCAATGGGTTTACTGGGTTTCCCACAGCATATAGGGAGAGGTGAGATGGGCACTGGCTCCCTGCTGAGACCCAAACCAGTGGGGTCCTGAGGGGACCACTATGTTTCCCCATGGCTCCCCCAAACCATGTGTTTTCCCACATCTGAAGCCAAGCAGCACTAAGCCACACACACACCGAAGTCCCCAAGCCAAGCTGTAACACTTCTCCTCCCTTCTGCAACTTTAAAAAGAAAGAAAGTCAAGATTTGGTTCAGGTTTGGAAGGAAAGCTTGGCCTGGCTGTTTAAAAGCTTGATTACTCCTTGCTACCAGACTTACACACACCCGTCCTTAAATTAATAAAGAACTATCTTTAACGCAGTCAAAGTGGCTTCAGATGTGAGTCACTTCAACAGCCCATTATCAGCATCGTGTTTGTTTTTCCATATTGACTGTGTGTGTAATATAATCCTTGTTTATGATAATTGATTTTCCTTGGACTGCCTTCCTGGGAATAATATGCACACTTTTTAACTCTCTTTTTAAAGATCAAATGGCATTTAGGCCTGGTGATTTGAATCTGAGTTGGTCAGAGCATTTAATACAATAAGAGTGAGCTTAAAGGAAAGCAGTTAAACCCTGGATATTTTTCTTATTGCATAGCCTGAAACCCCTTGAATTGAGAGGGAAGTTTGCATCTATTTTCTTGTCGTCTATTTTAAAAGCTGTCAGAGTTGGTTAGTCTCTCTTAAAATTAGTCCTTTGGATCATCTTCTTACTAAAAACAAAATCTGAGCTTTTTTTTTTTTAAAGCGATAGCGGATTAGGGCAAGAAGCTTTGTTTAGCTAAAGCGAGGGATTAGAGGAGATTTGCCCCCATAAAGTTGTGGTTTGATGGTGCTTTTATCCCTGGATGTTGCTAAAGCTGTGTTGCTTCAGGATTAGGAGCATACAAAGAGTCTCCTTGTGCTGTTTCACAGCCAAGAGAAAGACGGGGGGGAGAGGGAGAGACAGGGGAACACATGCAACAGAATTGGGAATTCCTTGGTCACACAAATCTAAAGTTTAAACCCCCTGACACAAACTTTGCTGGACATGTTGTGAATGCAAGATGGCCAGACCTCTAGTGGGAACGGTGGATGGTGGAGCAGAGCGGGTGAGACCGCCTGAACCACCACCTCCCAGCCTCCCACCAGTAACTTTCCTCCAAGATGAGTGAAATTTGTTTGGGGTGACCAAGAGAAAGGTGTAGAGAAGGCAAGATACCTCAGTGCGGCTTGGGCAGCATTTCTCCAGGGAGAAACCTGGGCCATCATCAGCAAACTCTGATGACAAGAAGCCGCAGTGTTTCTCCAGACATTCAAACACTGGCCAGCCATGTAAGGGGCTGGCAGTCCTCAACCAGCCTTTGGGAAATGCTTAAATCTTGGCATGTGCCAATGAGATGCCCCCACTGGCCAAAGCCAGGTCCTGGGCCACCTCTGCCATGAGTCTGAGATGACACAGAAAAAGTGGAAAAGCCCCATGTAACGATATCCTTGCAAAACAGCTTTAAATAAAACAGAAAGAAATCAAGACCAGGCACCAAGTGCTAATGGCACATCATTTCCCTGCCTGCAGACTTTCCAAGAATTAGAAGACATCCTGGAGTTTTTGGCAGGAGATAGACAACCTCCAAAAACCTGAGATTTTATTCGTGTGAGAGATTTGCCCCTACCCAAACCAAAACACAGAGGGGCTTTGCGCTTGCCAACCCCTCCTGCATGACAGGATTGTTTTGAAAGCAGGAGTGAGTGGCAGGAAAAAAGCCAAACCCCAACTCAAATCCAACATAACTCCTGTCAGGCGACTTATTTCCATCCCGTGGCAATTTACGTACAACCCCTTGCTTTTCATTTATTTTGAGGGACACATGGTTGTGTCTGGACACCCACAGCCCTTGTAGCAAAACTGTGAGAATACATGTGAGACACCACTTCAGGCTGCGGGGTCCGGGGGCTCTGAATTTCTCAGCACAAGAAAGACATAGACCTGTTAGAACAGGTCCAGATAAGGGTCACAAAAATGATCAGAGGAACAGAACATTTCTCCTACAAGGACAGGCTGAGAGAGCTGAGGCTAGTTAACCTGGAGAAGAGAAAGTTCCAGGGAGACCATATTGTGGCCTTTCAATACTTAAAGGGGGCTTATAGAACGATGGGACAGACTTTTTAGTAGAACCTTTTGTGATAAGACAAGCAGTAATGGTTTTAAACTAAGAGAGGGAAGATTTAGACTAGATTTAATGAAGAAATTTTTTACACTGAGGGTGGTGAGAGGCTGGAACAAGTTGCTCGGAGAAGCTGTGGTTGCCTCATTCCNACAGAACATTTCTCCTACAAGGACAGGCTGAGAGAGCTGAGGCTAGTTAACCTGGAGAAGAGAAAGTTCCAGGGAGACCATATTGTGGCCTTTCAATACTTAAAGGGGGCTTATAGAACGATGGGACAGACTTTTTAGTAGAACCTTTTGTGATAAGACAAGCAGTAATGGTTTTAAACTAAGAGAGGGAAGATTTAGACTAGATTTAATGAAGAAATTTTTTACACTGAGGGTGGTGAGAGGCTGGAACAAGTTGCTCGGAGAAGCTGTGGTTGCCTCATTCCTGGAAAAACTCAACACCACTTTGTACAAGGCTCCGAGCAACCTGATCTAGGTGAAGCTGTCCCTGCTCATGGCAGGGGAGATTGGACTAGATGACCTTTAAAGTTCTTTTCCAACCCGAACTAGTCTGTGATTCTGCAATTCTATGAAATATGTGTATATGTAAGATTCCAAGCAAACAGCTGTGCTCGCTTGACTTGATACCTAATGGATGGTTGAGAAGTCTGGTTAAAACCAAAAGAATGCTGATCCCATGCAGGGAAAAAACACCCATGATAGCACTTTAAGAAAATTATCTTTGTCTAAACCATTACAACTAACTAATGGATACGGTCAACATCTGAGGAAAAAAAACCAAAAACAAACCAACCTCAAAGAACAATATGAGTGGGTTTATATGAATAAATCTAGATCTCTCCAAGCCCAGGGAGATGCACCATGGTCTCTCATTATCCAAGCTCCATCTGGCCAGTCACCAATGCTGAGACAAGGTCTGTCACTCACCCGTCTGTTCCAGCCACGCTCAGACCTGTCATGAACTTGCTCCCTTACACAGACATGTTTTCATCTTAACTCTTTGAATGGTCCCCTCACCACTTCATCCTTCAGGCTTAAAATCAGAAATAACAACAGCAGCTTGAGTCAAGTGAGATTCGTAATACCCATCCAAGGGTAACCCAGCTGTTTCAACACTTTTTCAGTCCAAAATGGAGTTAAAGAAACTGGAGATTTCATTTCCTGTAGAATAGCAATTGGAAGGTAGAGAAAGTACACTTGAAAAAGTCAAAGAATTTAATTTTTTAGGGGAAAAGAATAAAATTTCAGTGTTCTGAAAATCTGTTCTGTTTTGTTTTTTTCCTTTGTGTTATCATAGGAAAACTGAACATGAATTTCCTTGTATCTCTGATGCACCTGGGGCTTTACAGACCACTTTACCTCTTCTCCTCCAGCTCCAGCTTTCTAGACAGGCTGTATTTCCAGTGCTGGACCACAGGTCAGGCAAGTTCCCTTGATGCATCAAAAAAATCAAGTATATATATAAGCACAATGACTTCTGGGATGTGTAGTCTCCTATAAACACCACAACGGTGTGAGCCCACAGAGCAAAAATACATCTCTCCAGAAGTGATATTCCACTGGGAAATACAATTTAATTTTCCATCTCTTGACTGGTAAACACACATTTTGTAACCAATGAAGAAAATCCCATATACTCAAATTCAGAATGGACCAACACAAAAATCTGGACCCACCTCTCTTTATAATTTTTTCCAGTGGCGATATTTTAGTCCACATTTAACAAATGCAAACTGGGAGATGCAGATAATACCCTACGAACTTGGAAGCTCCCAGTCCCACTCCTGTTGCTGGAAGGGAAGCATGAGATTGGGACAGGACCCTGGATAGGCTGGCTGACCGTAAAGCGACCACATTACAGAGTGTCATTGGACCAGCAGTTTGCAGTGTGGCTAGAGATGCTGGAATGGGTGGGAAGTGCATCCCAGGGTGGGAAAAAGATGGTTGAAGTGTTGTTCCTCTGGAGGAAGGTCTTTTCTCACAGTGCTTGATGGCACCCCACCATTGCAGGAGATGACCAGGAAGGTGAATAAGCCCCCAGGCTGGTGTGGAATATAGATGTCACCTGTTTCTTGCGTGCCTGGAGGCTGAGATTTTATCCAAGCAGCCCTTGCCACCATGGCCAGAATAATGTCATTTGTTCTCTCCCTCTAAGTCCATCCTCCCAAGTGTCATAACACATGGATATTTCAGCTCCCTGAGATTATTTTGCTATTGATTAGGTTCTCTATCAGCTACTGCAAGAAGAAGTGTAAACCTGCAGGATAACAAAACCTTTGTGGGTGGGGAGAAGGGGCAAAAGACTTTCCCTCCTCTGTGCCAGCCTGGGAGAATATTTCCTTTCCTTGCAGGGCACTTGCCAACAGCAGAGCGCTGTGACTTAGAGACAAACCTCCTTAAACAACAAGCATTTTCTCTCCAACATCTTTGCATCATATGACCTTCAAAACAAATCAGAAGGTAAAATAAACACATAAAAGCAGCTGGGGTATTTGGCCTGACTGAACTCCATCAGGGCTGCGGAGCTGGAGGAATGCATTATCAGTTCCCAGCAATTTTTGATTTTTCCCCAGTGTGGGACTGCAGAAGTGGCCTTATTGAAAGGCCAGAATCTGCTTCTATTTCAACCAGTGACAGGTACATTTATATTAAGTTGATTCTCCCTTGAAATTACCCAAGTTTAAAGAATTATCTATCTACAAGGAAAAAAAAAAAAAAAGGAAAAGAAAAGAAAACCATGCACCAGCAGTAGCTGTTCAGGATGATGTTCTGGGTTTGGAAATTACCTATTTGAGTCAATAAATGGGTTAGGAGGGGGAGAAGGAAAGGAAGGTAGAGTTTGTGATTCTTAATCATAGCTTTGCAGGGTTTAGCTGCTCTCCCACTGTTGAAAAATGTTTCAAAAAGCAAAATAAATGATCTTCTAGTTACTAAAGTATTGATTTTGCCTACATTCAGTAATAAAGAGCAAGTCACCTGTAGGTAAAACTCTTGTAAAATATATTTGATACTATAATAGTCTGGACATAGAGTTACATGCAGCTGAGAGAGGCAGAGGGATGACAAATCATTTCTAATAAGGTGTTTACCTAACATATTTCATGTCACGCGTTACCCAGACTTAAACTTTGTCCTCCCCTCGCAGAAACCCATTGCAGCAGCAGGGTGGCACAGGAGATGGCATCACGGCAGTGGGTCAGCCTGGCTGGTGCCTGAAGCCAATGCATCCCTACAGCAGGGACCAGTGCAGGGAAACTGGGTTGAAACACTTTGTCCAGGTGCTCAAAAAGCAACACAAGGGCTGGAGCCACCATTGCACAAGTGCTGGTGGAGATGGCCAATGGGCCACACTCCTGATCTGGGAGGGAGAGTTGGTTTTCCCCAACCCTCTCGTGTCCTTGAAATTTCTCCTGTGGAAAACACAGCTAGCCCAGCTTTCTGCCTGGGAGATGGATTTTATCCCCCAGGAAACATATCTATCATTTTGCTCAGAGGTAGGTACAAAATAAATGCAGTCATGCATTTGAGCATCCGTTATTGAAGGACTGAACTTAGTGCTAAATGATGTAAATCTAGATAAATATAATCACTTTTGAATAAATTGCTTTGTATTTACACCAGTTAAACAGAGCTGAACTGCGCCCAGCTGCTCTGCCAGAACAGGCAGAGCTTGCACTGATGTCCACGAGAAAAATACTTGGACTTCTTTCTGAAAAGATGGTTGGTGAGATACAGTTCTGGGCCTGATGTGCTAGGTAAGGGCCAAATCTTTAGTCCCAATGGCAAAGGATCTCAGTGATGGGATGTTAACCCAACTCTCAACACACATTGGGCCTGAGTCTACACTTAGATACAACCAAGCTACAAGAGCAACCTCCATCCCAAGTATAAGCAGAATCGGTGCTCTGAATGAAAAACCACAGCAGATGGTGGTGTTGGATTTAGAGCATCCCATGGTGCTTGGTTAGAGTTAGGGTAAGGAAATGGAGGGCTGAGACAGTGGCTTCAGGATTTGGGAAAATCAAGGTCAGAAACACCTCCATTGCCTCAAACTTCTTATATGACGTGCGCCCACACAGGCAAGTGCATCATGCCATTCCTAGAGAAAACAAGTCCTTTTACAGACTTACCTCATGCTCTTAAAAAATAAACCAAAATTTCCCAAAGATAATGGCAGATGCCTGGATCACAGGCTGCTGCAAAGGCAAGCAAAGCAGAGTCTGAGTTTTCTCTCCTACTCCCATGGGATGGGGATCTAGCTAAAAAAAACAGAGACTCTCCATGGCAAGCTCATAGACAAGACTTGAATTTAAGCAACATTCTGGAGTTTCTGCTCTGCTTAGGTAACTTTTCCAGCACTCCAGAAGCTAGAGAACTGGCTCCAGGAGCTGTAAAGTCCCTATCACAGCCTCCCTTCCAAACCCACATTTCTTTCCATGTGTTCCATCAGGGTGTAAATAACCAACTGGAACACAGCAGCCACATGGAGAGCTCTCCACATCTCCAAGAAGGGAGGAAAAGCTCTCCTGGCAAGGAAATGCCTGTCAGAGAAGAGGCAGCATCCCATCATGCATCCAACAAGCGTGGAGAATATTAAAATTGCAGGCAGACGTGGGCCATAGAGAATGCCTGTGAGGATGGGTGGGTGGATTTGTTCATGCCGGGTTTCAGTATGACCATTGTAAAACCCCAAGAGATTATTTTCCCATAAATTAATCCATGGGAGAGATGGCTGCAAAAAACCAAACTCACATTGTCTATCCTTCACAAAGGGAATGTGCAGAACAGGCTTCCCTGGTTTTTCTCCTCAATCACAGGCCTGACCTAACAGTCAGATGTTTTCAGGTGTCTCATTGAATATTTTTTCCGTAAAAAAGCTTCTCAGCAAAACACAAAGGTGAAGGGTCTGGATTAACATCAAATTGCCATTACTCAAGCCTCATGGAGGAGGATGAATGTCTTTCTCAGAAGATCTCAAAACCAAGGAGCTACCAGAGGTCTCCCAAGGAGCTACCAGAGGTCATTTTGGCCATGTGGTGGTTGACAGTCCAACTTCCCGTTCGTGCTCTCTCGCCTGTGCTACACGGGAGATGTCATCTACTCACAGTGCTCCACCCTCAGAGGAGAAAGGAGATGCCTTGTACCCAAAAAAACCAACTGCAACACATCACAGCAGCAGAGTAGAATCAGAACCATTAGCATTTCTTCCCATGTTGGCTTTTTTTTCTTTTTTTTTCTCTTTCAGGCTATTTAGTTATTTTGAGGGTGGCTTCAAATTCCTGATCAAAACCCAAATCTTCTGTCAGGGGGACATTTTTTAAACCAGCTCCACTTATTCAGATAATCTTTTTTTTAAGCAAATTATTAATTTTCACAGGCTTCAGACTGATGGATAAAAAATAGATGAGGAAAAGGAGTGGCTTGGGCACTGCATGGCCCTAGACCATAGGAAAGCCACAGATGAAGGGCTCTGAATCCAACCCAGGTGTTAACACCCGGGGATTTTTTGGCACACCAAGTTGGCAGGGAAAAAAAAAGTAACACTTAAAATCAAATAGGAACACCTCTACATATTATTACAAAATTTCTGTTTTACTGATTCTATCAATCCAGCCTGTGAAAAGAAAGGAAGAAAACCACCTGCGCATTGGCAACAGAACAATCCAGGTGTGGGGTGTCCCCACAGGAAGCTGGACCTTGACGACCATCACTCCCAGAAGGGCAAGGACATGGCTGAAGGAGGTCTCTGGTGCTGGAGGTGCTGCTGGACACATCACTCCTCTCTTTATTTGCCTTTTCTCACCACCTTTCCCACTTTTCTCTTTTTGCCCTGGATGCCCTCCTATTTCTCACTTTATCTGCAGCTCCTGGGCTAGAAAAGGCCCCCGGTTCGGCAGGAGTCTCTGAACACAGCTGGGATTCACTGAATAAATAAATAAGTAGATCTGCCCGTCATAACTATACTTTAAATTCCCTGCACGGGTGAGACTTCCCCTTTACATTCTCTCAGCTAACACTTTTACCAGGAACCAGAGGCTGAAAAAATTGATCTCTTTGGCTGTTTTCACCTAATACTCTTGGTAGATATGATTCCTTACAGGTATTTTTTAAAAAATAGGCTAAACTGAGGAACGGCTTATTACAGTTACAAACTGCAGTTAATGGCAAAAAAAAAAAATAAAATAAAATTCCCTTGGCTGCTTTTGAGAGAAGGATGAGGTCAATGAGGGAATACAAAGCATTTTTACTCAAACACATAAAACTAGTTATTATCACAATTAGGGAAGAGTGGAAATGGGAGGAGGAGCTGAGCTTGCTCCATGTGCTGTGATATTCAGCTCACCTTCTCCTCGAGGGACAAAATTATAAACCCACGTGCCTCTGCAATCAAGATATAAACTTCAGGTCTAAGATGGAAGAGATTTCCAACTCTTGTCAGAAGAATGAAAGGGCAGATGCAGAATTAGAGAAGGTGTAAGAAAGCAAGCGGGAGAGAGAAGGTGTTGGGTTCCCTTTAAAGCAGGTACCTAAATCTGAGGATTTTTTTTTTAAACCCTCTTTAAGATGAAGGCTCTGCTAATAACATGTCCAGAAGATGGCTCCTGGCAAATTGCTTTGTTATTCTTGTCAAAAAAAAAAAGTCCCTTGGAAGCAGTCAATTTTAAACCATATATCAAAATGATTAATTGCCCTTAAATGAGCAGATGTTGAAGTACCCTTGAATGGGGCTAACGCCTTTTTGGATTGCGAACATAATGTATTCATGGACTTGGAAAAATATCATTAGGGCTATTAATTAGCTATAAGCACCAAAAGCTTTGGTGACTCCAAGGTGTTCACTTGCTTTTTTCTTTTTTTTTTTTTCTTCCTTGTTTCTTTCTTCTTTTTAAGACTTAAGGGGGAACAACTGGTTTTGCTGGAATAAGGTTAGCAGGTTGGTTTTTTTTTCCTAATACTGTGCAGAAAAGCCTGCTCAAATTGGAAAAACTGTAAGAAATACTGTCTGACCTCTAAATATGGGTAGGAACTAACCCCAACAGTCAGGACTTAAGGAGAGAGCACAAGTGTAATGGGGCAAAGAAAGGCAAAAGAAGGAATGAAAGAAAGAAACCTGACATTGCAGGAGGCTGCTTAGGATGTAACTCTGCTCTCAACCAGGGGGAAATGTGCTAAACCGCAAATGTTGGGTGAAGGTTTGAGTTGATTTGGGGCAGGGGGAAGGGGGGAAAGGTATTTTGTGTCCTCCAAATTTGGGGAGAAATGAACTTTTATTGCATAGCTGACCCTGGAGGAAAAAAAATACAAATTCCTCTTCCCGCTAATCTCACTTTTCTCCAAATCTCCAAGAGCAAAAGGAGAAATGTAGCAAGCTGTGGCTTGAGACTTTTTAGTAACAGAAAATCCTTAAAAGTGAGCCTGTTTTGGTCTCTTTTCAAATACTGCATCAAATATATTTTCAATGAGTTCATGGAAAAAAAGGAGGCAGGGAAGAGGAAAAAAAAAAAACTTTTAAAATCTGTTTAAGTTTATAAACAAGATTAAAGAAACAATGTCAAGGGTCTTATGGAAATGGTGATAGTGCCCCTTTAAATAAGAGCAAGTGGAGATTTTCTATATCACTGTGCAGTTTAAATCTTTCTTGATGGACCGGACACTAGTCCTCCTTAAATCCTTCAGAAAGCTGCTTTAAGGAAAAAGGCTGCGAGGAATTTCTTCTCGCTTTAATTGCTTAAGAAACGGTTCCCACAATGAGCTGTGGCCTAGATTTGCCTCTCATTTAAGTTCTGATTTTTAAAAGTTCACAAGTTAATCCCCTTTCGGTCTCACACGAATGCGGTTGGCGTCGGGGACAAAGTACTGGACAATGTCTGGAACATTTCAAACCCCGAAAAGATGCCCCATACCAAAAAAAAAAGAAAAAAAAAAAAAGAAGAAAAAAAAGAAAATAAAAGGAAAAAAAAAAAGCCCAAAACAAAACCAAGCAAAGTGGCCTTGATTTAGTTAAGTAGCTATTTTAAGACCTTGTTGCCATTATAATTTGAGACAAGTGAAATCGTCTTGCACTGTATCTGTCGTAGATCCAGGTGTAAGAAGGTTTGTCAGTTTGCAGTTTTCCTCCTTGTCCATCTTCTGAGGCTAGAGCTTTATTTCTCTTTATTCCACCTAAAATTAAATGTCTGCTTCTCTAGCGCAGTTTACTGTCCTGTCAAGAGGTGTGATAAAATTCACAAAAACAAAGAGAGAGAGAAGGAAGGAGTTAATGCATTAACTGTTTAAAACATAACAAGCTTGGCTTTGATTTCAGTTATTCTGAAGGAAACAGCCACGATTTCTGTGCAAATGCAAACACACAATTCTGTGTGTATGGGGACGGGAGCGTTTAAAATACTCAGGTTAGGGAAATTACATGCGTTTATGCGTTACAAAATGAGGAAAGCACAATTTTCTTCCAGCATTATACCCTGATCGGCCCACTGATTTTTTTTTTTAATTATTAAAAAAAAAAAAAAAAGCAGTTTTCAAATTAAAAAGTACCAGCTGTCCTTCCCGTCGTGCAGGTGAGGGTGCTTAAAGCCTACATGGAAACGTGAAATTCCCGGTTCACTTAGGAAAGACATAAAAAATGGTCTTTTAAGGGGATTTTTTGGTACATGTATAGACCCAGCCATTTATCAAAAATATTACCGTTAATATAACAGAAACTTAAAAAAAAATTCTTTCTCCTTGGTGAACTAAGAAATTCCTTCCACCCCGTCTTGTAGTTCGGGATCAAGTTGGAGTGGCAGATTTACGTATTTTCATATTTCATTTTGTTGTGCGATGCAAAACTGTAATTTACCCCCACACAAAATAAAAAAAAAAAAAAAAAATTCACCAATTTAACTTCCTTTTCTCCCCCGGTTAGTTATTTTTTTTTTTGTTTGGTTGGTTGGTTGGGGTTTTTAAATAAACTATTGTTATTATTGTTAACATTATTATTTATTGGCGAGGATGGATAAAGCCATTTCTCGCCCAGCCAAGGCGAGGTTTGGTGTCGGACCCGGTGCCGGTCCCAAGTTTGCGGAGCCCCCTGGGAGGACGGGGTGACTCGAGAGGGAGCGGGCGGGAAGGAAGGGGGGGTGGAGTGAGATCATGGAAGGACCCCCCCTATCCTGCTGCAAACCGCCCCTCGGCCGGGGCTGCCTTCCCTCCTGCTCAGCCCTCATCCCTCCCGCGTTTTGGA
>VXBJ01003467.1:78018-178205 GCA_013400055.1 Nycticryphes semicollaris
TGCAAAGAGCTTTTAATGCTGAAAGGAGGGGGGGGGGGGAAGGCTGAAATTAAACCATGAGAGTTGGATTTGTTCGCCTAACGCTAAACAAATGGAGTGATTACCTTCTTTCCAAACGCATCAGTCATACTACATTAAGTAGCAGAGAGCTAATTATCCCAATTAGGAGACTGATTTATAATTAATGGCTTGGACCAAGTGATAATTGGATGTTAATGGATAACAGTTTTGTCTGAAGTAGCCTCCCACTCCCCCAAAGGCAGGGCTGGAGGGCTGGGCTGTGGTGGGTTTTTTTTTCCTCCTCTTTTTTACCTCTGCACGGAGCACAAAGCGAATGAGGAACGAAATCTGCTCTGAACGGGCTCGGTGAGGACCGTCCTCCTGCCGGGGCGAGGTGGGCTGCGGGGGTAACCTCCAGCATCGCTCTTCCCCAGACTTTCGAGCAATCCCTGCATCCCTGCTGCGTTTTTCACCCCCTCTATGCGTTTTCAAGGCGTGGACAGCAGCAGGGTTGTCCCACGTCCCCAGTTGGTGCTGGGTGCCTCACACGCCCGCCCACGGAGTGTGAGTTTTCTTCCTCGATGGGGGGGAGGAAGTGGGGGGAGTAGAGGCTGAGCCTCAAGGGGTGCCCCAGTGCAGATGAGGTTGTCCCTCTTCCCTTTTTGCCCTGGGGAGAGCAGGATGTGACTCAACCCGAGGAGGAGAGGTGTCACACCCTCCCTGATCCACGCTCCCGGTGCAGTCGGGGCCACAGAGTGAATCTGCAGTTTCTCACTGCTCCGCGTTTCTGTCTCGTTATCTGCATCTCAGAACTGGCACATGGACTGTTTTGCTTTTTCCCTTCCATGCTCGCTTTTCGCCCACGAGTACATCGATACAAGTAAATCCCGGTTCCTCTTTTCGCCCCAGCCGGAGGAACTTGGACCTACAACCCTTTGGCTTTCAGCTCGTGTTCCTAAGTTCGGTTTTCCCATTCTAGCTGAGAACCGTAAGGGCAGAAAATTCCTGGAAGGGTAAGAATGATTTCAACTCTGAGGTACCCCGTGACTGATGAGAGGTTGTATTAAATTACACCAACGTACTCAAATGTAAAAAATATATCAAAAATCATACCATCAGTACAGAAAGCCAGTCTAGCTTGGCATCCCGTCTTCCCCTGATAATTTTAAAGGATCTTGATGTCTAAATGGGACAGTTTCATGCCTGCACAAATTAGCAGGCTCCTGCAGTGATATTATTACCATCTCAGGAGATGCAGCTCTGTTTTACAGAGCCAGGACAGATGTTGCTTCTCCTTAGTGCCAGGGTCGCTACCTGCATCAAAGAAACAGAGCCAGAGGAGGTTTCCACAGGTCAGGGGGAAGGGCAGGCTGGCCAGGCAAGTTTTGCACAATATTCGTCGTGGGGGGAGTGACTGTGGTGGGTTTTGTTGTTTAAAAGAATGCTTCGCTGAGAAAGAGGGGAATCGTATGAAAAGAAGCCAGAGTGAAGAGAGTTTCTCCCCACTCTGTCATCATCACAACCAGCCCTGCCAAAACAAAGGTGCTGCAGAGAGCAATCAGGTTTAAGCATTTCTGAGGTAGCTACCTACTGGTTTTGCTGCCGAAGCTATGGGTGAACCCCTTAGCTAGAAGTGTTTTGTAAGACACTGGGTATTCTTTCAGTGATTTTTTTTTTTTTTTTTTAATGGGACCACCCCAAAATTCCCCCTGTCAAGTTGGAAATCCTTCTGCTGAGGTACTGACAAATGTCAGTTGGGTTTGAACCCTTTCAAAAGGTTCAGTGCTGATTTCCCACAACTTATGTCTGAACAGGAATGTTTATAGCTACCCTGCTTCATTTGGCAAAAAACACAGAAGTAGGGAAATGCTGAAGAACATGGATTCAATAAAGCCCAAATTTTCCAATCCTATGTGGCTACTGATAAATTAACCTACTTTGGGGAAACATTCATCAAAACATGCTTGTTGGAAAGGAGGGTGGAGAATTCTGAAATGCAGCGAAATATCCAGGAATTAATTAATGGGGCACTGGGGTTAGGCAAACCCTGGATCTTTTCCTGCCAGTCTGTTCCAGTCCAAAAGCTACTAAAACTGATATTATTTTTTTTTAATAACCTTTTTTCTTTTGACTTCATCAGGTTTTGGATCAGGCCCTTTGTGCTTTCTAAAGCGTGTGTGGTACAGATATAGCTCCTTGGAAGGAGGGAGGCTCTGAGCGAGGACTAGGAGCAAGGCTTGGGAGCGGGAGGGACCAGCAGTTCTCCAAAAGGTGGCAAATGGGTGTTTATAGCCAGGAGTCCTGGGTGGGCCACAATACTCCACTAGGATCCTCCAAAAAAGAGAAACGTTTGGGCTGGGGGAGGTGAGCTGATGGGTCTCGGGGTAGAAAATGTTCCTACCAAGAAATTCTAGGTCTTTAGCTGCTTGATACCCAACTAAGCGCTTGGGGGGAAGCAAGCAAGCAGCATCTCTGCATGCTCTTAGCGTGTCTTCACCCGAGGTGGGTAAGTGTGCTTCTGCTGAAGGATTGCACATCTCCACACAAAACCCAGCGGACGTTTAGCTGCTTTGCCCATTTTACAGTGCACGGCTCTGAAAGCTCAGATCACCTGCTGGTGGCCAAAATATATTGCTTACCTTGGCAGCTGCTCTTAATTCAGTGTACAGATCCAAAAGCTTACGGGAAAGGAAGCATTACATGCTCCCCAGCCCCTGGCATCACAGTGCTACCCAGCCCCTGGTGCCTCTGCTGCCAACTCCAGTTTGTGGCTCTGTTTTAAGGTGGCATGGGTCTTCTCCCCCCCAATCCCCCTTGTAAAAGCCATTGAACTCAAACAGCTTTTTTAATGGGAGGAAGAAAATCAGTGTTATCACTTGGTAAGAAGGAAAACTCAAACTTATGTCTTATTCTTTTAAGGTATTTTTAAAAGTGCCTCACAGGTGCATGGCTTGCTGCAGCTGCCCTTCAGGATTATTATTATTATTTTTTCTTTTTGACTAAGGTAGGACTTGCCTGTCCTTCTGCCTTAGAGCTGATCTTAGCCTGAGCAGAAACATTTACACCATGTGTTTTGTGACTGTAGTTTTGGGTGCTCTAAACACCATCTTCAGGGGCATACCCAGCGCCCAGCTGTACTTGCAGAAACATCCTGGGTTCAGGCTCTCAGCTTCTGACTCCTTCAAAATTCATTTGTTCTTTAGATCTCATCAGCTTCAAGCTAAATGGCACTTGGTGTCACGACCTTGCAGCTTTTCAGCTAATCGGCTAAAAGAGCACCCAGGAAAATAATTTTGTGCCAAGTGGGTCAAACTCCAGCGATGCGGCACAAAGATGCATTTCTCTCTCTTCCTTGTGTGCGTACCTAACTGCTTCCAGTTGAAACCACAGAATTTAGGGACTCCAACTTACATTTACTCAATGAATAGCGACGGTGGGTAGAGAAATTACCCCCCCCTCTATGCCTCATCCCAGTTGCCACCCTTGGAGTCCAGCATCTCGGCCGAAGCATTGCACTGGGAGCCCCCAGAGCAAGCATGTGTTCTTCTGTCAGGCTGGCAGCACCTGAGAGCAGCAGGAGGGAATGTCTTTAGCTGCCTCAGCAAATTTTTGCAAAGCTTATCTGTCAGGGCCGTCTTCTGGCAGTGCTTCTTGTGGTGACTGTTCTCTCTTGTTAGGGCTCAGGGTGAGGACATAAGATCAGCATCGTGGTTGTGGTGCTCTGGACAGACACAGGTCCTGCTTACTAGATGTTGCAGGCTTAAAAACATATTTTGACACAGAATTCTAGATCTTTGCCTTGTTAGTGAGACTGTATCATGGCTAAAATCCTCCAGGATATTGCTTCATCTTTCAAGGACACTGGAGAATCCTGAACACCCAGCAGCAGCCCCCAAGGAGCTGCCTTCAAGCCAGTTAGTTTGCTCCTGTAAGCGATCTGCAGTCAAATATGCTGGAGGCAAAATTGGTTTGGGGGCAGAGAGCAAGCAGTGAGGCACCCCTGGTGCTGCCAGCAGCCCTGAAGGGCAAAGTCTGGGAAGCTGGGACCTCTCCCATCGCCCAGTTTGGAAAATTCCCTTTGCCAACCTCAAAGAGAATGAAACGATCATTCTCCAGCAAAGCCGTTTTTGCAAAAGTGAAAGGAAGGGTTGGGCCAGAGAAGCCACACAGAAATACAACTAAGCCAGAAACATGCTTGTTTTGGAAAGGGTGAAGTGTGGGGAAAGTACATATAAACACTCGAGTTAAACATTTTAAGCTGTTTGCGAATGTGGTAGTTTGATCACACAGCACTCTAAGGTTACTCCGAGTCCTGAAGTCGGGGCCGGTCGGGAGGCAGAGATGGGGTAGGGTCTCAGGATGTGAGAGCCAGGAGGGCAGTGCGGGTGACGGAGAGCCTGGCTGCAGTGGGATACTACTGCCTTCCCCATCCAGGATCGTGCAGCATCAACGCTGGCAGAGCTGGGGCTGGAGGTACCCAAACTCCTCAGGGTGGATCTGGGCTGTGAGGTTCAGTTTCTAATGTGATATTAATCATAAGAAATCTGAAACGCATGACTTTTTTGGGGTGGTTTGGTTTCTTTATTTTTATTTTTTTTTTTGCTGTTGACTGAGCTGGAAGCAGAATGAGATGCTGAAAACAGAATATTAAGAGCTTTTCTTAAGTACCCAGGAAAATGTTTCCGCTTCAATATAGATTAACAAGAGTTTTTATTGAGGTTTGAGTGCTGCTCTGATGGACGGAGAAAAGGAAGGTGCATTAATACTGATTTGATTTGTAAGCACTGATTGTCATGTGTAAATTATGGCAAGAAAGAGATCTAGCACCACAGTGATGTTTACTTACGCGTGGCTCAAAAGCAGAGATTGTGAGGGTGTCTTTCTACTTTATTTTATTTCATTTCAGACCTTGCGAGCCTGCCCTTTGAAGTGTGCTTCCGCGAACAGAGGCGCTGGAAAGTCTTTTGCCAGGAACTGTCTAATCAATCACTCAGTTCTGTTAGCTGGGGCTTTGAGGGGGTGGGAAATGAAGATTTCGAGAAAGCCTTAAATAAAAATCACAGTAACTGATGTGAGTTACCTCCGTCAGCCAGGGCCTGTTCTCTCAGCCGCTCGCAACCTGGTGTCTGAGTTTGCAGAGCCCTACAAGAAAACTTCCCCGTCTCAGCGGGATGCTCTGAGGTTTATTCTCTAAAACTCCCAAACCTGCTCGCATCCCGTTACGCTCCTGCTACACGTAAATGAGCATTGCAAATACAGTTGCCGTGCTCTTCAGCCACACAGCCCCAACAGAGGAAATTTTTTTACAAGGTCCACCCAAAACCAGTGAAGCCGTGTCTAACTGGAAGCATTCCCAAATTTCAGCTGCTAGCAAACCTCCCGCTTTTAAGAAAACGATCTTTTTAATTTATACCAAGGTCAGTAGCAGGAGCTGAACGTGAGCTGCGAGCGAGAATTGGTGTAACGAGTCAGGTTTTGCTTTTGGTGGGTTGCGACGTGTTCCAGTAGACCAGGTCTAATTAAGACCTCACTCTGCACTAAGAAATTAGCTGGATTTATATCCAGGGATTTACACAGGTGTAAAAATATTGCAGGACGATCAGGCATGGGGATTCTTGATTTTTTTTTTTATTTTTTTCAATTCCTTTATTTCAGTTATAAGAAAAGTCCTTTGAAAGACTGTTTTTATGGCGCATGTTGCTCTCAGAATTTGACGTATCAATGAGAAAATATGATGTGTTGCAGTATTTCAAATTATTTATATTTCATCCACTACAAAGGTGAGATCATTTCCTTAGACATTCAGCAATCTCGCGTGAGGAACAAAAATGATTTATAACACACTGGTTATTATCCTACGTGATTTTGGACCTTTATATATCTTAAAGATTTAGGGATATAAAAAAAAAAATAATTGAAGAGAACCTCTTGCAAAGATCATTTATTCAGAACCCCCCAGCTATGTAATTCATTTAGTACCAAATATATATAAAACCGGTGTCTGTGTATAGAGTGAGCCCATTTTCCCAGACTGTCAGATAAGCAGAGACAGAGATTCATTATTTATCTTGCTGATTTAAAGCGTTTCTGAAGGAGGACTTAGAGTAAAATCATAAAGCAGAACAGCTCCAGGAGTGGGGAAAGGGGGAATGTTTTACTGTGATTTTATTTTCAATGCTGTTTATCGCCAGCAGTGATACAGGGGACATTGTTAGCACAAAGCATTTGCTGTTATTCCCTGTTAGTAATGAACAACACCTTCCTGTGCTTTGCATAAGGACAAGTAGTGCTTTGTACCACTTGAGCTGGAGGACCATGACTTGCCTTTTTACCTGACAGGGCTGCTCACATTTTTTTTTTTTTATTATTTTTTGGTTTTTTGGGTTTTTTTTGTGACCTGTTGGACCCCGAGCACCAGACTTTTCTTTCATGATTTCTTTTTCCCCTGATGCTTTTCCCATGTTCAAGCTGTGCCTTGCATCAGGGCGCAGACCCAAGGCGATGCCGAGCTCTTCCAAACTCCAAATGCATCTCTGTCAAATCCCTCTTCTTCAGTTATGAACTATGGTGTTGAAATACACTTCTGTCAATGAGTTGCCAAATTTCAGATGTAACTGTTTTAGTACAGTTTATTTCCCCTATAAGGTACACCTCACAGACCCCACCACGCTCCCCTGTCACCAACTCTACCGATTTCGGGACAGATTTAATGGCGTGTTAACATAACACCCCACAGTGCCCACCAGTCAAATGTAGGCTATGGTATCCTCTTCTTGACTTCTCTAGGAAAAGTTTAGTCTTTTTAACTCCTAGGTTTTATTGCCCCATTCTTCATGATGGCACCTGAGCACCTTGTGTAGGTCAATGAATTTAGTCTCAGTACACTTTTGAGGTTGGGATGACTCAGTATTAGGATCATAGAATTGTGTAGGTTGGAAGGGACCTTTGAGATCATCTAGGCCAACCATCAGACCAGAGGGACCAACTGAAGGGAAAAGTAAAAATAATCCAAAGCCCCTGCAAAGCTCTGAGTCCTACCTCCAGCCTCAAACTCATGTCACCCAACAGCATTTGCTTGAGAAGGGCAAAGGTCTTAGACATAGTTTTAATTCTACCTGGGAAAACTGGCCAAAATAATCTATTGAGGAAAAATCCTCCATCTCAATTCAGTTGAAACTTGATGGGAGGAAAGGGAATTTGTTACTCCAGAATAACTCACTTCAGCAAAACTATTGTCTTAGTTTAAATCTCTTTTCCTCCAGAGCAGCATTGGCACCAGGAGCTGCCATGGATGTCCTTATTCAGGACAGCTCAGCGTGGGGACAAGCTCTCCAGTGCTGACATGAGCTCTGTGGCCAGCACAAGTGACATTTGAGTTTGCGGGCTGCGGGGATCGATACGTTTCTCCCTTAATAAGTCTTGTCAGTTCTGTGATTTTGTTAAAGGCCTTGTGTATGTCTGACAGGTACAGACTGAAGAGGTTTTGATGGGGGGAGTAAAGATGGCGAAATGAAGAGAAGACCAAGCAGAAAATGTCCACTGTCTCAAATTCTTGGGTGCAGTCAGTACAGCTTCAAGGTGGCTTTTGTGGTTCTGGCTGTTGGTTTGTTTTGGTTGATTTTTTTTCTTTCTGCTGATAGAAAGGAAAATATGGATGTTTTGTTACAAGCTACTTTTCAGAAAACTTCAGTATCTCATTCTTAAAAGATATTGCATTGCTCCCACTCATACACAAACACAAGCCTCTAGGAACAGGAGTTTTCATCTGGCGAGAAAACGTGGTTCTTTCCTTTTCACATCTTGTCTCAGGACTGAACTCTGTGCCTGGATACAAAATTAGTTACCAGTTAAATAGGGAAATGTAAAGCCTTTATACAGAAATTGGGAAGCCAAAAGCTGATAATATTAAATCCCAGGCCAAATTTCCCCTATATACTACACTGTTAAGTGACGTACAGTATATTGCACCACTCTTGTGCTGTATGACTTTGAGACCAGCAGTGGGGAAGGTGCAGATGGGAGCCACATTGCAGCTGGAGAAAGGTAACTCTGCTCCAGGAAAATGGGGTTCCCATTCCCAGTGGGTAAATGTGCAAATTGCTTTGCACCAGATTGAACAGCAGCAGATGAATAAAGGGTGGTCTGCTCTTCGAATTAGTCTGAGGTGGCAATGTAGAGGATGGAGAAACCTGAGTTTCTCATAGGCAGCAGCAATTAAAGATAAGGGGAATACCTGGTCTTCTCTGTGAGGCTGGACCCTAGCAGGACACAGTCCCTGCAGCCCTGGAAAGAAAAATGAGTACAGCATCCATGAGACTTTTGTGGTGAAAACTTAAGCAAGAGATAAAAACCATAGGGGAGTTTTAGGGACTAGGGTAGTAATGCTGGGATTGCAAGGGCAGATAGGGCAGGAATCCTGGCAAGGTCTGGCACAGGGCATATCATAGAGACCTCAAAGCCTGCTGGTGTGGAACATGGGGAGCTGGGAGAGAACAAGCTTTTGATGCCAGGGGTGTGAGAGTCACTCACGTGGCCTTGAGGGGCTGTGGAGAAGGAAACGACCTGCCCCAGGACCAGCCCCAAGCACTGCACAGAGACATCCGTCCCCCTGTGGTGAGCAAACGCTGCAAGGTCAGCCCATGGGTTCTTGGCAGGGGCAAACCCAGGCTGGCTTCATCCTGTGGAGAGGTTTCCCTCTCATCTATTGCTTTCCTGCACCTTTCTTCAGCTCCCATCCCTTTCTCAACCACTCCCAACTCTTCAACAATCTCTGATGCACAAAACCAGGATGTGGCATCCTCTTTCTTTTGGGATGGACCCTGTGGTACCCTCCCAGATATATCAACAACTGCTCAAGCCCCTATCTTTCTGCAAAGCAGGATCTCGAACTTTGCTCTCATCCTCCTCCCAGCTGTGACTGTTCCTGAGGCCCTTCAGCCACCCAGAGACATAAAAGATGCATTTGCAGATTTTGAAAATTAAAACCATCTATACAGCCAGTGGGAAGGGATCAGCTTATTTGGTTGCTTAATGAAATATAAAGATTATTTTAACCAGTGTAAGCACTATTCGACAGCTTGTGAAACACAGCGGTGGCTTGATGAATGGCTTTCTCCATTAAAAAAAATTGCTGCATGATGTCTTTTAAATATTTAATTTATTGAGGTTGAAGTGTGCTCAGAGCTGACAGTTAACCAGGAGCTGTTTGCGGTCTCAGTTAACTTTGCTTATTAGGCTGAACAGTCTCGCTCAGTAAATGCAAGATACCGTCTTTTCCCTCATTTTTTATACTGAATCTGGGATGATACATTCGCTGCACAAGTGAGTAGGAAGCTCTGCCAGTTTTCTGCACTGCAACGCACCAGGCAGTTATCACTGAAGCTGTGGCTGGTATTGACTCCCACCCTTAGTCCATAATTATCGTCCCCTGCTTTTTATTTTCTTTATTATTTTTTTTTTCATTTGATGCACTTTCTTCTAGACCACCCAGAACAGTTTGTTCAGACACACATGTACACACAAAAGCATCTTTTAAAGATCAAATGAACTGAAATCTTCCTGGAGCAAGTATTTCAGTGGAAACACTGGACTCCAGACACAACATCGTTGGTGGAATCCTCAGAAGACTGTACGGTGTGGGGAAAATTCCCCTCTTCTCCCTCTTCATTTCTCCCTTAATGTGCCAGTTTGATGCACAACCAGCATCATGCAAGGGGGATTAGAACAGAAACAGGCATTTCTGTGAGTTGGGAGTCAAAGATGCATGTCCTCCCACATATCTCCTGGCAAGGGTGAGCCCCAGCGTGGATTCTCCAGTGTCTATTAAGGATGGATGCCTGGCAGCAGCCCAGGGCATTTAATAGGTTCTTTGTCCTCAAGTAGTTTTCATGAAACTCACAGGAACATAAAAAGCTTTGAGACCTCCATCCTGCTGACCAAAGCTGGTGGAACTGGCCAGCTGGTTCACAAGTTAGCCAGTGGCAAGGGAGGAGGCAAAATGAAGTGCAAACCTCTGTTTTGATGCCTGCGTTGGCCAGAACAGCCACTTCTGCTCTTGCACTGTGAAAGTGAAGCAGTGAATGACTCTTTGGCCAGCTGCAACTGTTTCTCTGATGATGGGGACAGGCTGGTCACAGCTTCCTGCCAAGCCAGCATGGAGTGTACTGACTGCTGCTGTGCCACAGGTTGGGGTGGGATAATGCTCTCCAGAAAAGAACCATACCAAGGATGGGGTGAGGATGTGCCACAGAGCCCGCTGGAACCATCCAGGGTAGTGTCCAGGCTGGGGACCTGCAGGTCTTCTCTAGGTGATGGGAGAAGTCCTCTGTGACCGCATCAACAGCACATGTCATTAGGACACACTCCTGTCCCTCAGCATGTGCCACCAGCAGCAGAGCTGTGGAGTCCAGCAAAGCAACATCCCCACTGGAATTTTGCTGTGAACCCACCATGGGGAAAATACAAATGCCAAAGATCTGTTGGCATGTGAAATCTCTCACCTTGATGAGAGAACCAGCAAAGGATTTTGGTGTTGCTTATGTCTTCCCTACGCTTGATTAGAATAGAGCTATGGCATTCTTGTGTTTAGGTCAGCACCTGAACCAAAAATATCGTTTTTCATATTGGTTCAGCTTAAAATAGCATTAGATTTCTCTCCTGTTATGTGAATAAAAACTTAACAGGGTATAGATCAATGTCATTATTTTGTTTTGGGGTTGTCTTTTCTTTTTTGAAAACCAAGCTAAATTTTGAAATAAAACATTTTGAAAATTAATTCAAAAGTAATTGCCCGGGTACCATAAAACAAAGCAGATCTGATTTTCCCCTGCTTTGCGGAACTGGCTGGAAAATATGTCTCAGGCACACTTAAATGCATTTTTCAATAAATTAGCTATTCATACAAAAATAATCTCTCTATACTTGGAAGTAGGAGGTAGTGGGGTTTTTTTCTTCTTCTCTTATATACGAATCTTTTCCTTCTTATGTAGAAAAAGATGTGGCCAGTAACATTCTCCATGGGCCATAAGGATGTGGCTGGCATTGCTCAGAGCAAGGCGGGATGTGAGTCTCTTCCAATTTGAGAGATTCTTTTATTCCGTGTAAATGCATGGATCTTTTTTGGAGTCTAAAACTAAGGAATTGGGGAGTGAATCCAGAGTGGACGAACAGGGAGACAAGAAGCAGATGATGGTGGCATCAGGGCGAGTATCAGATCTTTGTGGTGTAATCACACCTGGATCCATCGCCCTCCACCAGTGCTCTTGGCACTGAAATGAGGTGGTGGCAGAGCAGAAGAAGGGATATGGGTGGAACAGGAGTCTGGTGGAGTGCTAGATTCCCAAGTTATCAGATTGTAATTACTGTAGCCTCTTTGAGAAGAAAATCTCAAAGGCAGCACTCACAGTCATGACACAAAATGCCTCAGCCAAAAAAACCCATCCCAGAGCAACAAGGACACCATCCCTGAGCTGGCAGAGTGATTGACCTAACTCCAGCTGCGTGGCTTCCCTCCTCTGTTCCCACTTACTGTGATGGAGAGATACTTGCAAGGGTGAAGCCACAAAATGCCCCAGGTAATTCCCAGACCCTCTAGTACAAATTCAGCTACTTTTCCAGGAATTGCAGCTTGGTCTCTTGATATTAAGTAAGGTCATTCCATGTTTGTGCATCCTGCATCAAGGGTGTTCAGGAGAAAATGGGAATTCAGAACAAGAGGGATAATGGGACCAACCAATTTTGATTCGTCTGTTTTCACTGAGAGTCTGTCCTCCATGGTATAAATTCTCTACAGGCAAAACCAAACGTCTTTCAGTACAGCAAAAGTACAGAAAAAAACCACCAACAGATAAATGTTCATCCAAATTTTTGCTGTTCAATGCATCAGGTTTCTCCTAAAATCATCGGAGTTGAACCACCCCCCTCCAGTGATCAAACTGTTTTCTAAGAGGTTGCCTAGATAACCTCTCTGCTTTCTTTAAGTGAGTCCAGCTGCACCTCTTTCTTTGAATGTTCATTCATTGCACTGACTTTCCAGACGGTGACTTGCTGATGTAAACGGTGTTTTAAAAATTTTCTTTTGTGGCAAATGTTTCATGACTTCCTTTCCAATGTCTTACAAACTACAGAAACAGCATCCTGGAGGCCATCAGCCATTTATTATGGGGCTGAATTGAAGCATCAGTCAGCTTTTGAGATCAATATTAGCTCAGTTTTACAGATGATCTGTAAGGAAAAGCAGCTTGGCGTTTCATGCAGAGCCCACGGTAGAAAAAAACCATTAGTTTTTTGAAATAATTTCCTTGCTATTGAGCTATGAAATGTCAGTATTTATTGTAAACCTTAATTCCTTCTTTAGTTATAACATTTTTGTTCCCATTAAGCTACAAATTTATTGGCTTTTACATCACAAGGTGGGGGGTTCTTTTGTTTGTTTGTTTTTTTTTTTTCTGTGTTATTAGTGTTTTATTAAGAAGAAACTTAAGAATAATTAATGGAAAAAAATTAAGCACAAGTGGGTTGAGATAAGAAGGATTATTTGACATTTTCACGATGGGATTAAAGAGCAGCCTTCTGTTACTGTAGGCAATGAGAGGAACAAAGCCTCGACAAGTCCTGGGATACAGCTATGTCAGTTCATTAGAAGTCACAATAATATCATACTTTCTATTATGGTATGTAAAAAAATAATAATTTCACATCTTTTGTTCAGCATATTATGAGTGGGATATAGTCAGATGCTGGACTCCAAGCTTGGAAGCCAGAGTGGTGTTACTGGTTCTTTAGGTCTAGAGAAGGAATTTTGATTCTTGTCCCGGAACCTGTTGGAGGTTGGAAGTGAGCCTTGCTTGTGGTGGTTTAAGTTCAAGCTCAGCATTTCCAAAGCTCTGCCGAGACCCCGGAACACTGGAATAGCACGTTCTTAAGCACCTCTCTTCTCTGGTTGCTGTTTTTCAGGTTTATGTCACGATGCAGCACTATGGAGTGAACGGTTACTCCCTCCATGCCATGAATTCCCTGAGTGCCATGTACAACCTCCACCAGCAAGCAGCTCAGCAAGCCCAGCATGCCCCCGACTACAGGCCATCGGTGCATGCCCTCACCCTGGCAGAGAGACTGGCTGGTAAGAACCACTCATGGCTTTTGCTATTCCCTGGCATAAAAACAAAACAAAACAAACAAACAAACAAAAACCCCAAAAAACAGACGCAGAACTTGTTGCTTGCAATGACTGAAACTATTCTTCGGGAGCTGGAGTGTGACATAGCCAGCTGGCATGGTGTGCTCCTGAATACTGGCCCTGTGGCCAAGCCCAGCAGGTGATACATGCCCTCCAGTGCTTCTTGCCGGTGGACCACTGCACCTTGCTGCAAACTGGCATCCATCTGCTGGGATGCATGAGAAGGGATACAGTCCCGCTATATTCAATTGAAAAGAGAGAATCAAAAATATGTTTTAACAAGTGAACAAAAAATAGCAGAAAATTTTATTTTCTTGTTGGTAAATACCAGCACAAGTGAATATGATCATGCAGTGAATTGAATTCCCCTACCAAGAGACCCAGGGCTTGCATCCCCTAACAGCCATCTCCTGCCACCCCAGGCCACAGCTTGTTCTTCCCTGTTCCTCCTTCTTGCAGCTGGTTTTCCTTTGCTTGTCGTACCAAACACCTTTCTCTCTGGAAAACAATGACCTATTTCTTCCTGGGGATCCCAGACCTTGGCTTGGGTGACGCTTTCTTGCAGGTCCTGCTGGCTCCCTCTCCGTTGCTTTTGTATTTTGCCTTCCCTACATGAGCTTTTTTAGGCTCAAAAAAAGTCACATGTGACTTGACTTTGCCCAGGGAGTGTTATTTGCACAGAATTGTTATGGTGGGACAGTGGGACAGAAGCTGCTGCTCTGGAGCATCATCAGATGCTCGGTCTAGAGCATCTGAACATTTTTCTATGTTCAGCCACAAGTGTAACAGCACTACATCTTTACTGTCATTAGAAGGAAGTGCAAAGTCCAGATAGTATTTTATGCTTTGATAGGGGAAATTGTTCAAAATTAACTGATGGATACCTGAGAATATTTTGTATGGTAGGGCAAATACATCTGCTCCACATTTCAGCCTGCCACATAACACCCAGATCTGTCTGAGATTATCAAAAGTAATGCAAATGGTCAACACCTGCAACACCACATTTTGGTCAGGGCTTGGATGTGGTGTGGTAGAGCAGACCTGACAACCAGTATACTAAAGCTAAAGCAAAAAGTTACCATAGATGTGATTCTGGAGACCTTCCCAGAATGGAACCATCTTCCCAGGCTGCCTGAAAATGACATATCTCCTTTAAGACAGCTTTTTAGTTGTCTGATATTAATAAAAATAGAGTGATTCCTTCTACTCCTTCTAGTTTAGAGTAGGTGGAAAAATTATTTACCTGTACAACTTAAGTGGGCTAAATTTGAGGCATGACCTTAAGCCAAAATAAGGTTGCAGAAGTTTCAGGATGATCCTCCTAGCCGCGTAGTCCGTGAAGGCACGGTAGTAAAAGTCATGGACTCTTTAGATCGGTGAGCTACATCTGACTCTCAAATCTTCATTCCAGCAATGTTCCCTTATCCAGCTGCTAGTAGTGACCTCATTAACCTGGTTCCTCAGACTGTGGCCTGTGGGGTCTCCGGGGGGGCTGTAGGGCAGAGGTTGGAGTTGTCCTCATCAAAAGGGTACCAAAGTGGGATCAAGGAGACCTGGACTCTAATCCTGGCTCTGCTTTCGGGCTGTACAGTGATGTCAGGTGAGCACTTTCCTTGTCCTTGTTGTCCAACCCCTCCTTCACTCATCCTGTCAGCATGTAGGTGGTCAGAGGGAAGCAGGTGGTCCTAAACTCCACAATGTTCCTTGCAGACCTTGGGTTTCAAGGTGTCCCTTTCCTAGATCCAAGGATCTCTTGAAAGATTTTTGCGATAGCAAAACTGTATTTTTTAGAGTGGAGGAGTTAATGTCTTTGACCCTAACTAGGGTAAAACCAGAGAGAGATTAAAAAAAAATATGCAACAAAAAATATATTCTCATATTCTTGACCAGGAGATTCAATTGGTTTCCTGACCTCTTATCCTTAAAATTAATAACCCGCCCGGAAGACTTTCCAAATTAAATCCCACAGTCTCCTTGTCCCCTTATCAGTGGCAGGGTAGGCATTACATAGCTACGAGCTGGTTCCTTTGCAGTTGCTTCACATTCTGTTACTTCTGAATATCTTTCAGTGCAGGGTTATAGATCTCATTTGCCTTCCAGGGACAGTCAGAATAAAGCGGCACAAAAGCAAATGACCTTAAGTCAGACAACAGAGGTTTCTGATTGTAACTGCTAAGCCTCCCCTGCAATTTGTATTCTCCTCCCCGCACAAAGCCTGAAAACATAGTTAAAAGATTAAAATAGTTGCTGGTTTGCTCTTGTTGGAGTAGCCAAACTTAATGCATGATCTGCCGCCTGCGAGGAGCTGGTAGGTCTAACCTCTACTCTAGAAATTCGGGAATATTTCAGCCTGCAGGTAGGGTGTTTAACCAGTGTCCTTTCTCTCGATTCCTTGTACTTGAAACTCCAACGTTAGCTTCGTAAAAGGTTTCAGGGTAGCTTCAATTTTTTTCTCCTGGAACTCCCCGTCTCCTTGCCTGGCTGCATTGTGAGCTGTGTCTGAAATCTTCAAGGACGGTCTCTTCTCCTCCAAAGCAGGAGCCAGTGTTTTAACTCCCCCAAGAGCCCCAATACCTCGAATACAAAAGTCCCTTGTATGCAGCCATCACTGTATTGTATTTGGCCGAAGACCTTTAGCCCGATCATGTCTTTTCCAGGTTGCCAAAACCACGCGGCTTTGGCAATGCCCAGAAAGGCGCGACAACTGCTGCCCTAGAATGAAACAGCTGGAAGTTTGGAAAAGGAATGTTTCAGTGGTGCAAAGCTGATTTGCTACGCTCATTACCCGGCATATTTGGAACCTGGCTGTGCGGTTCTGGGGCTGGCCTGACAGCAGGTTTTGTTTTATTGTTTAGACTCATGCCACGATGCTCATGACAAAAGCACAAATAAACAGCAGCAAAAGCCTTCATCTGGCTCCGTGCACTGATAATCCCAACTTTTCTCCCTGTTAGGTTGTTTTCTAGTGTGTTCATTCCTCCCTTCTACTGGAAGTTGAATTCTTAACTGAATTAAAAATGATACCAGACACTGCTCTTGCTGCATTTCCTCTTTGAGAGCAAACCTCTCGCCAGACTATTTCATTCCAACTCTGTAGCACAGCATGTCTCAACTTGCACAATAAAGAGTGGGGTTTGGTTCTGGGGTTAGTTTCGGGTTTTGTTTTTGTTTTTGGTTTTTTTTTTTTTTCATTTTAAAGTAACTTATTTTCATTGATTTAAGATCTTTCTGCTCCCACTAAATGTTGTGCAATAATAGCCCCTCTGGTAAAATAATAAGCACTTTACTGTGAGCCTCAGCTTTACCTCAGTCTGAATTTCTTCTCTGCCATCAATTTTGCAAGCACGGTTTTCAAAGTCAGACCATCTGAGTATCTCCTCTACTGAGCAGAGCTCAGCACATGAGCTCTGGGCTTGCATTCAGTGTGGGGCTGGGCTTGGTTCCTGGCTGGTGTTTCCACCCCAGATGCTGGAGAGTGTCCGTGCTCCGTAAAGCACATGCTTTCAAGCTAAACACACATGAGCACATGAGCTTAAGTGCTTTCCTGAACTGAAGCCCAGAACTGCTCTCCAATATCATGCCTTGAAGTCTACAGTGAGCTTATATACGAGACACTAAAGAAGAGAGAGCTCAACCTGGTTTCTGGGAAGACGCATGTCTTCTAATGCGGCTACAGCCAACAAAATGAGCTGGAGATTGCTGTGCTTGAGCTCTGTGGAGTCTTCCCACCGATCAGCATAGTGCACCATGGCAGCGTTGAAGCCTACTGAAGCTCTGCCCTTGGCTTCAAGGAGAACATGACACATAATGTTGGGCCCCTCTCCTGATTACAGCTGTGAATCTCCCCATATTGTTTGAAATTGTGTTTCTTAATGAAAGAGGCTTATGCCATGGAGGGGTCTGCACTTCCGTGTACCCTGCCCCACTGATGTTGGAGTAGGTTGGCTTGTGTCAAACAAATTTAGCATTGGAGTCCCAACATTTTCTACACCTGTCATAGATAGCGGTTCCCTCTCCAGAACAGGATTTCTCATCAGAGGTTTTATCTCCTCAGGCATGTCAATTAACCAGCAAAATGTGTGTATATGTTTTATTAGATCTAGAGCCATGAAAAAAGCTTTTTGTAGATTTGTCTAGTGTTAGCAAGTACTTTACTCAACTGTCAGCATACAAATTCCAATAATTAAATTGGCCACTTTTCTTGTCTTCCAACGGCTGTACATTTCAAGACATCATTTTGGAGGCACGTTATGGATCCCAGCACCGCAAACAAAGGCGAAGTCGCACAGCCTTCACTGCCCAACAGCTGGAGGCACTAGAGAAGACCTTCCAGAAGACTCACTACCCAGATGTGGTGATGAGAGAGCGGCTGGCTATGTGCACAAACCTACCTGAAGCCAGAGTCCAGGTACTGCTATTTTGTGGGGTTTTGAGTGGGAATTTTTAAAAGAATATAGTGGGGTTCCCAGAGGTTTGAGAGCTTCCTTGACCTTTCAAGATTCTTCCAGTGTAACCAAAGATTTTGGGCCAGTGAAGTTGTCAAAAGCACAGGCAGCGGGGAAAAGATAAAAAAGTCACACATCTGCTAAAGAAATTCTTAATCCGCACGCACATTTTTTAAATTTAGGATTGTCTGAAGTGTACACTGGTTTTCATTTGTTCTTTCATATTTCTTTGGGGGAAATTTTAGAAACATCAACAGAAGTCTACTTATTTATTTATTTGCAAGGCTTTTTTGGCTTTCTTAGAAGAGCGGAAACCCAAGTAATTCCAGCTGCTCTTTTCCACCAGTGTCAATATTTGTAACATCTCAGGCCAAGGTTTGGTTTTGTTGTTGGGGTTTTTTTTTAAGTTTCAACTAGCACAACATGCTGCATAACCTGCTTGTGGGGAGGTTCTTGCGTTGCTGGGCTTTAAAAGACTAAACAACAAGGTCTTCAGTGTGAGGTGGATAAGTAGTAGGAAAAAAAATGTTCCTTTATGTAAATGTCAAGACATTTTGATCTTCAAAATTTTTGTTTCCTCATCTAACTAAACAAACAGCACTAACAAGTTTTGCAAATTTATTTCTTCCAATCCCTGTCTACTGATTTACGTTAAAAAAATATGGATTCTCTCCTCCTTCCCTAAATTCAATTCCCAGATAACGGCCTAGACATGTAATGACATATATTGTGTGTTGCCACTATAGTTTTGGTGCACTTATAACCAAATGATTTTAGAAACTAACAGAGCACTGTACTGTAAGTCAATGTAATATCATCAGACTCAGCGATAAGACATTCTGGTTGGATGCAGCTGTCTGACCAAATCATAAATAAAAACCCAATAAGCAAAAACCCAATACCTGTGGAGTAGCTTAAAGAATCAACATAAAGACTGGATTTTTTTTTTTTAAATATGTTTGTTGTACTATTTGTAGAGGCACTGAAAACTGGTAGAGCTCTAAGATCAAAAAAAGTGGAATGACATTTGGCACAGTGGGCTTGCAGTACCTCATTTATTGGGTTTCTACTGAAGCTCCCAGGCTGAAGGATGGTCAGCATCATTCATCATTTGGCACTATGCAGGATTTTAACCATTTTTCCCCCTTGCTATTTGTGGCATTGAAGGTTTGGTTCAAGAACCGGAGGGCTAAATTCAGGAAGAAGCAGCGTAGCCTGCAGAAGGAGCAGCTGCAGAAGCAGAAGGACTGTGAAGGAAGCCACAGTGAGGGAAAGACAGAGCCACCCATGCTGGAGACCCAGTCCGGCACCCCAGACACTGAGAAGGTCCAGAGCCTCCCAAGCGAGGTAGGCACGGATCTCAACCTAACCCTGTCGGAGCAGTCGGCCAGCGAGTCTGCACCTGAGGACCAGACTGACAGAGAGGAGGAGTTTAAGAGCACCTTGGATGAAGCTAAAGTGGACAAGAGCCCTGGTGTGGACAGCAAGACTTTGAACTGCAAGAGAGCAAGCCCAAAAGCAGGTGAGGGGCAACATCTTGATGGGGGTTGGTGTCAGGACCTGGCTTACCAAGGGAGGATGCTGGTGGTTGGGTGTAGTCCCTTATTCCTTATAGTGTAGGTACCTGCAGGTAGGCTGCCCAGACTTGTCCTCTTGTGCCCAGCACTAAACAGGACCCACAGAGAGCATGATGTCTATTGTAGCAGGAGCACAGAAAGAGCAAAGACCTTCTGCTCAGGTTAGAGCTTGGGGAGAACAGTGCCCGGTGGCAGCAGGAAAGCCATAGCAAAGAGACCAGCCTCGTTTCTAGGAATTAAGATGTCAAGAGAAGATGTTAAGATGGAAGTGACACGTTTTGCCCTCCTGAGCTAACACAACCCCTCTCTTTTACCGTCCTGATGCAGACTGTAGCATGGGCTTCTCTTTTGAACCCTACTGGAATGCTGATTAGCATCTGCATCGAGCCTGTAGAAATAACCCCCATCCCCTCTGTCTCCTGCTACAGAGTCCCCAATCAGCGCGACTGTGACACCTTCATCCAGCAGTGGCCTGGCTCAGACTCATTCCTACTCCTCCTCGCCCCTGAGCCTCTTCCGCCTGCAAGAGCAATTCCGCCAGCACATGGCAGCCACCAACAACTTGGTCCATTACTCCTCCTTCGAAATGGGGACACCATCTGCCATGCCCTACTTGGGCATGAACGTCAACATGGCGCCACTGAGTTCCCTGCACTGTCAGTCGTACTACCAGTCGCTCTCCCATGCTCAGCAGGTCTGGTCTTCACCTATCCTGCAGGCCTCCAGCTCCCTTCCAAGCCTGAACAGTAAAACGACGAGTATTGAGAACCTCAGGCTCCGGGCAAAGCAGCACGCAGCGTCCCTTGGGCTTGACACCCTACCCAACTGACTTCCAGATGAGCTACCATTGCCCACAAGAAGATGTACCAGAGGCTGGCACTAGACATGTCACTCCTGCAACAGCCACCCACCCACCCATCCTCACCTCTTCCTGGAGTAAGGTGCTCCCTTTCAGGGAAAACTTTGCATTTATTAACAACTTATTAGCACCACGATTGCATTAGACATTGCTACTGGCCTGGTCTTCACTGAATATCTAAGGAGGAAGGGGGAGAGGATGTATGTTTAGACAGATGAACTGTCCTCTGGACTGCCATGAGTTAAGCCTGTAACGTTCAGGAGAAGCCCCCTTTCCTCATCCCTGCGATAATGTGCCAACTGTGTTATATACGCCCTTTTTTGTTGTTGTTGCATTCTTTGGGAAAAAAAAAGAGCCCTGCTTTGTCCTGTATATAGTTTATAATGTTGACAACACCCATCACCTGTGTGTTACTGTCAGTGTTACAGAACTGTGACCTCTTTTGCTTTTATTCCCCTTTCCTTCTCAATTTTAGTAGCTAGTATCAAAGTTACAAACCAGCCATCCTCCCGACCTCAGCTCATAGCTAGTTGCTCTTCTTGGGTCAGTGTCCTCAAGCTGTTTATGACGGAGAAAAACGATTGTGCACTTCACTGCTCCGCATCCCCCTTCTCTGATAAAGTCAATTTTATTGCATCCAGGAAATGATGTGAAGGTGAATTTCCTGTTTAAGCACTTCCTATAAGGCAAGGATTTTTTATTTACTTTTTAATAGCACTTGTTCAAAGAGAGAGGACAAAATATTGGCCAAATGCTGCTGGCTGGGGAGAAAAATGAAAGCCAAATTCACAGGATTATTTTTTATCTAGATTGTTTCCTCTTTGATTTTCAGTGAAGTGTAAATTCCTCTATTTACAAATTATGGGGTTTTCTTTTTGGAGAGCATTCTGGTTCAACTTTGACAATAGAGAGTAATAAAAACTTTGTATGAACTCCTGGTGTGTTCATACACCATGAATTATATGGTTCTTTGACAAAACCTTGATTAATGTAAGCTGTGTTTAGAAAAACGCTCTGATCACCAAATTCTACCCTCAAGCCCTGCAGCTTCAGAACCTGGTTAGTGTGAAAATGTAACAAGTGAAAAATGCTGCAATGCTGGAGGCAAACCAGGTGATAAGCAGGGGCTTTATATTCTCTTTATAGTTCCTGGAGCTGAGGGGAAGTAGATAAACTTGCCAAAAAAGCAGTGTTTGCAAATAACCAAAATTCACCAGCTTCAAAATAATTTCAGTGACACAATTTCAGCCTTGTTTCATTGGAATGACCAGTCATTCAACCTGAGGTGGTTTTCCTTGTTGAGAAGCAATGTTCTGCCACCTCAAATCAAGGGGTTGTTTTCTTTTGCCAAGCCACATAAATCCTTTGAACCCACTGCTGTTACCTGGAGTGTTAGGGAGGGATGATATCCAGGTCTAATCTCTAATATTGCCTAGGACCAAAAAGGCAGACTGACTCTGTGGCAGGTGCCAAGTTTGAATCCCAAGGGTGTCAGCTGGGTCTGCCACCAATGCATGGGGCAGAGCTGGGCTAATTTACTGCATTCATCAATGAAGCTTAGACCCATAGCCTACGGCCCCTCTCACTCCCACCTTGCTTCACACCACGGCAGAAGCCAGGGGTCAAATTACTTCTTAAAACACCAGAGGAAAGAGTGTTTTCAACTCTTGAAAAAGCATCTAGCTCCTTCAAACCGAGATGTAGGAATAGCCATGTTTGGTGGGAAATGATGTTTTATCCCTCATAAAGTTGCAGCCAGAGCAGACCTCCGGAGAGGGCAGTTCATTGACCTCATCAGCTTCCAAGGAAAACAGAGCATCCTCCTTAAATATTCCTTTTGTGCCAAACACTTCAGTTCTAGGGTTTTCTGTCTTGCTTTAGCTTTCCCAACTTTGTCAAATCAGCCCTCGTGACCAGGAGAATTCTCCACTTTGCCAAACCCAAATGTATTCATAAGAAGTAGATTTTTTGGCTGCTGCTCTCAAAGGAGTCTGATTAAATTAAAACCACCAAAGTACATTAACTGTCGCCAAAAAGATCCTTTGAAAGTCCCAGCTTTCATTTATTGTATTTTGTCACCCGAACGAGGGACACCAGAACAAAGCTTTAATTTTTCTCCTCCCCCTTCCTCAAAAAGCTCTATTCACCTTTATTTTTAATACCTCCTGCTAGCCTCAGAACATCTGTAGTCTGTGGAGTTGCTTTGCCACAGCAGAGCAACTGCAAATTTAATTAACACCCCTTCTGATGTTGTTCCCTGGTGCCAGTCTAGACTGAGCTGATGAAGCAAACAAAGGTTGTAATCAACACCAAGACCAGATGTGGACTTCAGTTCTTTTTTAAGTAATAAAGATGCCCATGAAACCCCAACCCATGTCAGTGGGTGTTTCAGGCAGGTAACAGAGGTTTGTAGCCACTCTTGTGCCATCCCGGGTAAGAGAGGCATCTGCCTGGGTAGCACAAGGCTGGAAAGGGTGACGTTGGCTCACACCAGGGCAGATACAGACCACAGGTCATGATGAATACCACAGCATCCACCACAGGACCAGATGCACACATCAATTTGTGTCCTGCTTCTGCAAGGTGGGGACAGGGAACACAGGGGATAAGCTGGCTTGATCCAGCACTAGATTTGCTGTGATCCTCTGGAGGGAGAGAAGACCTTCCCCACCAAGCCATGGAAGGAAACTCTTCCCTGTGCCTCGGTGCAAAAGTAAATTTTAACATTCACTGCCTTTACACATCTTGGCCAACCCTGGTGGCCTGATGCTCTTCACCCCCCATGGTATCACTGATATCCTCACAGTAGGCTTGGAGCAGCTACTGGGAACTTCCCAGAGGGACTAAATGGCACAGAACATCGGGATGAAGCCAACACAGCCCAGAAAGCAAACTGGGAGAGGAGTCATCAGGATCTCCGTCAGTCCCTAGGGAATTCTGTTCAGTGTCATCCTCGTCTACTTCTGTGTGGTGCAGCAGTTGACCGAGGTGTAGCTGGTCCTGGACGAGGGCATGAGAATATTTCTTACATGGAGATTTCTCCCATTCTGAATCAGGATGAAAATATCCAAAATTTAAAAATAAACAGAAGAAACGAGTATGTTGCCTTAAATATATACAAGCCCCTGAAGTACTTTATGCCAGTTCGGGGTTTTATCTTCTTGTGATCAAAATTAAACATCCATAGTGGAAATAATCTGGCATGTAAAGCTAAAATGGACTTGGGGAAAAAAAAAGCATGAATTTAGGCTCCCAGCTTGCAAAAAAATTAATAATGAATTATCTGTCGAAAATTTCTCTGCAAATTATTTTAATGCCTCTGGGCTTTTGGGCTTTTTCTAACAAAAAGAACATAAAAGAACCAAAATAACACAGGGAGAAACTCTCTGCCCAGTTCAGGTCTGTATATGTAGCAGGAAGACCAAGGGGAGCAATTCTGCATCATTCCTCTTTGAACTTTACAAACCTGAACATTTTTGCACGTGGGAAGAACTCCTGCAAATCCCTGCTGATTTGCAATGGAGAACGTGGTGTCTCTTCGTTCCCTCTCCTTATGCCAGCTCCAGCAATTTAGGAAAACAAGCTTGTTAATGGAGTCTCAGAAACAAAATGGACTGAGATCCCCCTCCACTCGCTGGCCAGGCAGAGATCTGATGCATTTTAACGAACTTTGCAGGTGGATATAACACAATTTCTTCCATCACAGGCATAAAATGCCTGGAGTGTAACCCAGAGATCCTACCCCATCTGACAGATGAACTATTGGGGCGGGGGGAAGCCATCTACCTTCTCCGGATGCTGCGCCAACCTGGTGCTGGGGTCAGGACAGGACATCCCTGGTCCAGATTCAGCCACGGGGAGATAAATGCAAGGAGAGAAGCAACATTTTGTGTTTCCTAATGCAGACGATCAAGTTGATTTTTTAATGCATGAAAGGAATGCCAAGTAAATGCACAGCACGGCACGAAGGCTGGGAAAAGGGTAGACCCTGTCCTCTAAAAATGGTGATGGAGAGCCTGGAAAAAAAAACTCCCTAATTCCTGTTTTGAAACAGGTTATATATCTGGAGATTTCCTGTGCTGTTTTTTTCCCCTTCCTATGGCTTTGCTTACGCCGCCTCTCCTCGGTGAAACAGCTATGGCTCCAAACCCTACTTACCAAATTATTAAAGGTTTTAGCTACCATCCATGCAGGATCAGGGACCAGCAGAAAACAGGGCACAATATTCAGGGTAGAAGTTTGCAGTTAAATTCCTTCTACTCAGCAAGAGAAGTCCGATAGGTATTAATAAAATAAAGCAGATATTTAAAGAGTGCAGGAGAAATACTAAACATTACCAGTGAGAAAAGATCCAGTAATGATGCCGGGAGGCAAAAAGGGAACATCTTTTTTTTCTTTTTTATTTTTTGGCAAATAAATGGAAATATCCTTGATGGTGACATAGGGAGTAAAGAGAGAGAGAAGTTTTGCCTGTATTTCCTCCACCAAAAGTCATCATTTGCTGTGTAGGAAACGCAAAAAAATGCTGTCAAACATGGAAATAACCATCAACAAGAGGTCCCTCCACATCTCATTTCCTATTTAGGTATTTTAGCATGTGAAGAATTTCAACCAGCTCTAGGCTTCTGTTGCCAGAGCAGCCAACCAAAGAGGTGCTCGTCTTTGCTGAAGAAACACCAAAGTGGGTGGCCAAAGAGGAGGGAACTGGAGTTATTTCTGTCCCCATGCGCCACGGGTGGTACTTCCATTGACACGACAATTTTGAGCAACTTCAGGCTGCTTCTGAAGAGTTCATACGTAAAGGATTAAATAAACCTCTGTAGAAAGGAAATGCAAATTAAAATGCAACATATTCTATTAGTTTAATTACAGTAGCTATGAAACATAACTCAATTAAGCTTGAAAAAAGTAAATTACAGCATTTCCTGCTGGTTATTACAAGCTGTGTTGATTTTTCTTTTTCTCCCTCCTTACCCCTCCATGTGCCCCTTGCTGATTTTTTTTATGATCTGTTCTAGAGCAGCACAATACATCTCCTGTGTTTTCTACTGAGTGAAAAAAAAAAAGCTGTTTCTCTGAGCAGATCTGCTCTCAGCCCAAATCAAGAGCAGAGGGGTAAGAAAAGGTTGCTGCAATAAACAAACAAACACACAAAACCAAAACCCAACCAACAAATTTCCAGCAAAGCAAGATCAAACAAACAAAAAAATTCCCCATTCTCGGGTGTGTGTGTGTGTGTGTGTGTGTGTGCAACTTTCCCACCATGTTACAAAACAGCCCAGGAATGACCAACGACTTCCGTTTTCCACAGAATTTGGGGATGTGTTGTTTTGTTCCCAGATGCAGAGAGAGCAGTGTCCGTGTTGGTCCCTGCTTTCCCAGGCTGCCTGGGGAAGAGATGCAAAAGCTGAGATGCTAATGATGTCATCACTTCTGTACATGGGTGCCTCTCATTGATGCCAACACTCCTGAATTGAGACTTCGCCACCACTCTGAACTGCCACAGTGGAGCAATGCCACAGCTAAGGACAAAATTTAGCCCCAGGATTAATTTGTAAAAGCATATAAGATTTGTCACATACTAACAAAAACATACAATTATTTTATGGTTTGGGAGGGGTTTTTTTAATAGTCTGGGCTCCAAGTTCCAAGCGCTCAGCAAAAGCTGTCTGAAAAAGGAACAGATTAAACCCATAGCAAGTTAAACAGTGCATCTGGTGCCCTACTAGTGGCCAGTCTTTTCTAATTGCTCTAGGAAGTTTAGATGCGCCTGTGCAACGGAAAATAACTTTTTGGTTTATTTTCTCATGCCAGGAGGCAACCAATTTATTTTTTTTCCCCAGCTTCTGACCCAAGGCATACAGTTAGCTCCAAAGTGTAACCGTGTTTGTGTGTCAAACCTATCTTGCAAAGGAACAAAGGCTTTTAAAGGAGAACAAAAAGGAAATCAAAGTAATATACTGTACAGATTGCTGTAAAATTGAGCTGTAGTGTAAGACCTTGTGCTTTAGAATTCACTATCGAGGAACTCAAATGTGTATCATATTTATTTATTCTGGTAGGTAAAAGAAGAAAAAAAAAGTTTATATTCATTTCCAAAAAGCTGCAGCATGACGCTATGTACCAATTGTGCCAGTCCTGCTTTCTGTAAAATTATTGCCTGTTTTCATACTCCACTAATAAAAAAGAGGAAAAAAAAATCAAGGAAAATTTATTTTGTAAATCCTTCATTAACAGCTACTCAAGCGGATGGGCAGGGGGGTCAACGCTGACCTGTTTTGTACCTGAGTTGTGTCACTGGTGGGCTGCGTGGACCTGAACATGGAGTGTGGGTCAGGTAACGGTGCCCATGTTGTACTCCCTTGCCTGGCACCATGGCACCTGATGTGCCTGATGATGTCCCTGATGATGGTGGCAGGTGCCATTGCCTGGTAGCCAGGGGATGCTGGGACCACGGGGAAAGTTCTGCATGAAATGGTGCAGAATATCAGCTTCTTGCTGTTGGGGTCACTGTCTCCAGCTGAGGTGGCCAGTGAAAAGCCCCCTATGGCCACAGGACATTGAAGTAATTGCTCCAGCACCTTGTGCGAGGCAAGCACAAGGCTTCTGCTCTCTTGTCATCTTCCAGCACAAACCAGGAGACAAATTCATGCTTGATGAGGAGATGTCGGGAAAGACATGACCAGAGAGCTTGTCTGTGAAGACAGTGGTGCAGGATAATTTTTGACCATTCTCAAATGATTTGGGCTTACACACAATTTTGGGGATGTTTCTGCTCTTTTGATGTAAGACTTGTCCACTTTTCTAGGTATAGCCATGGTGGCCTGTGCTCAAGAAGATGGTAGAGAAGCTTTTACACAGCATGTACTTCTACACTTCTAATCCTTTGGGTTAGTATGAACATCACCTAGACAGTGAAACTTCTCTTTGGGCAAGAAGTTGCTACCGATGTCAAGGGCTTTCCATCTTGTCTACAGGCCTAAATTGTTGCCTGATAAAGCTGATGGGGAAAAAATACATTTTTCTGAATTTATCGAGATTTTCCTCAAGTCGTCTGATAACGAAGCTCTTTCAAAACAATCAAATTATTCAATTCCAGAATGTCATCTCCCACCAACATGACTTGCCTCCTAATTATTTTGCTCAAGTATCAAAATATTATAGAGGAAAAAAGATAGTAGGGAAAAATTCATGGGGGGGGGGAATAAGTACATTTGCAATAATGATTAATAAATTTTCTGACATTCTCAAGAAAAATTACTTTCTCTTAAACCAGGCAGAGAGCCAGGAACAGTGGGAATATGGGCAGAGCCTGGAAACACCCCTGTCTGCAGTATTTTTAGTTCTAATTTTTTTGACTCGGTTCCATCAGTACCTTTGAGGACCATTTGATCACATGCACCCAAAATATTAGCCAGCCACGATTCTGATAGACTGCAACCATAGCTATTTATTTCCACAATAAGGGGAATATTAATCACTAGATTTCCTTTTTCACTGCAGTTACAGATATGCTTTGAATATTAAAAACCCTGTGGATGAGGAAAGTCTATGACCTTCAAGGCCACCAAATAGCTCAGTCAATTCCTGCCTCCATCAAGATGGAAATGAACGGATGAACTATGATCATGTCCTCGTGCCTTGTTTTCTGCAATTAACAACTGATTTTTCACCCCCCCTCCCAAGATCAATGAGATGAAGTCAGCCACCCATTATAGCTGGATCCCAAACTTGCAGGAAGTTCAAGGTGATGTTTTGGCCTTAAAAACCATGTCCTAAAGTTATCAGGAGGTTTGTTCCAGAAAAATACAATGTGAGGGGAAAAATAAGATTTGAAAGAGCTCCAGAGCTCAGTATTAACTGCACATGTGGCATTTTGATCCATTTCCATAAAGCATAACATAATATTTGCTAAAGAAGGAGGAGGAGGAAGGGGAAAAAAAAGACCACAGTTAATATTCTCCTTTGGATCCCCCATTTGCTGATTACTCTGCAAGCTGTGTAATTGGGTGTCTCTGGCAATATGATGAAATGTGCCATAAACATCAAAAAACGGTGCTATATTAAATCTGCTTTTCATAATCTCTTCTCATTTCCCAGACCTGAGACATTTTATTCAATTTTTCCTGAGTAAGTTGATATGTAAAGCCATATAAACATATCAATGCAAATAAATACATATATATTTTTCAAACGCTCATCGAAATGCACTCATTACAAAGATTTGCATCAAGGCTCTCTCACATCACTGTTAGGCAAAGAAACTCTTTTTTTTCTTTTTTTTTTAATGTTGCATTATTTTTAAGAATAGTTTATGGAGCTACAGGCTACTTCTTTGTATTTCATTAACAAGCCCAGCTCTATCTATCATGTTTCAGCCTTATCTTACCTGATTAGAAAATCATTTCCCTATTTGCATTAAGGGCAAAAAGCTATGCAAAGTCACCATAATGTTATTCAAGCCCCAGAATAGCAGTGAAGATCCTATTACACACTGGGGCTGGGGCTGTTTTCAGGAGCTGCAAGTCCAGAAGGGACCACGCTAGTCTTTTATTTTAACCTGCTGCAAGGCACATGTCAGAGAAACCTATCTGGCCTTTGACAAAGCAAATATTAATAACATCCAAGCGACTTAAATACCTGCAACTTTTGTCCATGTATCACTTGAGGCTTTCGCCTGTGTTTTGCTTGGTGTCTTCAGGATTTGTAGCCCCGTTTTTTGATGAAGGCTGGCTTTGTGCTCAGCCCTGGGAAATTCTTCAGCTCCGTTCCTCTGGTCTCTCCCACCATGAGGTAGGGTCAGCCCAGCATCCGTGGGGTGAAGCCAAGCATCCCCACCATCAGACTGCAGCCGGTCCTTTGCCTTTTGTGGTTGATGGAGGAAAATGTTTTCATTCCTATAGTGGCAGGACAGTATCCAAGTGCAGAGTGGTCAGACTGCGCCTTACCTACACTGGGCTTTCCAGATATAGACCCCTACCCTGCAAAGTGCTTCCACAAAAACCAACAGATGTCAGCAACATAATTTCCTCCAAGCCCTGATTCACCAAGAACTCATCCAAGAAGTTCAGCCAAGACCTGCAATTAGTCCCAGACTAATATCCATGTTTCAGGACTGGGAGCAGGATGTCTGTATCAGCTGCTTCTTTTTCACAACCCTACACCCCGAGTTCTTTTCCCACTGGGAGCAGGACAGCGCTGGGACAAGCCAAGGTCATATCCCATCTTTGCTTTTCCTGGAAGCCACCAGACCAGAGGCTGTGCTCACAGACCTTCGAGCTTCCAGCACCATTCGCTCTGCAGGGTTTTGCAAATCACCTTCCCAACAAGCACCGAGCAGGGGACTGCAGGGACCTAAAGCAAAGTTGATTGCCTCACACACAAAAGCAAAAAGCACATCCAGTCCACCAGCAAGATACGGATTTCCTCCAGCTTGGCTTTCTCTCAAACCCATTCTCTCTGTGTTAGTAAAGCGAAATGTCAGTGTTAGATTGCACCATATCCACGCGAAAAAACATGGGTGAGCTGATAAACAGGGATATGAGGTTATTTCAATAAACATGGTGAAGGGTCCAACAAAAAATGACATTGGTGGGATTTTTCATCTCTGTGGAGATCAAACTCCTTCCTTGTGTTTTCTATAGGCAACAGAGAGGAAAAACACATCACACAATGACTGATTGACTCTGGGACATGACTGAGAAATTGGGGTAGGCTTAAAATAGCCAGCATAAAATTATATAAACTGACATAAAGTGCTGTTCGTTGGTGGCACCATCTGCACAGCACGATTTTCCATTCCACCATCCTCTGTGATGGTCCAGCTCCCAGCACAGCTCACCTGCAGTTTGCAAAGCCCCAAACCATGAGGTTGTTCCTATTGCACTGAGGAGAACTGGAGCGTTGAATGAATAAATCCAAGGTCATTCCATCACCTGCAAAGCAAACTATGGAGGTCACATCTACAGAATCCATTCATTAGGTGGGGGAACCCATTTCTATGGGACATTGGGAGGGTAAAAATTACCTGCTGCTGGACATGGGCTCAAGGGAACGGCCACAAGTTGCGCCAGGAGATTTAGATTAGATGTCAGGAAAAACTTTTTCTCCCAAAGAATGGTCAAGCACTGGAATGGCCTGCCCAGGGAGGTGGTGGAATCACTGTCCCTGGTGGTGTTCAAGAAGCATCTGGACAAGGTCCTACAAGACATGATTTAGTAGCTTAGTTGGTAGTATTGATGATAGGAGGACAGTTGGACTAGATGATCTTGTAGGTCCCTTCCAACCTTGTGTTTCTATGGTTCCATGGTTCTATGGTGATGGGATATGACTCGAGGTTTTCTATATGAAAAAATACCCATGGGTGGTCCATGGGGTCCCACCATCATCAGGAAGCTTACGTGAGGCATCTGCTGTTCCCAGACTGACTTTGGAGCTGTCATTTTTGCACAGTTAACTTTACACCACCACCCCTTACTGCAAAGGCAGCTGCAAGCACAGTTTAATCCCAAGAGCAATATTTATGCTAATTTCACCATTGTTTCTTTCTTATGAATTCAATTAATAGGTCATGAGCACCATAAAGTCTTTGTGAGTTAAGCCAAGTGGCCTTTCTCAGTGGTTTGGTGGCCATGGCCATGGCCAGGGTGGCTGTTGGGTACATGAGACCATCTCTCTAAGGATGCAATGATAAGGAACAGAGAAAAACAAAGCAGTTCTGAAGCCAGCTTAAATTCTCTGTGCTGGTCTCCACAGCTGCCCTGGGAAACATGTGGGAAAAACTGAAATCCAGTGTGTTACCCTGGAAAAAACTTTTGCTGATGGATTTTCATGTGTATAGTCTCACTGTTCTTTCGTTAAAAAATGAACTTTCCTATAACAAGACAAATCACTTGCCTGGTGGAAGCAGCTCAGCTCCCTTCAACTTGTGGTTGTTGAGGCAAAAAACCCCACTCAAAAATTATGTGTCAGCTTCAGTTTTACTTCTTGTCGCCAAAAAAAATATCTCATCTGACACCTCCCGTAGTCCAGCTTCCTCCCTTCCTCAGATAAATTGGGAACCATCTAGTCAAAACTTCCTCTGATTGCCCTGCGGAGACCACCAAGGATGGAATTCTTCCCCTGAGAGATTATCTGCTGTAGACAGACCCATGTGTGGAATTAAGGACATATTTATTGCTGTGTCATGCGAAGAGAGAAATGTCACAGCTTCCTGAAGACCAGCTGCTCTCCACCCTGGCCCTCTCTCCCCAACTAAGCCATCCAATGTTTGTCTCACCTTCCCATAACAGGCACCTTAAAGGAAAAAAACACCAAAACCACAGCCTTCTGATTCACTCTGAAACATGAGATATCTCTCAAATCCTCAATAACATCTTAATTTCCTCTCCTTGCTCTCCGTGCTGGAGACGATTATTCAGCCAGGAATGTTTCTGAAGTAAGACCAAAAAAAAACTTACATTACTGGGGAACAATGGAGGGGAGACCTGATGGAGCAGAAGAAGTGAATTAGTTTTGCCTTCAGAGACACCCACAGAGAAAAGAAAGGTGTCTGAGTTGCCTCAAAGTAATTCCTCTTTCCACAGAGCTCCTCTAACCGGCTTAAGCGAAGAGAGACGAGAGATGCGCTTTTGATTTCAGTCCCATTTCCACAATTTGTTTGTTTGCTTTGCTTCCACCTGCGTTTTTAAGTCCCTCCACCTCCCAGGACGTTTGCAGAGCTATGTTACCTGCAGGAATGTGTCCTGTCTCCATGAGGTCTTAACACGAGGGTCAGGGCTGGGAGGGGTCTTCACATCTACCCTGGTTCCTGCAGCTTTCAAGCAAGGGTAAGGGAGAAGAGGGGAAAGAAAAGAAAAGCATTAATTGAGATGGAACTGGTGCATTTTTGGAATTGAAACGCAAGGACAAATTAAGCTGGGTTACCCAAAAGCAGCACACGGGGCTGCAGGTGTAAGTGAGGGGAAATGGGAAAGCGGGGAAAAAAGAAGAGCTTTTCACGGAGGGAATCCAGAAGGGCTGATATCCCAAAGAGCTAGCATTTTACCTAAATACTTCCTAGGTCCAAACAGATTGTCACATATTTTTCCACATTTCATTTCTAACCGAGGAAGCAAAGGTTTCTTTTTAGCAGAACTTTGGTAGTGGGCCATTTTACTTTTTGTTCACCTTTACTGAAAAAAACAAATGTTGATGTTAAGCCCTCAAAGCCTGAATCAGGACCTTCCAGTTGGCCTTTAAAACACCACTTTTTTTTTTGGCATGTCTCTGGTGGGGGCACAAGGGGCTCCTATCTCTGCTGAACTTTCAGGCTGTCAGGCTGAAGAAAAGTGAGCGTGACTCTCTTTTTCTTGAGGATGAAGTGGAACACACACCAGCCAGGCCGTCTTGTACATTGAAAAATTCCTGTGCTGTCATGCTTAACTAATAAATCGTCGAGCTATGTAAACAGGGCTGGGGATGCTATTTATTTATTTGTTTGTTTGCTTGTTTAAAAGGGGGAGGAAAAAAAAAAACCCAAAGCAGCTTGTCCACAGGTTGCTTGCCAAATGCGTGTCAAGCAGTGGGGGGCAGGAAGGAAAAAAATCAACAACAAAGGAGTTTAAAGACAAAATATTAAGAACTCCAAATTGGGTGAAAATTGCTTTCTGACAGATATCACCTATTGCAAACAAGACAGAAATACAAGTAATCTTGTAAAATGAAAGCCAAGGACAGACTTGTACCTGCCTTAGATGAATAAGTATCCCATTATCTTGAAGAATGAGGGCCCCAGGCTGTGATTATGCCACTATTGTATTCTAAACAGCATGGTTTGTCAAATGGAATAAATCCTGGCAAAATCAAATAAAAAAGGGATCCAATTTGAAGCCCAGCACACAATTTATTATTTTGTTTAATGTCGCCCTCTCGATGTTACTGATTATTGGGCAAATAGCGCCGTGTTTAAGCATGTGTTTAGAGTTTCCTGTCCCCCTCGCAGGCTCCCAGCTGTCACCTTGACTGTCACCCAGTGCCAGCAAGCTGTTTACTGCTGCCAGTAGCCACCGCTGAGCTCATCAGCCTTAGACAGCATGGCCATGGTGGAGGCCAGCATCATGGGGAAATAAATTCAATATTTGGTTTTCTGTTTGGACAAGTCTTGAGGTTTCTTTGAGCACTTTGCACCATATCGGCAGTGCCAAACCAACCAGGAGCTAACAGCAGACAGTTGCATCGTAAATTTATGAGGTAGAAGCCAATTTCTAACTGATCTTCTTCTATTTTTTGGATTTGGGGTAAGATCACATCTCCCACTGAGTCTTGAAAAGACTTTTCCTCTTTCAAAAGTACCACCCCTTGTTTTATTGTGTCTAAACCTTGATTAAAAAAAAAGAAAGGAGATGAAAATGGTCAAAATATTACGTGTTATAGAGTAAATACTTGACATCGCTTTATCTCCTTGAGTTACAGGGTGGGACTGGACATGAAGCTGCCCTTGCACAAGGTGGAGTCATTACTACAACATTGGGATTATGAACATTGCTTTGCATTCAGTTGGCCTCTAAAAGACGTGTTGCTCTTCAGGAAAACTCCTTGGAGAGCTTCTCCCAACATAGAATGAATCATAGAATGGTTAGAGTTAGAAGGGACCTTAAAGATCACCAAGTTCCAACCCCCATGCCATGTGCAGGGACACTTCCCACTACAGCAGGTTGCTCAAAGCCCCATCTAGCCTGGCCTAGGTAACATCTCCAGTTACACTTTGCAGTAGGTGTTCAGGAGAAGCTGGTACAACCACAAAAGCAAAATGGGACCATGTCTAGTCTCAGGCATGTCCTTGGAGAACAGTTTGTTGGAGAAGAAGCTTTAAGGTGGTTCCCATACCCGTACTTACCTCAATGGAGTTACTGCAATTTCTTGACATGGCTTTGAAGGTGCTCTGAGTTCCCCAAATGTGAGAGGAAGCTAATAACACTGTCTTTAACCAGCATAATCTATTCGTCATGTTTTCATTTGTATCAGACCTTGAGTTACACAAAAAACACTGAACCAGGGGCAGAATGGGAGAAGGAATATGTAAGTGATACATGTGGACATTAACTACAGAGCATCTTTTGCCCAAACAGCCTTTGTGATATTCCCTTCTGCTCCCATAACCCTGTTTGTTTGCATTTGCCTTGCAAGAGGAGTGATTTTTCATATTTCAGGATTTTAAATGAATGAGGATTATTGGAAGAGCGAGTTTTAAGTACAAAAGTACAGCAATTGGTCAGGTCTTTGGGGCAGGAGCTCTTATGGCATGCAAGTAGATTGCCCTCACACAACAAGGGCTGTTCATAGCGGGAAGCGATGTGACAAAGTCTAGGAGTAATAGTAAGGAATGATGGATTTAAAGAGTCAAAAAAAAAGCGGGCACATTTTATTTAGGCAAAGTTCCAATTGAAATCAATAAGAACTACAGAATGCAGCCTCTTAGTTTGACTTGAAAGAATTATTTGTTAAGGACTATGAAAAACGGAGGAATTTTTTAAATCTAATTTATTTTACATCATTTTGTGTGGGCTATTTAACTTTTCCTGAACCTCATTGCTTTTGGACATGGTAATGTCATTCACTCCCTGTTTCACTCAAGTTTCACAGTATTTCTAGCCATGAGCATCAAAGAAAGTTACACTTAAGTACCTAAAAAAATTAATGGGCTTTTGTCATTTAGATAAAGGACTCCTTGACTTCAGTATCTGGCTGTCAAATTTCTGTAAACCACAAGGGAAAAACTCATTTAAAAGCTGAGATGCTTTCATATTCACAGGGCTCCAGGAGCTGGGGTTTAACGCCTTTGGCTTTCATCCCCCTCACTCTCCAAATATTGCACACTCTAGGGAAACAGTCCCTCTTGATGGATTTCTATTTCTTCTGCTGAGCGTTTGTTAGTTAACAGGTTTCTTGACAAAGTTTTCCTGATGCTTTAAAGCAGGCAAGTGCTACAGAAAAAATGAAATAGCATGTTACAGATTAGCTACGTGTAGTCATGATCCAGAGAGCTAATTTGTTCCTTTCCCCAGCTGTTTTGATCAGCCCAGAAATGATATTACCTGCAAGACTTCCTTTTCCAACACAAACCAGAAGTCATGGCAAGGTTTCTGTTTGCTTTGTGCAGAACAAGTGAAAAACATTCCACGCCCACATAGTCTAAATATATTAGTCAAACGAAACCCAGATTTCCTTAAATGAATCTGAATATCTTACCAAAGACATTTCTTTTCTACTGGAAACATACACTTTAGAGAGGACTCACACAGGTCCATCTGTTTTGTCGCAGATTGGGAAAGGTGAGGACACTGGTGCCTTCAAAATCTTCTCTATTATGAGGTCCTAACCTGGAGAAAAGACAAAAGCATCCTACAGGTGGAAATATCAAAGGTCTGCTTGCCCTTAGCTTTATGAAATAGGCACACAGGGGAATTTAATACCACCTGACTCCACTGCCCAGGCAAGTTCAGTGTTTATATGAAAGTAGCTTCAAAAGTTTCCAAAACTTCTCTTCACGACTATTTTTGCCTCTGCTGATTTTCAAAATACACTTTTTTTTTTTCCCCTTCCTTTCCAAATTCTTCTACTTTTCTGGAACTTCTGTTTCCTATCATCTGCAACATTCAGAAGCAAGCCTTTCTGTTTAAGTTCCCACCAGGATGCCATTCCCACCTAAAAAAAAAAAAAANAAAACAGGAGAAAAAGAGTAAAACACAGCAACTAAAATTCCCAGTGAAAGCTATGGAACCCCATGCAAAAAAAAAGAAAAAAAAAAAAAGAAAAAAAATCATCAAGAAACTGAGCCTAGAACTTTCAAAAGAGAATACTCTCCCCCTGATATAGAGGTCTGCACCTTAAAATCCTGCAGTCACTTCAGTATTAACCACAAGTGCATTTTTTTAAAATTTTTCCCCAAAGCAAGTGGGCCTTGCCTATGACACTCGCAGCAGCCCCCTCACCCCCTCTCCCAGCCGTGGGGCAAAGCTCGCAAGAGCCCACCTCCCCATTCAAGGGGGGTGATTATGCTTTCCCCGCCACACTGAAAGCCCTGTGCGGAGGGGAGGGAAAGAGGGGAGAAGAATCCAAAGGCATTCTGGCACCCCGGCCCGATAAGAAACTTTAGCCCTATTCAGCGGCTGACAACCGCTTGTAGAATATGATCTTAATCCTGTTTCTAACATTCTTTCGCCCTTCGGCCGCCCTATTCCAGGCTGTATTCTTCTAACCGTCGCTTTAGCAAATCCCCCAAATAGAATTACTGGGGGGAGATAAACATCAAAGGGAAATTCAAGAAATCTACAGTAGGTTCACACAGTGGGGGAAAGAGGGGCAGGTGGGGGCCGGTGGAGAGGGCTGTCTCTCCCCTTGCTCCGCGTCCTTTTTCTGGTTGCATTCCTAAGGGCTGCCTCGCTAGCTCTCCGCAGAGCGGCCCCACAAACCTGCTGAGCAGCATGCTATTTTTAGTATTTATTTTTCATCCTGCTCGAGGCTTTTTTTTTTTTTTTCCTCGGGAGAATGAGAGCCCAGTGGTGCAAAGCGTTGTGCTTAGCCATCATGTGTAAAAATAACGCTTTCTTCAGACTGATGCACCAACTAAATGGAGAAGATGGAGGTGGGAGAAGGAAAGGACATTTTCCTGCCAGGAAGCAGAAATGAGGACATATCAAGGGACCTGCCCAGCAGCACGCAAGAAGTCTGCTGTAGAAATTAAAGGAGTGAACATCATTTGCGAGCTCACAGATATTCCCACCAGAAGCAGGAACCTTCAGCACTCAGACACATGTGAGTTCCATTGCTTGCCCCCAAGAGCTTCCCAACACAGGTTACCAACTCCTGTATGGAAGAAGCCTCCATTGGAACCCATCAGAAGCATTTATATTTGTCACACAGACCCCCACAACTGTGAGTCTCCTCTGCGATGTAATTAAAACAGCATCATGTGCTACACCTCCAAGGCTAAGGAACTGATGGGACCCTGAGGACAACGTCAGTATCGCCATCCTGCCTCACTTCAGTCCTGTAGAAACCAGGGACTTGCTTGCTGCTTGCTGTATTGTTGATGAAAAAGGATGGGCCCCTGCCAACCCCAGCCTCAGATGCTGTCTAGTGTGACCAAGCCGAGGTATGGACCAGATGTCCTCCAAAGACCCCTTCCAACCCCATTTATTGCTCTAAATACTGTGATTAAATACTGTAAGGCAGAGGAACTGCCTTAAAAGAAGGCACAAACAACTTGGGTCATTAAAGATAATGTGGAGAATTCAGAGAGCTGTTATCCCCAGCACTGCAAAAGCATCCCTTGACTTACTCTCCCAAGACCTCTATCTTTCATGCTGCCTCTGCATCACAGTTGAAGCCTTGACCTTGAGCAAGTCAAAGATGCCTGTCTCGCTGATGTTGTCTCCTCTGCCCCATTACATGTGGTTTGGAGAAAAGGCTTCACATTCTTGGTTCTGCTTTTCCTGTTTGTCAAAGGAGGCTGAATATCCTTGTACAGTCATTGATGCTCTAGATTCACAGCTCATCAGATTTACCTCAAACCTCATGAGCCCAGCTGGACTGCAATGGATCATCACCTGGTATCAGGGTATAAGCTGTGGTAAAGTCTTTGCAGTTCTTTTCTCTTGCAATTATATGTCAAAACTTCTTTTATTCGACGCAGAAAACCTTTGAATATAGCAGTGATGAAGAGGTCCACCATACAACAGTTATTTTGCTTTCTTTTCATTCATTTTGTGGTTTTGGCATCTTGCCTATGCAGAGAAAGCTGCATGGGGGCAGGAGACACATTCCACATTTTCATCACATTCAACAAGAGGGAAAAATCACAAAAGATTGCGCCATTTTCAGCCTACACAACTACTATCACATATCTTCAGTAAAACTGCTTGATTTAAGCCTTACGATACCCAGGAGGTACTTTTACAACCATGGACAACCCTGACAGAGCCCACAGGACATGGGAATGCATCTTCTCTCTAATCATCTCTGGTTAGACCTGAGACGGAAAAACGTGTCTGGTTTTGAGCAGCACTTCAAGAAAGATGTGTATTAGCTGGAGGGAGTCCAGAGAAAAATAAGGAGTCCAGAGAAAAATAATGAGAATAACTGGAAAACAGCATCCATAAAGAAAAATTAAGACTATTCATGTGTAACCTGGAGAGAGAAAGCAAAGGGAGTTTCAGATATTTGCCCACTTTAGCTACATAAAGGGCTGTTAACTATTCCCTTCACTACCTTCTCAGAAAACAGGGCAAGCCCCCAGGGTCAGAAATATATTATTTGAATTTTTCTGATCAGAGTATATCTGGGGGTTTATGCCTTGAGAGAAGTTCCTAGGTCTCGTACCTCTTTGGGATACACTCTCTCTCCCATCATTCGATACGTTGGGAATAGTTATTTACTTCTCACACTTTGTGTGGCCTCAGGACTCAGCTATTGCTAGACTGATCTCCAAACCTCTGTTCCAGCTTCCTAATCTAGTCTGTCACCCTGCACATCACAAGCCAAAGGGCTTTGCTGAATTAACTCCCCCTTGGAACAGGGAATCCATCCTCCAGTCTAAAGTCTGCCAACAGGAGTTAGCCCCCATCTCACCTTCAGCAAACAGTTACTGTGGTTAATTACCCTCACAGTCCATGTTAATCTCACTATGAGATCCCGTCTCATCCTAAGGCTCATACCTCCTTCTCAGGTTGCTTGAAATTTCACCCTTGATTGCTGATGGCATCCATGGTCCTGCTGGTTATGAAAAGCTCAGCTAGATCAGTTGCACAGGGAGGCTTAAGTGTTTCCAAGACCATAATGAAAATTCCTTTCTGTAGAAACTGTGACCCAGACATGAAACCCAACCCTCAGCAGGAGAATTCTAATTTCATAGGAGACAAAAGCCAAGCACACTAAAAATTGTCACTCGCTTGGAGAATAGGGATTTGTCATTCAGGTGTGAGGTGCTCCATCAGCCTCCACACATTGGTTTACTTAGTGATGTTTTTCTTGGGATTTATTTTAAATCAACAGAATGGGAACACTTTATGTCTGCCTTGTCTGGACAATGGGACAACCAAAACCTTGGGCAGTTTTCAGCATCCAAGGCTCCTTTCTTGCTTCATCCTGAAAGTGTTTATTTGGACTAGTTTGTTGACGATTTGGGAAATGGGGTGGTGACCACATATCGCTCACCTAGATAGTGCCTCCAGGCAGAACAAACTGAGGGGAACACATTCTATCCATAGAGATTGGGTATTCAGCCACCTCAACCATTAACTCCATTTGTTCATCTGATGGCAACTGCATCCACCAGAGACTGCTCTATATGTCCAAGGAGCAACTCTATGCCTGGCTTGATGTCGAGATGCGCACATCCAGCACCAAAACTTCCATCACATGGAAAAGAGTAAAGATATCTGGGTATAAATTGTTATTTGATTTTATGCATGATAATGTTATCTCTTATTTACACTTAAGTAGAAAAATAGTCCCACAAAGTCTGTGCCTAAGGAAATAAATAGTAGAAATCCTCACCTCCTCCGCCATGGGTTACCATGAGCTTAACAAAGAGCAGGAGAAAACAGAAAAGGCACATGGTGGTACAATCCCCATACTGACACCACAGCTTTTCATCAGGAGTCATGATTCACCTTTCCTCCATTAATTTGCCCAGTGACCTCTCTGCTATATCCCTTCTCAAGCAAGGCCAGCAAGAATGTGCCCATATTCAAAGTGCTGTAGAAATGGATCACCAATTTGGGCATCCACTGTGTCCAAGACTAGAGATGTTTTTCTCTGGCCAGGCTCAGGACTGATTCTGTATGTTTAGGCTCAGCACCACTTCCATATCCAGATGCATCCCAGGATCCCATCACAATCCCACTCCCCTTTTCCTTTGGAAAATGCTTGAAGAGGAGAATCTAAGGAGCAGGATTTGTGGGCTGCAAAGCACCCACGTGCCACACAATGTGATCACAGCCTCAAGGATGTCCTGGTGCTGGGGAGGCTCTCACCCTTTCTCCACGCCAGACCATTGCAAAATCAGCTTCTGGGAGGACTCTGCTTCTCATTTATTTCTCTTGGGCCTCTCCATGCTTCCCCCCATTAACCTTGCCAAATTTTAGTTCGTTCTTAAAACAGTTCCAATTAAATGGCTTTTCAATCAGTATGATCGCAAGGGCTGTTGCCAGAAGTGCGGCACACCCGTGAAATCAGGAATTTCCTGCAGGACAGCTACTTTCTGAAAAAAAAAATAAAATTGGATTTTCTCTTGGAAAAAGATCAGCTCAAAAACAGAACTATTCAGCCTCATAGCCAACATTTTCCTTTTTATTTCTTCCAGAATTTGGAGTAGATTCTCCCCCTCCCCCTAAAATTTTGTGCTCCACAAAATATTTCATGGATAAAAAGCAAACCAAAAGCACTCTGCCCTGGCTTGGAGTTCAAAGGGGCGGGAGTTTTCACACAGCCCAGACCTGGGGCTTGGAAAGGCTGTAGCTTCTTGGCAAAGCCCATTCAGTAAAGTAACTCAGATTGCCCACGTTTGTCCAAGACACACCTCCAACCAGTTTAACACTGGGGAGGCTAACCCAGTTCAAATAATTTCTAATATAGTTCTGCTGAGGCTTTCCTTTCCAGTAAACATTTATCTTTTGTTAGCAGCAACTATCTGAGAGACAGACTTTCAGGGTTGGCTCTTTCCCCCTTTCTCAGCTTCTTGAGGTCCAAGTCACAACTTTATGTGCATCATGTATTTTTTTTCCCCGGTTCGACACACACCAGTCCAGAGGATCATTGCGATTTATTCGAGCAACAAGGGTGCACCCGGTGCTTATTCAGCGGACCAGATTGCTGTGAGATAGAAAAGCCAGGCTGTGCTCCCCCTGTTCCTAATGCCAAGAGATTAGATGGGGAAGCCAGATAGTCTGGCTCTGGAAGCAAGCAAATGAGCAACCCTAAATACCTTCCTAGACCCGGTGACCGTAAGTCCTTGGCGGTGACTGGTCCTTGTGGGATAATGCCAGGAATAGGCATATTAAGCACATGAATGTCAAGTCCTAATTCATCTCTTTAATGTTGTACAGTAGCAGGACTGTACCCCCCTGCTGTGGTGTAATTTCACGCTGAGGAGTCTGATGGGGCTTCCTGCAGACTGATCCTTTATGGATCAGAAAACTCACTTTCTCTTTGTGTATAGAGGGCCCGGAGATTATCTTATTAACCATCTCTGTGCCAGCGCAGATTAAACACCATGCTCTGCCTCTTCTGAGGACTCACTCCTTATAGTTCTCCTTTTCCCCTCCTGCTGGTTCACATTGCGTAGGTGAAGAACTTTAAAAACCCAACCTTCTACCAGTGGGTCTCACACTTATGTGAGCAGATGGGCTATTTCATATATTCTTGTCTCAGTTGCAATGCTGGCATTGCCTGAACTCTAAGTCAGTTTAAGCAGGTTGATGCATCCACATTAGGGCTCTTGTATCCCCATTCCAGCTTCTTCACTCCTCTCCTTTCTCTTAAAGAAGCAATGTTTAAAACTACTCCAGAGCAACACTCTGCAGGTACCACCAGTCCCAGAGCTGCTAGCTCAACTGCAAGAGCAGGTCCACCTCAAGTGCTACAGGTCCACCAGACGCCCACTCACACTTTGACTTCACAAACATCTCCAGACCACACCATGGGGACAGCAAGATGTGGTAGTCACCAGTTAGGAGGTTCCTGTGGCCTCTAAAGGTGTCAGACACTGCACACAGGTCAGGAGAAGGTTGCAGGAGGGAAGGCAGAAATCCAAATGTATTCTCAGACACTCCTTAGGATGGGGGATTTTCCAATCTGAGGAGACAAAAGCCTCCTGCTTTCACCACTAGGCCATGGCTGCCTTCCCAAATGATGCCAGAGGGCCACCCTGTAGCCGCGTCCCAGCGTGTAACAGGGGATGATAGTTTATAATCTCATTTTCTGGGCTGGCTGCCCTTCTGGTGCCCCTCATGCTCCATGTAAATCACCTGGAGTCCAATTTCTTTGGCTTGCAGGGCTGTTCTTCCCTTGTTTACTTCTAACAGGCTTCTGCCTGAGCAGGGAGCTTGTCACTGAAGACAGTCCCAGGACAGCCCCACGAAAAGAACTGCGGTTCAGTCTTGATTGGGCAAAATGCTGCATCCACGGCCAGACTCCTGTCCACACACACACTTGGAAGATTGGGAGCAGCTCCAGCGTGTTCCCATTCCCTGTTCAATGCCTATGTGCCTCCCCATCTACTGACACCATTTCCTGAATCAGGGTTGTCCGATCCCTTTGTTGCTTCACCTGATGCACTTAAAAAATAGCAGCTCAGCACAGCCCTCAGTGGATTTCAATTATTTTTAGGATATTGCTCATGTCTGCTCATGTTGTATCGAGCTAGACCCAGTGGCATGTTTCGCTGCCACCAACAGCCTTTTTCAGCTAATGAAAAATAACCTGCTTTTTATCTGCAGAAAATAGCATTGCCTGGGTCTTATTGTGGCAAATTATTTAATGGCTCTCCAAGCATTAAATAGTCCTTCCTTGTCTATAAAGCTGTGTAAATCTCTCTCCAGCTGGTATCCTGCCATCTTGCTGAGCATCCCAACTTGCAGTATTTACAGCCGTAGCTGTCCCATCCCCCCAAAGCAGGGATCCAGAGTGTCCCTCACATTGATTGAGGCAAAGGGGTGTCATGAGCCCTCCCACAGGTCCTTGGCTCTTCTCCCCTTACACAGGTCACTTGTTCCCTGGAAGGATGCAGGACAGCAAGATTCTGGCTTAGGGAGAAAAATCCTGTAGTCCTGCTCGAGGACACAGCAGCATCCCAGCGGGATCCCAGGAGGAGAGGCAAGTTCTGAGCCTGCAGCCCACAGACTTCCTGGGAAAGGGGCTGTGCTGGGACCTAGCACACGCGCGAGGCCATACCACCTGCAGGATAGCCCAGGGCAGAAGCCCAGCCTGCTGCTGCCTCTGCCTCGGCCACAGTCAGAAAAAAGGGGACTGTCAGAGGAGAATTGCTAAGTCAATCTTTTAACTGTTGCTTTTCAGGGTTTGATAGTTTATAATGTGTTTGGTTTTTTTTTTTCTAATGCAGGGAGAATAGTGACGAATTTGTTCTTTTAATTGCAATGCTATTCTTGTTTTTATTTTAATTTTCCATAAAGGAAAAAACAAACCCTTCTGTTCTACTCCAGCTTCACTTTAAATACAGCAATATGGCAAATGGACAGCAGCGAGAAACCTCTTCTCAAATACTCCAGGAGGAACTGAACCTTTTTTTTTTTGTAAACAACCTACTCTGGGAGAAATGTGTAACTTGAAGCCTTTATTTTTGCAATTACAGTCTGATAACTCTCTCCTTTGCTCATGAGAGCTGGGTCAGGTTTGGCTTGGGCTTGGGTCTTTTAGGCTTCTTCCAGCCAAGCCTATGAAGGTGATGGCAGAAGGCTTGAGAAGGTGATAGAGGAAGGCTTTTGAGACTGTGTAGGCCCTGAGATGCCACTGGATGGGAAGCACAGTTTGCAGGCATGAGGCAGGCTCTCCAGCCGGAGAAGCAGAGCTGAAGCCATCAATAGCTGAGATGACAGCAGGTTGTGGGTGAAGGAAACCAAAAGGCAGGTTCCCTGAGGATACGTTAGAGTGACCTGGTGTGTGCAGAGCTGGTCACTTGTTGTTGGGCTGGAGCAAAAGCCACCAGACAGCTTTTGCCTCCCTGCCCAGCAGGAGTGGAGCTGTGTGGCTACTGCCCAGGCAGAGTTGAGGGGACAAATGAGGAAGGCAGCACTCCTGTGGAATAGTCTGGGGAGTGCCAGGACAGGCACCCACCTTCACCCTGCAATGGGAGAGATTTTCAGCCTGAATAAATGCAAAGCCCCCCTATTCTGCCTGGCACAGTGGGTTTTTCCTGAGACTCATCCCTTGCCTTAACGAAGGACCCTTTCCAATCCGCGAGCCGTCAGATCCCAGAGCAGAAGTGAGGACTGTTTGTTTAGACCTATGTGGGTTAGGCAGCTCAGACTTTATTCTTGCACTTTGATAGGTTCCTAAATGAAAATCCAATAATATTTTAAGCAGAACGAGTTCCCATGAAAGTCATTTCTAAATCGCCCGGCTCATCCTACCTGTCGGCTGGATTCTCCATCCCCACTGGCCTAAGCCTGGTGTAAACGTCCCTGCTCCCAGTGGCGTTACTCCTGGGAGCTGAGTCCGGCCCTGACACAGAGAGCACCCGCTGCCGCCTGCCTTTAATGAACATGTAAATAGACGGAAGGCTCCGGAGCAGAGTAACCCCAGCAGTCAGGAAGTTCTCCAAAGCAGCTCGGGAGAAATAATACTTTATTCCTGGCGGTGCAAATAACTGATAGGGACTGGCTAAGAAGGGTTCATGCAAATACTCCCGAATTAAGCTCCGTCTGAAGTTAGAAAGGAAAGATGATAAACACACCCGGCTTTAAAACTGCAAAATATGCTTTGCAGGCATGAAACCGGAGGAGTAACAAAACTATCTGACATCATATTAAACAGCAAAGCATTTCTTATTCTCAGGACTGCAGTTACCTAAAACCAGAGTCCCATTAAAGAGTCCTAACTATTATTTACATTTCTAAATCTTAAGACCATTAACAAAGCCACTTAATTCAATTACTTTCCCTGGGCGCCGATGTTATTGCATTATTGTCACAAAGCTGAGTTTGGCTTTGCGTCTCTCTTTTCCTTTTTTTTTTTTTCTTTCTTGAAATTCATTCCTCTTTTCTCCATGCCGAGTGCCCCCCCCCACCACATCCCCGTCTTCCTCTCCCCCGATGTCATTGTGTAGAACTAATGGGGTAAACTGAAATGGTATCTGTCCTCATTGACAGGTTTATGAGAATTTAATAAAGCGTGGCGCGGATAAAATGAGATATTACAAGGCCACACAAAGCTGATTGACTTCTCCACGTCAGCATTTTTATTTGGTTATTTATTTATTTCTTTTCAACGCAGGGGTGATCTCACCAGTTCTCTGGTAGTGCCAGCCTGGGAGAGATGAGAGGGGGAAGAAATACTCAGGTGGCAGGAGGAACCGATCGATCCATTGACTTGTTTGCTGTGAGCGTGGGTCATGATGCTTTGTGGCTTTCTGATGGCCCCAGGAAGGTGACATATAGGAGTCAGCGAGGGCCTTTCCACTGCTGTACATGTGTGCTCACGTCCCTGATAGCTCCACGGTGCTGTGGTGAGCTCACCAACAAAAGCTTGCCCATAGGTGGAGGTCCCCAACACTTTGCCATCAGGAGGTCTGAACTAGCTGTTGGTTGTGCAAGACATTGAGCAGACACTTGGCATGGACAGGGCAGGAGGCACATTGGCATCGCGTGAGTTGTGTGTCCCTATAGAGGTGACAGCCAAGGTGATGGACCCCCATAGCCCACCTGCTGGGCTCACCCCAGATGCAGAGGTTCACACCGACCAATGCAAAGCAATCACAACCTGCAGTAGGGCCCAGGAGGTCCTCAAGAAGAAGGATGCCATCTACCAGCTCCACTAAGGCATGGGCCTGCTCTGTGCCTCAGTTCCCCCTCCTGTCCCACGACCATCCTGCTTGTGTAAATGTAAATGTAAATAGCAGGTCACCCGGGGGGCTACACAGATCAAACCTTCCCTCTGGGAAAATCAAAGTGTATATTTAAGTGTGTTTGCTCCCTTCCCACCGTGAACAGGGAGAGCTGGAAATCTGGGCTGTGCAGTAAATGGCTGGCTGACTCCCTCTCCTGTCCTGTTCAGAACGCAGGGCGCTCAGAACAAAAAAAAAAAAAAAAAAACACAACAGAAAAAGAAAAAGAAAAAAAAAATTAAAATAAAAAATCAGGGTTTGTGTGCTTTTTTCCCAGGCAAGGAAAACCCCAGCACCTGCGGCCAAGGAAGTCTGGGTTCAGCCCAGTCAGACTCAGAGACACACAAGGGCTCAGGACCCCACTTAAATCTTGACCCCAAACTAAGGAAGAACATTGCTTTGGAGGAAGACTGCCAGGATTAAACCCTGGGCTGCCCTTGTTAGCCTCAAAACTTGGCCTGTGGGGTTGCAAACACAGATAATATTAATTCCTCCCTCCCCCCCCCCTCTGCAATAAGCAATCAGAGAGGGTGGAGATGCTCATTCGAAACTGCAGGCAGCCTACCACATTCCTGGCATAGTCCTGGACACTGCAACAAATCCTGGAAGCAGCAGAGCTGCTCAGATCTCCTGAGCACTGACAATTTGCAGGATCAAGCCCTGCTGGGGTGTCCCCTTTAGCAAAAGCAGCCAGGCCCAGGTGGAACAGCAGCAAATCTCCCATCATTTCATAAGAGCATCTGAAATCGATTGAAACCAAAGCATTGCTCCACACAAAATTGCGGGCTGTCCAGAAAACAGTCCTCTGCTTCGTTCAATGTTCTTCAAAAGTTCAGGGTATATAGTGCAGGGTCTTAAGGTGCTAAAGCCTCCAAGCAGGAGATTTCTGCCAGGCCAGCAGCTCAATCCTGCTCTCTGGTGGCTCACACCCGAAAGGCCAAGCACATCCAGCAGAGATGTCTTCTCAGAGCAGCAAGAGCTGCACGATGCTCCACCATGGGCTGGAAAGGGTTTGTGCTCCTCTTTCTTTATTAATTTAGGTCAAGATACAGCTGAGAAGGCAGATGTGCACAAGAAACTGGAGACCACAGAAGGTTTTAAGATTCTCTGCTTGAGTGGGGCATGGGTCTACCACAGGAGGGGCTTCAAAACATCACCCTTCCTTTAAAAGCCCCTCCAAATCCCTTTCAACCCGGCCAGCATCCTGTGGCTCTGCACAAATTGGTCACAACCCCTGCAACGGTCTTTCTGCAATGTCTGTAAACATTTCCCCCCAATATCACACCTCCTTGCTGAAAGGCCACAAGGTATGGAGCAAGCTGGGGCGTATTTCTTCCAGATTTCCTCACCCCATCTCCGCTCAGACGTGCCCACGGTCCCAACCCCACTGAAGTTAGCAGCACAATGGGCTTGTTTGAAGCACAGGGCACAAGCAGATGACCCTTGGGGACACCAGCTCTGCTGTTTCCACCACCACCATCAGTTTCCCAGGGCTGGGCAATCACTGCCTCTGACCCCAGGAATGGTTTTATCAATTCAATGCACTGTGAGGCAACATCCTATAAAGGCTGCACTCATCCCTCACTATTCTGAGGAGCATTTAACTATCTTCTCCATACTGGCTTCACCCTGTAAAGTTTTAAACACAGAGAGGACCCCCTATTCTTTGCTCTGTAACTCACAATAAAGAAAAAGAAGGGCCAAACTTGTCCACTACCATGCCCAGCTTTGCTGCCCTGGCTTTGCTCCCCATTCCCTTTGCAGCGGAGCTGCTCATCGTGTAAATGTATGTAAATCTACAGCAATATATCCGCAATAGCCCCCTATCTCCTGCTCTCTTTCTCTTAGCGCTGGAGTAATTACAGTGTAGAGGTGCCAGCACAAGGCATTTTTGCTGATGAATGCACTCAATCTAAGCACAGTTTTATGTATCATTAATTCCTTTAGCATTCAAAAAAATAACTTTTTTGATGGCAGATAATACTGTAATCACTCACAATTGCCAATACAATTATCTTCATTCAGCTGTGTAAAACAACTAGAAGAGTAATTTCAGCCACTTAAATTTTCTTTCTTTCTCTCTCTTTTTTTTTTTTTTCATCTGATTTTTTAATGTTCACATGAAATGCAAAGCTCTTTGGACTTCAGCTGCTGCAACACAGGCACTACTGGAAATGAGTCCCCACACCCCCATTTGTATAGAGAGGAGGTTTTTCAGAGCCTGATCCCGGCGCTTGCAAGGTGTGCTATTTGCTTAAGGTGTCTTTAGTAATCTCAGGGATTTCCCAAAGGGTCCTCCCCATTCTGGGGATTCCACTTCTGTGACCTCTTCAACTTTTCCTTACCTTCCCTCCGGCTGCCATGCAATAGCTGTCAGGTGCACAAGGAGCAACAAGAGCTTGTGCAAGTGCTAGTTGCACGTACAAGTCGTGGTCCTCTTCCAGGTCAGCTCCTCCTCCACTCTCGGGGTGGACAAAATACGTGAACACTCCCCTAACTCATACACTCCAGCTTGAAGCAGATTAGGGAGCAACCACCCCTCCCACTAGCAGAGCCCTGGAACGCAATCAGTGGGGACAAAGAACATTTTCTACAGGCAGAGGTGACTACAAAGGGAACAACAAAAGTGTCACCAAGTGAACAACTTGGCTGAAACATGCAATTTTCTTGGAGGGACAAAAGGAATCACTCCCAAGTGACATTACCTCTTGCCTAAGCTGCTAGACAACCTCTTCCAGAAGTCTCCTCCTCCAGAGTCTCTACACAGTGCTTAGCTTGGACAGATTTTCTCTTCATCAACTCCTTCACGGCCCAGGTGAGAAGTACAAGAGCTGCTGTGGAGCTGCACACCAGGATGGAGGTGAAGCGGGGGTTAAACTCCAGCTCTGAGAGGAGCTGCTTTGCCTTCTTGCAGATGTCATTGTCAAACCTCACTCAAGAGTCACAACCTGCAAGGAGAGGAGAAACAAAGGAAGCAGAATCACTTGCTGTTGTATACAAAGCTTGGATTTTCTTCCAGAGGGCCAGACCCAGGGAGAGGGTGACTGGCAGCTAGTGGCAGGAGCAGGTTGGAAAACAGTCCAAAAGCAGGGTCGGGTGACGTGGAAGATCAGACGTGTAAATTTCCAGGTGAACAGCAAACAATTGCTTATTGTCTCTTCTGAAATACAGGGCAGGAAAATGAAACAGCTGAGGGTGGCAAACAGATGTCACTTCCCTGCAGATGAACTGTGGATCTCCTTGCTGCAGGACACTCTGAGTGCCAGAATCGAATTGTTTCACACCAGAAATATCTGCATACATCTAGTAGTCACTGAAACCTAACCTCTGGCTTGAGAAGCCACAGCTCTCCAGATGCCAGAAGACAGCATTAAGGAAAACATTGCTGTGTGTTTGCCACACTTTTGGCATCTGCTCTGGTGTCAGATGAACAGGGGGGTGGGGGAGGGGTGGGAGCAGGGGCAGGAGGCAGCTGGTCCTGCAGCCCAAGCTGGTTCAGCTGATCACGTGTGATGTGTCACAGTTGGAAGATGACGCCTTTCTACCCCTCCTTCTGTAACCACAGCTTTACAGCATCTCTGGGGTGTGGGTGGCACCCACACAAACACAGCTGTGTGGACACACGCAGCTCTCTGGACACACGGAGGAAGCCTTCATAGATCCATCAGATCCTTTCACCCTCCTTCAGCCATACTCCAGCCCTGCCAGGCAGCGCAGGAGGTACAGGGGCAAGATCCATCCTTGTTTCCAGCACCTTGAGGTTCAAGTCCCCTTTGCTGCAGCATATGGGCAGCCCTATGGACATAACAGCAGAAAATCTCCACTTATTCATCTGGCAAGGACAAGCCAGTGTCCCAAAGGGACATCACAGCAACATTCACCCCACAGGCCAACAGCTGGGACCCACTCCAGTCCATGGGGAGCAAGGCCAGATCCATTTTACCTCTCATAGACAGTGTCAGGCACATCTTCCTGGACAGGTTTCCCCAACAACCACCTGACTATGCTGGATCTTCCCTGTCCTCTGTCCTGTCCCATCTCTGCTGAAAACTGGGTCACAGCAGAGACCTGCTGCATTTTGGGGGTTCCCATGCATTGGGTTAACCTCTTGGATCTGGCCAGCCGCAGTAGATATCCAAGCCTTGCCACTGTCCTGCCTGATGCCTCAAGCCCATTTATTCACACACCCCCAACTTGCTTGGGAGAGGGGAGGAAGAGGGTCTTCAGCAGCAGCTCCTGGAGGCACAGGTGCTCCAGGCATAAAGCTCATATTTTGTTTTCTTCCCTTTGACAAGCTGAACTGCAAAGTTGAAAATTGTTCCTGCGTGAGAGACTTTAAACAGGGTTTTAACTAGGGGGAAGAGGGTTGGAGAAGTAATTTTCTCTTCCACCAGAACTAGCTTTTAACTTCTGTTTCTCCAAAGTTCACCACCTCTCTTGTTCGCTTGTTAAAAGACTTCAGGTGCACCTGGTTTTTTCCCCTGCAGGGAAACAGCCCTATTTTGGCATTGTGCTGCCACGGGATGAGATTAGCACAGCTGAGGAGAGCGTGAAGCCTCCAGCATGAGAAAGGAGGAGATAAGGATCACAGCATCTGCTTTCAGGAGTCTTGAGCTGATCCCACCCTCTTGGCTCCCTGCGAGGGCACCCCCACCAACCCTGCTCTCCTCACACTTTCTTGTGCCCCGAGTAGTCTGCACACATGGAACTGCAGCGACCTTGGAAGCTGGCAGTACTGTATAGTCCTCTGAGCTCTACAGTCTGAAACGGGGTGGGGAGAGGTGGGAAAAAAAAAGAAGAAGAAACTCACACAAAACAGAGGGGAAGAAAAGTCTGTTCTTGCATGTAATTTCCTTGACCTAGATAACGCGGAGATGCTCATCCTCAATTACAGAGCAAGAAGCCATAAGTTCAGTGAGGGCTGAATACTTCCAAGGTTTCAACACCCTTCAGCAAAGACAATCCTGGGACACTGTACATATAGTGAAGCGTCTCCCTCCAGGGGAGCTGGGCTCCAGTGCAAGCTGCTCAGGTGCTGCCAGCATAGCCCCGATGGCCTGAAGGTTGACGTGGACTGCCAGTTGTCAGTGGGATGAACAGTAACACCAGGAAAATCAGGTCTGGGGGCATGTAAGCCTCCATGGCATTTTCTAGCTCAGCATCTGCCAGGGGTGGCTTAGGCAAAGCTCATCCCACTGGGAGGCAGGGGGAGGGAGAAGACATCCCCAGTCTTTCCCATCAGGTTTTCCACAATCCTGCAGGCAGCATCTAAACTGGATAGCTTGAAATATTTCTTAGAATCACAGAATGGGTTAGGTTGGAAGGGGCCTTAAAGATTATCTAGTTCCAATCCCCCTACCACGGGCAGGAACACCTCCCACTAGAGCAGGTTGCTCAAAGCCCCATCCAGCCTGGCCTTAACCACTTCCAGAGATGGGGCGCCCACAACTTCTCTTGGCAACCTGTTCCAGTGCCTCACCACCCTCACAGTGGAAAATCTCTTCCTGATATCTAATCTAAATCTACCTTCTTCCAGTTTAAAGCCATTACCCTTGTCATATCAGCAGTGAAGGGGTTTTTTTAAAGACAGACTCCACCTGGGGCTGGCGACAAAGACATTATTTTGGAGTTTCCCTCAATACTGAGCACAGGGTGCTCACAAGTCCATTCCCCCCTCCCAGCCTGAGCAGGGATGCCAGATTTCTGCTGTTGGAAGCAACAGCACTTCACAAAGCACAAGCACACCCAAGCTCTACCAGCAATTAAGCGGACTCTCCTGGGCACAGGCTGGGGCATTTATCGTTGTCTTTTTTCCCACGCAGCTGCTTGGCTTCAGGAAACTCAAAGGAGCTGTGTATCTTTGGGACTCCCGCCCTGCTTCTTTGATGCTCTTAGCCAAGGTTCTCACCCAGAGAGGCTGAAAAATTACAGTGAGATCAAACTCTCGCTTGGAGAACGGCAAAATAAATAAACCTTATCAGAGAGAGAGACCACCCAGCGCAGGGAGGGGTAAATTTTCATCCAGGAGCTTTTCCTGCTTCCAGATTTCCTCCTCCTCCTCCTCCCTCCCTCCCTCTCCCCGGCCCGTACCAGCGCTGCCGCTCGCAAAGCCACAAACTAGTTAAATCCTTTTTCCAGCGAGTCCAACCCTCTCCCGCCCGGGAATCCTCCCCGGGTTTTGCCTCCCTCTTCCCCACCTCCCCATCAGCGAGAGGTTGCGCTTGGACCCGGCCGGCAGCGAGGAGGCGCCGGCAGCGGGGTGGAGTGTGGCGAGCGGGTAGCCCGGCCGGCTAGCTAGCTAGCCCCCGCCATGCGGGTCCCCCTGCCCGCCCTGCTCTGCTGCTCGGCCGCCAGTTTGCTGCTCCTGCTGCGATGGCGGCGGCGAAGGAGGCTCTGGAAGAAGGTGGAGGAGGCTCGGCAGAGGCAGGAGCGGAGCTTGGTGCAGATGGAGATGGCCGTGTGGCGCTTTCGGGAGCAGGTGGGTGCTGTAAGCCGCGCTTCTCCCCTCCGTTCCACCACCACCCCCCAACGGGGGAAAGGCTGGGGGATGGGAAAAGCCGTCTCCGCCCTCCCGGTGATGGCTCCTCACCCTGGGCCCTTCCCCGTGGCATAGCCCCGGGGACAAGCGGTGGTGCAGCCCTTCCCCCGGGGCTCCCTGCGAGGGGCTGCTCTCGCAGAGCTGCGAGACGGCATCCCGGCTCTTAATACGGAGCTACAGAGAGGTTTAGTTTTATTTTCTGTGTAAATCCGTGCACGCATCGCTCCAGCCATGCAGGCGTCCCCTCTGCAGCAGGGACGGGGAGGAGGACGCCCTTCCCGGGGCAGCCGGTGCAGCGGGGGATAAACGGGCAGGCGAACGGCAAACCGGCAGGGAGGAGAGAAAAGATCCCTGCCCCTCTTCTGAAAGCTTCCCGGCCTCTTCCGCCATGGTGGGAGACTCAGCCTGCCCGTTGAGGAGACGAAAGGCCGTGTGTGTTATCAGCAGAGGCCAAAGTGCAGCCCTGCAGCCCGGGGGCGCTGCCCGCAGGGACAACGGTGTGATGCTGCTGGGGCACGGTGCCCAGAAATCCGGCATGGTCCCATCACACCACCCGACCTGTGGTTGGAGTGGTCTCCCTTGGGGTCAGAGTCCAGCTTAGGGGCATTTAGCAGGGAAATCTCCGCTAACCCCAAAATGACCTGTCTGCTGTCAGCTGAGGGGTTTGTGCACTTTCCTGGAGGGTACCTCAGTGATGCCAGAAGAGGTGGCACCAAGTTCAGTTTCATTTCTTACTGCAGCAATGTCTCTAATCACGCTGCCAATTCCCACTGTAATTCGGCCGAGAACATTGCACCAAGCAGTTCCCCCAGGCCTGGCCAAGACCTGTCTGAACAAGGCTGCGTGAAAGGCTTTCTCTTAAACAGCAAGTGCTTGATGTCTGGTCAGGAAGGCTGTTTTTGGAAAGCCTGGGTTACTGTTGGCCTTGCAGGTTTCCCGCCGTGCTCACTGGTATCAGGGTAGGAGCAGGATTGCAGTCTTGAGGCCGATGCTGCACTTGGCCACCGACCAGCTGGGTGGGTTACAGTGGGCACCAAGGGGAGAGGAGGAACCCATCAGTTGAGGTCATGTGTCATTGCCTGTTCAACCTTTCCCTTAGCACCCTTCTGTGAACATGGTCTCCATCCTCAACCTGCCTTTGCCGGAGCTCTCCAAGAAACTGCGGGATGGCTCCCTCCCTCCGGAGCATGTCTTCTACGCCTATGTGGGCAAGGTGAGGAGTTAAGGTGGTGGGATAGTGCCTCACCCATGATGGGGCTGGCTGTCTTGGGAGAAGCTCAGCACAAGGTTCAAATGCTGGTTCAAACGCTGCTGAGCTGTCACCACTTGCTGGTTAGTGCTGGGCCCTTCCATACTTTTCTGTGAGCAAGGGGAGAGCTGGGCATCTGGCTCCCATGGCTCTTAGCTTGGTTTGGAGCAAATGGGAGGAGCAAGGTCAGCATCTGGAGAGACCATACCTTCCTAGGGATAGGTGTAGCTATAAAGAAGTTGCAGAGTGCTGTTGTTTTCTCCCCTGCATCTCCAAATGGATTGATAAACCTCAAGGACTCCATGTCCACTTTCATCCTCTGCTTTTGCCATAATTCCCCAATCACCTCCTGGGTTCCTATTCTGGGGTTATCATTTTATGCCACCCCAGAAGCTCGATCAAGAGCCTTTGGTATTCTGCTGGGCTGAGTACCTCTGTCCATCATTCACCAGCTGGTGCTGTGTCCAGAGAAAGGTTTGGAGTTTGGCGTGAAAATGTCTTGGAAAGGAACAGCAAGGGCTGCCCTGATACCGATTGTCCAGATGGGGAGGTGGAAAAGGGAGAAGAGGCAGGTGTCCTCTGCAAAACAGAAGGCTGTTGTGCAGTGTCCTGGATTGTCTCACCTGTGGGCTTTGCCTGCTTTCCCCAAGGCCCTTCAAATCGCCACAGAAACCAACTGCATCACGGAGTATCTGCAGGAAAGCGAGATCCAACTCCGGAAAGCAAAGCTGCCGGAGAAGCTGGGTTTGCTCTATGGGGTGCCTGTCAGCATCAAAGACTCCATCGACTGTGAGGTACCATTGACATGATGCCACATGTATCCTGAGATCCCTGTGGTTTGAAGACTGGTGGCAGGGGGAGGTTTGACCTCAGTGTCTGGCTGGACTTTGTCGTAGCTGATGTGGGTTGGCCTGTCCTGGCCGGTGATGGGGTTTTCTCCCAGTCTCTCATACGAGCCAGTAGAAAGCTGGTCAGATTTACTACCAGTATACTATGTGGGTGATGGGTGGGTTGTTGGAGGCTTATGTAGAGAAATAAAAATATGAGAGGAGGGGGAATTGCAGTCCTCCATTTGGAAACCTCGTTGTTCTATGTTCCCAGGGCCATGATTCCACGTTAGGGTTTATAAAAAACCTCAATAAACCCGCAGCAGAGGACAGCGTGGTGGTGCAGGTGCTCAGGAGACAGGGGGCAATTCCGTTCGTCAAAACCAACGTTCCCCAGTCCCTCATCAGGTAGGTGGGCACTCCCTTCTCTCGGCGCGGCCTCAGTCCTCCCATCGATATCTCAAGTGAGGGTTTCCATCGAGTCCACTTCTCATTTCCCCCTTATTTTTAAATCACGATTTCTGATCTCCATTCTTAGTGTCTTTTGAGTTTTACTTAAAAAAGTAAACATGGTTACACTAAGGATTAAAACTAACTGTAGTTCCAAATGAAATAAAGAAATAAGTGGAGGAGAAGAGGAGAGAAATTGCTGCCTTTCTTTCCTGTGGGGGGAGGTATTTTTAAATTACTTTTTATTTTTTGTTAACCCCTCAGAGGTGCTTCTGTACAGTGCAGACACATCTTCGTGGAAGCTAGTTAAGCTATCGGCCTTAAATTATCCTGCCCCCAAACCTCCTGCTGGCCAGACCACTCTTGATGTTGCTGATACGGGTTGAGGTCAGGTATGCTCTGCTGGACAACAACCCTGCTAGTGTCCCCGTGTTGTGTCCTGCCAGGTGAACTCTGGCAAAGCTCCTCCATGGAGGCTCCATCCCTGGAAGTGTTTAAGGCCAGGCTGGATGGGACTTTGAGCAACCTGGTCTAGTGGGAGGTGTCCCTGCCCATGGCAGAGGGGTTGGAACTGGATAATCTTTAAGGACCGTTCCAACTCTAACCATTCTATGGATGACTGTTTCCCAGCCATATGAAATGCCTTCCTTGAGGTGACACGGCATTGACTGACCACGTTTTTAAAAAGCCGTACAAAGAGATTGCCTCAGGGATTATCAGACTTTGCACCAGTTTCTGGGGGAGTCCCGTGCTCAAATATCACTGCAGCTGGCATTTGGCCTGTTCCCAAGCAGGGGCTCAGCAATGGAGCTGAGCTCATTGGGACTCAACTGGCCCTGCTCCAAGTGGGCTGTTTTGGTTGTCCTCTGGCTCTCAGGACTGCCCAAACAGGGAGCCTTTCCAGGAGGTTTGATATATTTGTGCTGCCAGAGGGTCTGTCTGGGGAAGGCTTGACAGCTCTGGAATCAGCTGGCAGTGAATCTAGGTCCTGGGACTGCCATGAAAAGGCTGGTGGTCTTCATGGGAGCTTTGGGAAACTCCCTCAGAATGAGTAATGTCAATATAACAACTAGTGAACTACTTGAAGGTCATCTTGTAGTGACTGGGGTGCACATCAGCAGATACCTACGTTCCTCTCATCTGCGATATCTCTCTCTCTCTCTCTAGCTATGACTGCAACAACTTAATTTTTGGTCAGACATTCAACCCTCTGCTCTACACCAGAAGCCCCGGAGGCTCGTCTGGTGGAGAAGGGGCACTTGTAGGAGGAGGTGGGTCCATCCTGGGCTTTGGGACAGATGTAGGAGGGAGCCTGCGTTTCCCCGCTGCCTTCTGTGGGATCTGTGCACTCAAACCCACTGGGAACAGACTCAGGTATTGCGAATCATGCAGTGGTATCTCTGGGTGAGACCCACCTACCACCTTACTCACGCTCTGCTGGGATGCTCCTGTGGGCAAGGGAAAACTTGTGAGGAACTGAAACAGGCTCATTTCTCCCTTCTGCCTGAACGTTTTCTGGGAGAAATATCTCCATCTGGATGCTAAGGGGGTGGTTGTTCCTGACTGACAGGGCATAAATCATTCTGGGCTAGGTTGGGTCCCTCTTGGGCTTCCCCTTGGCCCAGCCTCCTGCCAACCTCTGCATCAGCAAAGGGAGGGCAGTGTTTTCTTTACCGCTTGCTACTGCTTAAAGCCTTTCCCGTCTGTGAAAACTACTCAGCTGCTGTATTTTGTGTGTCTCTCTTTTTCACAGTAAAAAAGGAATCATTTCTGGTGTCCTTGGGCAGAAGGCAGGTAGGAATTGATGGTTGTCCCCCAGGGAAGGGCTGTAGGGCAGGGCTGAGAAGGACAACCAGCTGGTTGTGGGGGACCTTCTCCAACATGTTGAGAGAGAGAAGCAGGTTCCCTTTCAGAGCGCCACCTCCATGCCATGATTCCCAAGAAACTGGAATATGCATGAGCCACACAGAACAGTTTGTGTAATGCATAAACCATAGGCCTGCTGGTGGGAAGACACCCGTAGGCCTCTGCAGCCCAGTTCTCAAAGACAAACTGTTGCCAGCATTAGACTAAGTCAAAATGATGCCAAGAAGTCCTGCTTTTGTAGGATGTGCCCTTGAAAGATCCTCAGCCATGAACGCTCTTTTTTGGTCTCTTCCAGTGGTCGCAGCAGTGGGGCCAATGGCAAAAGACGTGGAGAGCCTGGCGCTGTGCATGCGGGCGCTCTTGTCTGAGGACATGTTCAACCTGGACAGCACAGTGCCCCCGCTTCCCTTCAATGAAGAGGTAAAGAACCTCAAAGGGGGAAAAGGCTTTTGGGAGCCCTCCAGGACCTGTTCCAACCTGTCACGCGCTCTGGGTGGGCAAGTGAGCCAGACAAGTGCTGCTTTCGAGACTTGCCCTGCGGCATGGGTGTAGTTGGCTCCTGATGCTGCTGACATCCTTCCAAGCCGGTGCCCTCCCTTGCTTTGTAGGTATATTCCAGCACGCGGCCTCTCCGAATAGGCTACTATGAAACTGATTTCTTCACCATGCCAAGCCCTGCCATGAGACGTGCCGTTCGGGAGACAAAGCAGCTGTTGGAGGATGCTGGCCACACGGTCGGTAGGATGTTGCATGAACCCAACAGTAGCGCTGCATCTATTCTTCCTTCCTACCGTGACTTTGGGACCTGTGTGTGAACACAAAGCAAATTTGGCAGGGAAAGAGGGCCTGGAATCCACTCAGCTTCCCACAGCTTTGATGAAAGTAGATAGCTGCTTCTGGAAAAAAAATTCTTTATGTTGCAACTTGGCCCCAGTACCTAAAGGGGGCCTACAGGAGAAGTGGGGAGGGACTCTTCATTAGGGATTGTAGCAATAGGAGAAGCGGTAATGGCTTTAAACTGGAAGAAGGTAGATTTAGATTAGATATCACGAAGAGATTTTTGACTGTGAGGGCGGTGAGGCACTGGAACAGGTTGCCAAGAGAAGTTGTGGGTGCCCTATCTCTGGAAGTGTTTAAGGCCAGGCTGGATGGGTGTCCCTGCCCATGGCAGGGGGGTTGGGACTAAATCATCTTTAAGAGCCCCTCCAACTAACCTTTCTATCATTGTGTGATTTGGCCTCTCAGCAGGATCTCGGCATTCTTTAGGTTCTGGTGAATACAAAGGGGAGCCTGCTGTGATCCATAAGACATAGTAGGAGTAGACACAATGCTGTGTGACTTGCCTGTAGTGTGGGTGTATTTACTCACAACGTGGCTGAGATCCACATTGCATCAGGTGTTGTACAACTTAGTTCCTCAGGCAGCGCCTGCAGGGAGCTTACAGTCCTGGGGGAGGATGATTGTCAGCTCAGCATGTTTCCTGAGCCTGATGGGCCACCTCTCTTCAGTGGCTGTGATGAGCTCTTGTCCCAGTACTTGTTTAGTCTATTCTCAAGCCCATTTCACAAGCCTTCTGCATCATATCTTTTGGCGAGCAGTTCCATGGGTGTTTCATGGAAAGCCACCTGTGTTTGTATATGGAAACAAGGACCTAAGGAGAACATAAAAGGACAGTTGCAGATGCCAGATCTTTTATAGCCAAGTAGTCCCATATTGACCCAGACCCATTTCTAGGCTCTCATGTTTCAGAGGTTGTCTCCTCCCTCCTCCCTGCCATTTCAATAAGTCATTTCCTGTGCCTGAGGCATGACTGGGGCTGTACACATCCTCCTTAGCCTTGTGCAAGGACCAGGAGTGAAGTGGGGAGCACAGACTCCTCAGCTCTGTCACTCACTGCCAGTTTTGGAGGGACAAAACATGAGGGGGCCAAGCCCATCCCCTATCTTCAGAGTGATCATTTGTTGCTCAAAGGGAAAACGGTGCTTTCAGGGAAGGATGGATGGGATGGGGAAGACCTGGTGGCCTCCGATACTAGGGGCTTTCCTGAGAGCTTGTCATGAAAACCTCAGCCCAGCTTGGCCCCTTGTGAGCCCCTGATGGCTTCTCCCACAGAGCTTGCTTGTGCTTGTGCCAGTGACTCCACTTCCATTGTCATTCCAGCTGGTGCCCTTTGAACTGACAAATATAGACTACGTGATCTTTAACTTCTGCACCAGGGGAATGTTTGCAGATGGGGGCACCTCCTTTCTCAAGAAATTGTAAGTATAACCTGGTGTGATCGGTGCCTTTGTGTGAAAATCGTCTCCAGGGTCTGGCTACCATCCAGATACAGGTAGCAGGTCTACTGGGTGTAGGCAGTGGCTGACAAACACTGGGATTTACTGGGGAGTTTATCATCAAGCAATTGAGCCAAACCTTAGATCTCTGTGGGATTGCTACCAGCATGACAAGAAAAAGATGTCAGGAATTTGAGTGCTGATATCCTGTAAGAATCAGAGGAGCCCAGAGTAATGGAGCAAACCTCTTCCTGTCACTTGAATCTGCTGTTCAGAGGGGTTGGCCTTGTGAAAGCATATCTGTTGTCATTGCCTCCTAACACTGCTCAGCTAAACACCCTTCTCTCTTTCAGCAAAGGAGAGCTGGAGAAAAGTAGTATGGGGCTGTTCTTCTGGTTGATGAAGTCACCAAGCTGGCTAAAAACTGTCCTCTCCTGGATTGCCAAACCCTTCGTAAGGTCCATTTCTTTCTAGCATAGACATAGTTAAGCAATAAGTGGTGAGTAACTTGTCTCCCATTGCAGTAAGGCTTTATCAGAGAGAAGTCTCTAGGCGTTGCTTCTTGGCTGTGCTTAGACACATCTCCAAAATGGGAGTGATGCTATTTCTGTTCCTCCTCTCCCCACTTTGGGGAAGGTCCATGAGTCCTGCCTGAACACTGAGTCTACAGCTTGTATTTGTGACAGAGTTGTTTCAGAGGACAGGGCTGGGATTAATGTAAATTATTTTCTTTTTTTTTTTGTCTTTTTTTTTTTTTTTTTTGCTTTTTCAGATGCCTCGATTTTCACATATCATAAGAAGTATGAGAGCAAAGTGAGTAAATGTGAGCCTAAGCAAATGTGTGAAGATTTGGGCTTCTCTTTTGGAGAGCAGCAGTGTTTGCTACTGTAGGGAAACCACCCTGGCTGTGCGTGTCTGAGAAAATACAGGGCAGAAAACACAAGGGTGGGAGCAAATGGAGCAGTTCACATCAACACCAGAGCCCTTCAGGGTTTGACAAACTTCTAGTACTGAGGATGAGAATGAGGGCAGGGGCTCAGCCTCTTGCGTAGGAACTGGATGAAGCTTGAGGGAATGAAATACAGTGTCAGCTTGAGCACTGGTTAATACATCTGTCATGCCATGAGGTAGGTACCCCAAAAGATAGAAGAACCTGAAATAATTGCACAGAGAAGGAGACTTGTTCCTCCTTGCTGCCATGTCAGTGTTGGGCAGGTAGTGGTGAGAAAGTCCCATAGCAGAGAGGGTGTGTTTTGTGCTGTGCCTCTAAGTCATTAACATCTGTCTCCACATCAAAGCATCAGTGCACCTCATGCAGCCTGGCCTTTCAGAAACAGTGTGCCTGGGCTTCTACCTCCTCAGCGCACCGGCAGTAACAGGGCTGGACACTTTGGACACTTGTCAGGCCAAAGCAGCACTGCCTTTAATCTTCAGCCCTCCATCATGGACAGATGCAGAAATAAGAACCCCCAGCCCTTCAGAGGAAAGCTAGGGCTTTGCCCAAAATCCTGTGTCTCCTTGGAGCTCCAGGAGCCGAGCTAACTTTTCCCCATCTGCTTTTTGATGCTCTTCTCTGCCCCTAAAGCTGCTCTTTGCAGCACCTCTTGATGCCTCTCATTGGTTTTGTTTCCTTTTTCAGCACAGTGGATGAAGTCTGGAGTCTTCATCATGAAATTGAGGTAAAGTATTACAATTTGGGGTTGGGTATTTTTATTTGTTTTATTGCTCTTTGGGAAGAGACAGATTCAGTGTGACCAAGGCTGGGAGATGATTGAGTCACTGGTGACCTGAGGTAGCTTACTCCTCAACAGATCTCACTTGGACATGCAAGCTCTCAGCACATTTAAAGATTAGGACAACATGTAGACACATTCCTGATCGCACATCAGACCTGAATTTTTTACTCCTACACTTGAAAATGTAGGCCATCAGCTGCAAAACAGTTGTCTTTATTTCCCTTCTGGTTTCCTCCAGACCCATGCCCGTGTCCCAGGTTGTCATGTGCCCCCACACTCAAATCTTTCCGCACCTCCAGTTTTAGCAAGGTCCTTTGTACCTTGGGAGGGCTGTTGGCCAAGTAGCAATCTGTTGCTGGAGTTTAGCAGGATCAGGCTTTGCGTAAGCCTGATGGCTGCTCCCAGGGAAGGGCCAAGAGCCTGACTAGGCATCCAAGGGGAACCTCAGCCAGCAGCCGTGGGGCTGTACATCCACCCCACTGACCACCATTGTGTTTCCTCCTCAGGACTTTTGCCACCAGTTCATCGCCCAGTGGAAAAAGCTGAATCTGGATGTCATGCTTTGTCCCATGCTGGGCCCAGCTCTCGGCATCGGCTACCCTGGGAAGCTCTCAGGTAGGACTGCTCACAGGGAACCTTTACCTTCAGCATGCCCCTGCTGCAGCACTCCACTAGTATCAATGAGAAGTATTCCTCTTCCTACCCTCACATCCCAAGGCACTGGCTAGTGGTGGGAAAAGCTGGGCTCTTGGGGCAGCTGAAACCCCAGGCTGTGTGTACACCTGGAACAACTCCCTCAGAGTACGTGGGAGCCAAGGGGTAGGTTTCCATCCTCCAACTCTTGAGTTCCCAGTGCAAGCACCCCGTTAGGTGGAAGATTGAATATGTAGAGGGGGGTGAAAGCTTTCCTTATGACAACTGGCACTGTGAGCTCCCTTTCTCCTCCAGTGGCAGTCAGCTACACCATGCTCTACAACGCCTTGGACTTCCCTGCCGGTGTGGTCCCTGTCACGAGGGTGACTGATGAGGATGAGCAAGAGCTGAAGGGCTACAAGGGGTATTTTCGGGACTGGTGGGACCGGACACTGGCAAAGGTGAGTGACGCCATGTTCCCTGGGGGTGCGAGCATCCCCACCCCTTCCCCTGGACAGCCCCCTGCCCTCTCCCTCTCTCTTTGTGCCACAGGCTTTTCATGGCAGCGTGGGGCTGCCCGTGGCTGTGCAGTGCGTGGCCTTGCCGTGGCAAGAGGAGCTGTGCCTCCGGTTCATGAAGGAGGTGGAGGCACTCGTGCTGAAGAAAAACAGGCTTTTCTGAGTCCTGCGCGCTCACCCGGTGCAGGATCCCAGCTGGAATCAGGACAAGGCCATCCTTTGGTCCAACTTGCTCACAGGACTCGTGTTCCCCTCCACAAGGACGTGGTGATGGCTGGGCTGGCTGCTGACTTCGGGGCACAAGGGGAAAGCAAGGCAAGATCCGCAGTGGTGGAGCACTTCCAGTCATTGTCCTAATACAGAATACTTTTTGTTATCGAAAAGTCTCTGTGTGTGAGGATGGGATGTACTTTAATAACCCTCTCGACGCACCCCAGGGAAGTGCAAGAATGTGATCTTTCTCTTACAAATGGGGAAACTGAGGGGCAGGGTCTGGTTTTGTCTGAGATACTTGGAATCCTACTTGAAGTACTGTAGGAAAAGGGATTTTCCCCTCCGTTCTCAGCTCCCCGAGGACAAAATCCGGTGTTTTCCCTGAAAGCAATCCAAGGTCAAATCTGAGCCTGCCAGCAGGCGTTGGCAAGCAGGAGGGAGCTGGCCTGCTTCCCGAGCGCAGGGCTGCTGGCACCCTGCACACCATGGAGGGGAAAGCTGGAATGATCAGTAGCTCCCAGCTCCTTCGGACACCTACTCCTGCTCTTCCCTAGGGCAGAGGTTATGAAGTGCTTCAGCTCACAGTACTGTGTGTACAGAGCAGTGTGCCAGGGTTGGACAGACAACCAGACAGCCTGCCCCACACACCTTCCCCTCCCATTTGGTGGGGGTGTCCATGCCGGGTTTTTCAGTGTGGTTTTTCCAGCTGCTCCAGAAAGGGGTATCACAACATTAAAAGTGTTTTCCCAACATACCAAAGTCACAAGCAGATTGTAACAAAGCCCTGCCAGGATTTATGGTTTGTTTTGGTTTGGGTTTGTTTTGTTGGTTTTTTTTAATGTGTTCTTGTTTAAACTAGAGTCATTCAAAAGCATGAGGTCTTTTCAAGGGCTGGGCAGAGAGGTTTATCCCAGCCTAGGAGAAAGCACCCCCCAGGATTCTGATTCTTTATCAGCAGGCTTTGAAAATAGCATGGAGGGAGCTCCAGGCACCCCAGGACTGAATGCTGTGCAAAGCCAAGCCCCAGAAGAGCTTGAGTGGTGGTTTTCACCAGTTGCAGGTGCTTCCTGCCCACACAGAAAATGCCGGATGGGGTTTGTCGGTTTGCACGTTAAAGTTCAAGCCTGGAGGAGCTTGTCCCAGGAGAGGTAATGGCACCTGCACCCATGGCCTTGGGGAGCCAAGCATTGCATCGCTCCCTTGGTTTAACAGCTCTCTCCCTGTCACGGAGGTGGGCAGGGTGCAGGAGTCCAAATGACAGAAACACTGCTGGACCTGAAGCAGTAAATGCTCCTTGCTGGAAACCCTGAGTGAAGACTGCCTACTGCCACGGGACAGCACGCTGGGCAGGGCCAAAGCTGCTGTGGGGCTCTGGGGATTTGGAGTTGCCAAAAAGAGCCAGCTGCAGGCCGTTCCCAGCCTAGCCTGGGCAGAGGGAGGTTGGTGTGAATGACAGCGCTGAAGCTTAAGGCTGGGATGGGGCAATGAAGGCTAGAATCCCACAATCAGTAGGGAGAGGTTGGTGACATCCACATTGAGTTGTTTGTCTCTTTTTGCTTTCCCTCCTGGCCAAACAGAGAGGTTCCTCCTCACCTTTCCAGCCAGTAACCAATTTCTCTATGAGGTCTTACCTCTTCCCTGAGTTCCCTCCCTGCTGCTACAAGAATAATCCCATGGGACATATCTGTAACAGGTAAGGTAACACGATAGCAGCAGGATCACTGGCTTTCGACCCCCAAACAAGAATTCTCCATCAGAGAGCAGTGTTTACCCTGGTTGAAACCTCCTTAGAAGCTCCGCTATTCTACTTCTTGGAGCAGAGCCAACAGCTCTCTAGATATGGCAATGTTGCCTTATGTCTTGGCAATGAATTTTCAGAGACATCTCCTGTTCCTTCCCCACGGGCTTTCAGACCCGCAAGGTTTGATAGAAGCTTCATTTTCTCAGGCCCTCCTTTCTGCACTCTTGGGGACAGTGCCATGGGTGGGGAGCGTCATGGCACGGGGCAGCTCCCATGGCTGCATAGTCCAGCTCCTTTGCTTTGTGCTGGCTGGAAGATGGCTTAGAAACTGGAGAGCAGATAGGATACTGGGTCCATCAGAGAGGATTTCCCAAAACTACTCACTCTGGGTTCTCAGAAGGCTTTTCAAAGAGAGTTGGGTTGAAAATGATAAAGAGCAGTCATATTCCCTGAAGCCGCTTTCAACTATCTCCTATCCAGAGTCACTGCATCCTGTATTACCTTCATACTCTTGGTTCTCCTGAACTTCCTCCTCTCCAATAGATGCAATTTCACCCCCTGCAACCAGATTCCCTAGGAGAAGCAGAGCTGTGTTGTCCCAGACTCTGAGGGCTGCACACACTGGTGTCTGGGGAACAGAGATGATGGCTGAGCACCTCTAGTTAACAGAATTAACTGTTAATTAGTTATTAAGCATGGATATAGTGGGGATAGCCCAGACCTGGTCTTTGCAGACATTCAGCTCTGTGTAGCCAGGTACAGCAGCAGGCAGTGGCCTGAGGAGACACAGCCTTGGGGGACCTCCACCCATCCCCAGACCCAGTGTGAGGTGAGTGCACTGCTTTGCAGCCCGACCCACAAAGCTTCCCTGGCAGGCAGATCCTTTCAAAGTCCATGGTCTAAAAATTCCATTCCTGGACTTTGTTAATGCAATTCTGCCTCAAAACTGATCTTGCAGCAGGCTGCGTTCATCAGCCCTCCTTAGGAGAAGGTGGGAGACCCAGGTGTCCATAACTTGACCAAAACAGGAAGGACTGGGACAGAAGTCATGACCCAAGAGCGACTGTGGCAGGTCCTAGATCCATCCTGGGCTGACCCTCGCACCCTCTCAGCTCTGGTCTGTGGTTCAGCTGCCGCTGTTGTGCTACTGAAATGGCTGGGACGTAGGCAGATCCAGCAGAAGATGGAGGAGGCAAGGAGGACACGGGATCTGGCCCTGGAACGAATGGAGAAGGCATCTCGCAGGTTTAAGCAAGAGGTAATTTTAGGGGAAAGCATGTATGGGAGGGATTGTATTTTGGGTAACTAAAGAAAGGGGGAAGTCTTTATCAATCCCTCTTTGAACGATGGTTAGGACATGTGCATGTTTTGGATCATCACCAATTCTTTTGAGAACCACCACCCTCCATTGGCCCCCCCAAAAAAAAACCCAAACCCGAACACCACTGTAAAGGCAGCATAAAAGAAGTATTTCTTAATACAGACTAAGGACTCTCCAAATGAGTTAACCACCTCAGTCCTCCCTATGCAATTTTCTCCCCATCCATCCCTATTGCCAAGCATTCTTCTCTTGTCTTCCTCACCTTTCTCCCTTCACAGCCACTTGTCTGTCCCAGTGTCTTCAAAGCACAGGGGGGGCTCCACATCCCTCCAGCATCTGCACACTGGTGACCAAAAAGCCATTTCTTCATGCACACACTCAGGTAAAGGAACACCTGGATTTTAGGAGGTCAGGTCCTTGGATTTGGGATTTGTCTTAAACCCAGAATAAATACCTATTGCTGTTCTTTTCTCAGGAAGGGAGGTTGCAAACAGCCCACATAGGGTTGGTTTTTTTTTTCCCTGTGTTAATGATCAATTTTGTAAAACTTTAGCTGGTTGAACTGCTATTCAGCACATCGTCTATGAGTAAGAAGTGGGGTGAAGTCCCGCAGGAGAGTAAACAGAGACAGGTCAAACCTCTCTTACAGGTTCTTGCAACTCTCCCGCCAAGAAGCAGTTTTCTGCCAGTTTTGGTTCTGTTGTTATGAACTAAGGCTCAGCAAATTCCCTGTCAGCAGATTCCCCGCTCCAGCACACACAGTGCTATGTGGGAGGTCTGCATTTCTACAGGGTATGTCTCCTAAAATTCTCCACTCAAGGTCATGGGCAGATTTTAGAATTGGGTACTTGCGGCCTCAACAGTAGACTTTTCTGTCATTTTCTTCCCTCTGCACCCCATTTCCTACCCTTTGCAGAACCCAGGCACCCAGACCACGCATATCCTCTCGCTGACAATGGTGGAGCTGGCAGAGAAACTGAAGGAGGGGTCCCTGTCCCCAGAGAGCGTCCTCTACTCCTACGTGGGTAAAGTGAGTGATACCTCCAGCATGGGAGAGATGCTGCAGTGCTCTTCTGCAGTGGGAGTTTTCAAATTAAAAGAAACAGCTCTTTGCTGAGTGAACCAACCATGCTGAGGATGACAATTTGTGATGGCTGAAGGGTTGCTTATGGGTGAGTAGGACAGAGATACAGGGCAGCAAATTATCCCAGCAAGAAACTTCTAAAGTTTATAGGTGGGGCCTGAATAATGAAAGCTGGAGGGTTAGAGGAGATAGAATTTTCAGCTCACAAACTCAATTTAAATGCTGTTTCCTTCCTTCCACCCATTCATCTATCTTGCTGCACTTTGCCTGGCCTCTCTGGAGAGGCTTTGGAGGTGACTCGGGAGGTGAACTGTGTGACAGACTTCATTCATGGCTGTGAGGATCAGCTCCAGAAACTGAAGAAGCAGAAGGAGAAGGGGCTGCTCTATGGCATTCCTGTCAGCATCAAGGACCACATTAACTGCAAGGTACATCCCTAATTCCCCTGCCTCTTGGCTTGGAGTTGGGAACAGATCAGGATGCCCAATCCTTTACTCCTCTGACCCCATGAAAGGGATCCCGTTTGTTCCTTTTCACCTCATCAGGGCTGGCCAAGAGTTCCCTCAGATAACAATGTTTTGGACCAGATATTTGTGGAACCAGCTAATCTGCCTCTCTCCTCATGGAAAATCTTCTTTTCTGCAGAAATGTCTAGCCTGCTCAGATTTGATTTTCCCTCAGCCACTCAGATCCTGCTCTACCTGTAAGAAAAGTTAGGTGGCAACTTGTCACAGGAAGCATCAGAACTTAATGTTTGTTATTGTCACAGTTCCAAACAGCTTCTTTCCTGGCACCTAAAGAGCTTTGCTTCCTATCCCCCAAGGGCCACATCTCCTCTGGAGGGATGGTGAAGTTTCTGGGCCAAGTGATGGAAGAAGACAGTGTCATCGTCCAGGTTCTAAAGAGCCAGGGGGCAATCCCTTTCGTGAAAACCAACATCCCACAGACGATGATAAAGTAATTGCGTGTTTGCCTTCATGAAAATGATGCAAAATGTGACTCTTGCTATCTGAGAGAGGGCAGACCCGCATGCACAAGCTCCCACCCTTGTCCAAGCTAATCATGCATGTTAAGTTAATTGCATCCTCATTATGAAATTATTTCTCTTATATTTGATGCCTCTTTCTTTTTAAAATTAGCTGTCCCAACAAATTGATTTTGTGTTGATTTTTACCTGCTGGGACTAATTCCACACTCATCCCTGGGTGGATGCGCTGTGCCCTGTATTTATGGTTTGCAGAGACAGAAGGATCTCACTCACCTGCTGATCTTCCTCTCCCCAGCTATGACTGCAGCAACCTCATCTTTGGCCAGACATTGAACCCTCTCAACCACGAGAAGAGTCCCGGGGGCTCCTCAGGAGGGGAGGGAGCTCTGATTGCAGGAGGAGGCTCCATCCTGGGCATCGGCTCGGATGTAGCTGGCAGCATTCGCCTGCCGTCCAGCTTCTGTGGGCTGTGTGGGCTCAAACCCACAGGCAACAGGATCAGGTACATCCCAACATCTCTCCTCTTCTTCCACCCACGGTGGAGACTACAACATGTCCCCCACAGTACATTGAAATTTGCTGTAGTGTAGTGGTGTAGTGTCTGTAGTTTCCTCCAGGTTTAAGTTAGCACCTTAACCTGGAAGGTTAAGGTCTCCATGCGTCAGTTAGGGCTAAGGACTCTGTTAATGACGTAATCTCCACCCATGAATACAGCAAAGACTTACTCAATTTTTAATAGCCTTGTCCGGGAAGCTGAAAACAAATATTCCAGGATCATCTTATTTTCAGATGTTTTTCTGCCCTTGCTTTACTTCTAAGAGTTTTATGTTTATCAGAGGTAGTTTGTTTACAGCTGAGGAGTTGGATGAGCCTCCAGGGAAAGGAGACGATAAAAACCAGTCTCTAGTCCCTAGCAGCTTACAGCCCATGGAAGTCTTCCTTGTCTAGAAAGCGTCAAGTCTTTGCAGGACCTCTTGGCCTCCTAGATGTTGGAAAGTCTGCAACCCAACATGGTGACCTGCCTTACAGCAAGTGTTCAAGGCTGGGCTGGATGGGGCTTTGAGCAACCTGGTCTAGTGAGAGGTGTCCCCCCCCATGGCAGGGGAGCTGGAACTCCATGATCTTTAAGGTCCCTTCCAACCCAAACCATTCTATGGTATGATTCTATGATTCTGCTAATCTGTTTCTTACATTATCTTCCCAGCAAACTAGGTGTGGTTTCTTCAATTGCAGGAATGAAATCAGGTAAGTCCATCCATATGACATGTTCCTACTCTCAAACCTTTGCTTCTTACATCTCCTTCTACTGCTGAAATGCCAAAAAATGCGCTTGCTCAGTTACGTGTCTCATGACCAATCAAAACCAGTGATCTATTAGACCAGAGCCTGTCTTGTGTTACTACCTTTTTGCACCATTTGTTCTGTTCTGGATAGTGGTAGGCATTAGATGAATCTGAGCGGAATTGAAGCAAGACTCATTCAGGCAATGCAATGCACAGCAGTAATAAATGTGAGATCTGCATCCCAAAATCCTGGAGTATTTCACTGGAGATGCTTCAAGGAGTCTCTGCTGGCTTCAGCTGCTGCCAGAGAGTATTGCTGTTGGCAGGAGGACTGGAACCCTTGCTCCTCTTGAGTGTCCACAGAAGCCTGGCCCAGAAGGTCAGCCTCAGTAGGTTGTCTCTGCTCTGAGACTTACAGATTGTCCGTGCTGGACTTCCTTGCACATTTCTTGCACGTTACACTCATTCCCCATACTTCTTCCCTGGCCTGATTGAAACTCTTCCATGCTGAGCCCCTACCAGTAACTACGAGACAGCATCAGCCCACCTGCCTGTGGTGACAGAACCTTTGTGCTTGCAGTGACAGGGATGCTGGGGCCCATGGCAAGAGATGTGGACAGCCTGGCCCTCTGCATGAAGGCGCTGCTCTGTGAGGAGATGTTCCGACTGGACCCCACCGTGCCACCCCTCCCCTTTGACGAGGAGGTAAGGCTCAGAGGCAATCCCATGCTTCCAATTGCCCAGAAACAAAGTGAGACCTGAGAAGATTCCTATCTGGTTTCATGTCTTAAGATACTGAAGAACTAAGGGAAGCAAGTGTCCCTCTTCAGAGAACACCCAGCATGAGCAACCACGAGAAGCAGCCACACAGCAGGGCTGGCAGGTCCATGTTGGCTGGCCCTGATGAGACCTGCCAGACACTGACTCCTTCCCTTGACAACATCCAGAACAAGCTTGTTGACTCCATCCTGGCCCAGTCCCTAAAGGAGCTGATTTCTCCTGAACAGAGGAATTCACCTCTCACACCTTTAATTAGAGAGCCTGATTTAATACTCACTGACTTAAGTAAGAAACCATTGTCCTTTGCTGTTAGCTCTCTTCTTCTACCATCTGTTTTTGTCTTTCTGGCTCAAGTCCTACGACTCAAGGATCTTTCAGTTGTCCCTGACAGCCAGACAATACAGACCAGTTGTTTACCCAGGAGGAACAGACCACTGAGCTCTGTCCCCAGACACCACAGGCATGTGGCCTGTACAGGTGCTGTCACACCTGCTATCTCAAAGTTGGCATGTGTTCAGGTGGCAGGAGACTGTGTCAAAAATACCATACCAAGGACCACTGCTGCAGACCTGTATTCTGGACAACACTGCTTTCCACCATCTCTGTTGTCCCCATCATTCCTCCAAGCCAGTAGAACTTAGCTGCTGCCTCTCTGAGCCCTGGGAATGGTCCAGTCTTGCACGTCTCATGGGTGCAAGTAAATGTCCTCTTCTCACAGGTTTACACCAGTTCAAAGCCACTTCGGATTGGGTATTATGAAGGAGATGGCTACTTCCAGCCCTCACCCAGCATGAAGCGGGCCGTCCAGCAGACAAGAAAGCTCCTCCAGGATGCAGGGCATACGGTGGGTTTTCATGCTGGTGGTTGCTTGGAGCTATTATCCTACTTCTTACAGAGTTTGGACAAGTCACTTCCCATCTCTCCTTTTGCTGCCCATAAAACAGCGACTATCCCTCCCTTCTGTGAGGGTCCCAAAGATGAGGGCATGTGCAACAGTTTGTTTTCCAAACCACAGTGATCTTGCTTATGTTCCTGGCCTAGCAGACAGGAGAATCACCTTCAGATATCTCCAAGTCACCCTTTTCTAAAGTACTGGTTTTTTCCACCATGTTTGGTGTTTCCATAATTATCAAACTCTCAACAGTTACCATGATCCTTCAGCTGTTAAACACAATTTACAGTAAGCGTAAAGTACAGTAAGTAGTTAAGTGCTGTCCTACAGCAGCCAGGAGGGAATAAGCTTCCCACCACTTCCCACTCACCTCGCTAGTCAGAGAATCATAGAATTGTCTAGTTTGGAAGTGACCCTTCAGATCATCCAGTCCAACCATCAACCTAACACTGACCGAAACCATAGAATTATTTGGGTTGGAAAAGACCTTTGGGAACATCGAATCCAACCATCAACCCCACTCTACAAAGTTCTCCCCTACACCATATCCCCCTACACCATATCTAAATGACTCTTAAACACATTCAGGGATGGTAACTCAACCACTTCTCTGGGCAGCCTATTCCAGTTTCTGACCACTCTTTCTGTGAAGAATTTTTTCCTAATGGTCTAAACCTATCCTGTTGCCGCTTGAAGCCATTCCCTCTTGTTCTATCACTAATTACCTGTGAGAAGAGACCAGCACCAACCTCTCTACAATGTCCTTTCAAGTAGTAGTAGAGAGTGATGAGGTCTCCTCTCAGCCTCCTCTTCCTCAAACTAAACAGTCCCAGCTCCTTCAACTGCTCTTCATAAGATTTGTTCTCCAGGCACTTCGACAGCTTCATTGTCCTCCTCTGCACTCACTCCAGCACCTCGATATCTCTCTTGCATTGAGGTGCCCAGAACTGGACACAATACTTAAGGCGTAGCTTCACTAGTGAGACAGGGAGGTTCACAGAGGGCTCTACGAGTCATTCATCTTTGTTGTCTCTTGAACGGGGATGGTTTTCTTGCAGCTTGTTCCCTTTGCACCACCCAAGATTGACTATGTGGTAGACGAGCTGTTCACCAGAGGGATTTTCTCAGACGGTGCTGCTCATCTGGTGGACTGCTTGTGAGTAAAACCCCCATTTTCGGTGTGGCCCATGAAACTTGTCACTGTGCCGCCAGTGTGTGCTGTATCCAGAGTGCTTGTATTCTTGAGGGCGCAAACTGAATAACGAGCAGCAGAGGAGCAATTCCTGGAAGGATGAACTTAGCATGAGCAGCAGCTAGTTCACAAGAGCGGTTCACACACACGGATAAGGCGGCAGGGTAATGAGATGATACCACGTGTCAGCAGTGCTGTGGTGACTGATTTTATGTGTGTGATTAGTCTGTGGCCCATGAGAAGGATCACACGTTAGAGAACTTCCTGCGGAGGTGCAGTGGGGCTAGCAGCTAAACACCCACCCAGCCCACTTCATGCCCAGGGCTGTACATGGTCCCGCTGCTGCAAAGCACTCCAGAGCCTTTACAGCACTGACAACATAGGCAGTAAAGTATTTATTTCTCTATAACTTTTGCAGTGAGCATTTACTCCTGAGCATCTAAACCCCACATGAACAGCTCTTGTTCAGTGTTTCGGATTGAAACGGGCAGATTTTGTCTTCTAGCAACTCCCCTCTAGGACAAACCCTGCTTTGGAAACAGCACCGCTGTTGCTGTAGCTCTGGCACAGGTGGCTTCTCCTGATGACTCCTACACTCTCTGCCCTTCCAGCAAAGGAGACATTGTGGATCCCAGCCTGAAATCCCAGTACAATACTTACAGGCTTCCTGCTCTGGTGAAAAGGATCTTGGCTATCATTTTGAAACCCATAGTAAGTGTGTGGACACCTCAGCTGTGTTAGAAGAAATCTGCAAGGTGGGGAAGTTTTCGCTTTCGGGGACGTAGGCTGCTCCCCTCTGGGAGTGCTTTACTGCTTTTTCTTAATTACCTGATGGGCTTTGTAGTGAAATAGTCTTAAATACAATTAGTCCCTAAACCCAGAATGAATGTTGATAAGTGTGTCTGACAGCCTTTTGTGGGGGTTTTGCATGGAGAGGTTGAAATATGATTCATTCTCAGGAACCCATGAGCCATACAGCTCATCCCAGCAATGGGTTCCAAGAGAATGGGCATCACTAGCAAGGATCTAAACAGCATCCTCACATACAGAAGATTCTTTCCAGGACTAAAAGTGTGGTCTAGAACCTTATTGGCATGGACTGTTGTGATTAAATGTGAAGTAAAACCACTTTGTTGGAAACCATGCCTGTTCTTCAGAGCCAATTCTGCTAGGACAAGAAGTGTGCCCAAAATGCAGTCACATGATAGCCAGGTATTTCAGCTGCATTACTGTGGACTAATCCCAAGTTTTTCTCTTCTCTCTGAAAGTACCCACGAATCGCTCGGGATCTCAATGCTCTCTGTGGAGTCGGGTAAGGTGCACTGAAGTAGCTCTAGAGAAAGGGGATGCACAGGATCATGCAAGTAGATGCTGGCTCGCTGTGCAAAGCCCTGTCATGGGGCTGTGCAGCACAGGCTGAGCCAGGTGAATATGTGCTGCCTCAACACCACCTGGGATTAGCACAGTGTTATCCAGGGCCATGCAACCAGAGATTAAGAGCTCAAGGATCCTCAGCATGGCAGGGCTGGGATACCTCCATGGAGATCAGCACAGACAAATAGGGGTTTCCCCATCAGGTGGATTTTGGTGCCCAGAGCATCATGTACCAAGTTAGCAAAGAGGTCTTTACGTGCAGGTGCAGTGTGGTATGAAGTACCTGTACCTCCAAAACAGATAGAGACACACCAAACTGGTAGCAAGTGAATTTGGAAGACTGACATGATCTCTGTTTAGATGCTCTAGCATGGTAGCATGCTTTTAACATAAGCTCTTTTGATGTACCTGTAAGAACAAGTGAACCCAGTGGAATGAGCTTATTCCCAGAAGGACCATGCGGTTTCCATAACAGAGGGCTCTATGTACATTTTGTTCATTGTTTTCTGTTGCCACAGTCCCAAAGCTGAATTAATTTTGTCACCTTTCCAGATCTGCCAAAAACCTCTGGGATCAGCATGGAGCAGTGGCGGTAATGTGATTTCTTTTTTTTTTTTTTTTCCCTTTTTTCTTTTTCCTTACTAAATGTAGTGAGAGATCCCTGAAGTTTCTAAGCAATTGCTTTGAGCTCTGTGATGGATTCAGGGTTGGAAATGGATCATGTGGGAAAGAAGCAGCCGGGCTTTTCTTTGCAAGTCAAGCTTTGCAAGAAGTTATAAGAACTCAAGGCAATAGATGTTTATGTGAAGGTCCCTACTTACTGGAGGATGGGGAAGAAAGATTATCCTTTGCCCTGCATATTCTAAGCAGAAATAGTATAAGAACAGCCACTTAGATGAAGGTTCATTTTTTTTCTTCTGTCTCTTAGTGCAAATCCTTAATTTCAGACATTAGGTGCTATTGTCACAAGCTAAGGCCATGCTTGAACTATCAAGCATAGCCCTTAGGAGTCTAAAATTGTGGTTGTGAACTCTTTGACTTCCGTGGATTTCATATGAACTCATTTGGGATAAGGACCATAAGATAGGAAGCATTCTCCTGGACATCTGAGTCCAGTGCTGCCAGCAAACCGATCAGATTTCTCTTTAAAACCAGTGGAGTTTTATGTTTGCATTAGTGTTTATTGGCTGGCTCCTCTCCTCCCAGCTCTGATGGTAGAAAAGCTTCATATTTCCCGTGTTGTTTATTCACTTCCAGTTTATAATTTTATTCCTGTCCTTGAGTTTAAATAGCANCCCCCCCAAAAAAAAAAGGCAACAAAAAACAACAAACAAAAAAACCTCACCACCAAACCCACATAAAACCAACAAAAAACTACAAAGAAAACTCTCAGAAAGATTTGTCAGCCTTTAAAGATATTTTGGATTGTTTTTCTTCAATCAAACTGTATTCACATCTTTCCATCTACTGCAAACAAGAGATGATTCAAAACTTTTGGCAAGTGACCAGCTTTTCTCTCAGAAAAAAAAAAAAAATCAGGTTAGCTACACTGACCGTATTTCCTGGAAACCCATCACATTTGTTGAACTTTCAGCAGGAAGGATCTCAGACTGCAGATGGAAATTGAGGTCAGACTAAAAAAAAACCCCTTGTGGCCGGGGTTTTTGTGAGAGATACGGAAGACCCTTGTACAGAAAACTTGGAGTGAGAGAGTTGTGCAGAAGAGGGGCTGGACCATGAGACAAATATGACCATGTANGGCGGTAATGTGTTTTCTTTTTTTTTTTTTTTTTCCCTTTTTTCTTTTTCCTTACTAAATGTAGTGAGAGATCCCTGAAGTTTCTAAGCAATTGCTTTGAGCTCTGTGATGGATTCAGGGTTGGAAATGGATCATGTGGGAAAGAAGCAGCCGGGCTTTTCTTTGCAAGTCAAGCTTTGCAAGAAGTTATAAGAACTCAAGGCAATAGATGTTTATGTGAAGGTCCCTACTTACTGGAGGATGGGGAAGAAAGATTATCCTTTGCCCTGCATATTCTAAGCAGAAATAGTATAAGAACAGCCACTTAGATGAAGGTTCATTTTTTTTCTTCTGTCTCTTAGTGCAAATCCTTAATTTCAGACATTAGGTGCTATTGTCACAAGCTAAGGCCATGCTTGAACTATCAAGCATAGCCCTTAGGAGTCTAAAATTGTGGTTGTGAACTCTTTGACTTCCGTGGATTTCATATGAACTCATTTGGGATAAGGACCATAAGATAGGAAGCATTCTCCTGGACATCTGAGTCCAGTGCTGCCAGCAAACCGATCAGATTTCTCTTTAAAACCAGTGGAGTTTTATGTTTGCATTAGTGTTTATTGGCTGGCTCCTCTCCTCCCAGCTCTGATGGTAGAAAAGCTTCATATTTCCCGTGTTGTTTATTCACTTCCAGTTTATAATTTTATTCCTGTCCTTGAGTTTAAATAGCACCTCTCCTCTCTGGTATTTTCCACTGCCTCCGTCATCCTTTACCTATTTATAGAGAGCAATTGTATCCCCTTTCAGCTGGTGTTTTGCAAGGCTTGAAGAAGCTGAGCTGTCTTGGTGTTCTCCCACAAAGCAGGATCTGTGTTGTCTGAGGCACCCTCACAACCCTTCCCAAGAAGGAACATGCCCCCAGCCTGCCCCACGCAGCCCCCCATCAGTGCCAGACACTCGAGGGAGGTGCAGGCTCACTTAAAGCAGGTCTGACAGATTACAGGGCAGAGGAAAAACTCCTACAAACCTGCCTGGTCACTAAATTGATGGGAGTGTTTGGAAGGAAATGGATTTAGGGGCTTTTTTAGGTGCAAACACATTCTTCTTCCCGCCTCCCCTCTCCACCCCACCTTNCCAGCTTTTCTCTCAGAAAAAAAAAAAAAATCAGGTTAGCTACACTGACCGTATTTCCTGGAAACCCATCACATTTGTTGAACTTTCAGCAGGAAGGATCTCAGACTGCAGATGGAAATTGAGGTCAGACTAAAAAAAAACCCCTTGTGGCCGGGGTTTTTGTGAGAGATACGGAAGACCCTTGTACAGAAAACTTGGAGTGAGAGAGTTGTGCAGAAGAGGGGCTGGACCATGAGACAAATATGACCATGTAACCAGAATATGGCTGCAGAAGTCACCATAATCCATTCGTGTCTATTTACTAAGAAAAAGTGGGAGAACTCTGAGGATGGATTCACCCATTGCCTGCTGTTCAGCAGAGTTGTGGTAAACCAGACTACAAACCTAGATCTCTCTCGTACCTACAGTACAAGGCTGAAGCTGTGCCTCCTGCACTTGAGGGGGAAGACCTTGGGCTTGTCTAGTTGTCTCTTGCTGCTTCTTTTTTCTACCTGTATCCTGATGGAGAATGAAAGAAGATTTTGTGAAAATACTTTGAATCAATATCTTCTAGATTCTTCTACCAAAATAACTAAAGCTCAGGAAAATTTGGAAAGGAAATTTGACTTTGTAGTGAGGTAGAAATACTTCTTCAAACTATTGTTGATTTCCATTCAAGAAAATTCAAAGACAACACTGTTCATAGGAAGGATTGGGTTAATACTCAAAGAAATCAACTCTGAAATGCTCACCTAACATTAATGTCTAGGTCAGGGCAGCACATGGTATTCTGACAGGAAACCTAAGGATGGAAGAACAAAATCCATTGGCTCTTTCAAAGCACAGCTCAGATTATTTGATTTTTCAGTTGTATCCGGGAGGTGTTTTTTCTCCTCTTCTCACACTGTAGGCACTGTTCTGCCCCTGCTGTCCAACAAACATTGTTTGTCATTTCCTCTGTCTTTCCTTCCAGGTTTACTGCACTGAATTCATTGCTAAATGGAGGAAGCTGAGGCTGGATGTGATTCTTTGTCCCGCGCTGGGACCAGCCTTTAACCACGGCTATGCTGGGAAGCTATTTGGTAATCTTTACTCAGGTGTCCCTGGATGCATCCATGGTGGTATCTATGGGCAAGATATTTTGGTCTCTTGGACATTCCTCAAACCATGTGCGGTGCTTGGTCTTCCCTCTGGGGAAGAAAGCAAAGGAGAGGTCTTCTCATGCTCCCACCCCACCTGAATTGCAGGGGTTTGGATTATTATGGGGCAGCAATTAATGGCATGTCTGTCACAGTCATTCATGGATGAGTTTCCCCTGCTTTTTCTGTCCTGTAGAAAGCCCAAGAACCACTCCTGTAGCAGAGACTGACTGTGAGGATAGTTGTTAGAAGGGTGGTAGACCTTAGGACAAGTCCAGACTCTTCTGAATGTGGCCATTTTACATCTCCCTAGACTTTGCAAATAGCAAAAAGGCTTGTTGCCTATGACTTGCAGAAAAAGGTAATTTTTTTATAGCTTCCAGCAGTCAGTCAGGGTCCTCCATCTCTCTAGCAATGGACCTTTGGGATCGAAAATCCCCAAGATGGTGTTACAGAGGTGCACATCTGGATTATCTTGAAAAGAGCTGTTGGTTTTTTTTTTTTTTTTCCCTGAGGTATGGGAGACATAGATGCAGGATGAATCAGATCAAGTACTCGTATCTGTCTGTCACAGAGCAAATCTAACCTCCACCTGACAGACAGGTGAAGGTGTGTGTCCCTTTCTGATCTCATCAGCCATGTGGCCCTCAAACCTCTCCATCAAAAGTCCCTTTGAAAGCAGCATGTTTTCATGGTCTCTCCAGGTCTAGCAACCCCAGTCTACAATTTCTGCAACCCGAATTATCATCCCAAAGTCATTGCTGTTCTGGTCCAGCACACTAAATTTTACCATTTTGCATGCTCTGTGTGATCTTTTCCAGCTGCGACCTCCTATACCAATTTATACAATGTCCTAAACTTCCCTGCTGGGGTGGTGCCAGTCAGCACGGTCACGAGAGCCGATGAAGAAGAACTGAAGCATTACCGAGGGCACTACGGGGACCCTTGGGATAAAAGGCTGAAAGAGGTCAGCGGGGAAAGAGCTCACATCTTAGCGGAAGGTTGTGACTGCCACAGTGACACCTCTGGCACGTTGTCCCAAGGCTTGTCTGCATCTTCTGATGAGAGTGGGAGCCTGTTTAGTAAACGCAGTTTGCACGCACCACGTTACTGCCCTGCATGTGGCACAGCTGGGCTGGTGTACATCAGCCTGGCAACTGTCCCCTTACATGTCTTCCTTCATCTCCTCTTCCTATAGCATCAAAAGAGAGCATTCTCTCTCGTGCCTCCTCAGGTACTCTGATGCTCTGACTCAGCACCACACTTAATTTTTGCAGGCTGTGGAAGGAGCCGTGGGACTGCCGGTGGCCGTCCAGTGCGTGGCTCTGCCGTGGCAGGAGGAGCTGTGCCTTCGCTTCATGAAGGAGGTGGAGACACTTGCCCAGGGCATGAAGAGAAATGTGTGATTCCTAGGAAGCTGCCTCCACCGTGATGACTTTTTATTCCCTCCTATTCACTCCAGCTGCCTTTCACCTGATGCAAAAAGCAAAGTAGGTAGTGACCTGCAGCCTCTGCACCACTGTTTCAATAAACTGGCAATAAATGCTGTTTGAAAATAGTCAGCAAAAATCTCTTCTTTGTCCAAATTGTCCTTCTTTGTTAGAGTTAAATTAAGTAAAAAAAAAGAAAAAAGAAACCAACAAAAAGCCCAAAAGAAAGGAATGAGAGTTAATGCTGGACCAAAGCAGTCCAATAACTATAGTGTAACAATACCTGTCGCATGATATGAGACAGAAGAGCTGTTTACCCCAACATTTTACTTCCAACAGTGGGCAGGAGCAGACATTTGTGGGAGAGTATAACCCAATAAGTGCAGAATTTTCTCTCTGGTTGTGCCATTGATTGGCTGGCATACTTTTTTGCAAATACTTACAGTCAGACATCATTTTTAAAAGCTGCCAAGAAAGCTTCATGAACTTGTTGGGCCCCTTCCTGACCTCACTTATTCTCTTGATCTCCACACCATCTGGTGGCAATGGGGTCTGCAGTTTAGTTGTGCAGTGAGTAGTGAAAAGCTTAATTTTCTTCATGTAAGCATAAGCTGTGAGAAATGGTAATTGCTCTGTCTTCACTCCTGTCCCTCATTGTTTCTTCCACTTTAGCAACAGGAAAAGAAGGTTGAGGATGTTTTGTTGCCTAGAAGTACTTCAGAGAAACCCGAGTTGAAGCATTTTCATGGCTACCTTTAGACTGTTCGCACTGTTTGGTGCTTCCAACCTCACTGTGACAATTGTGTGCTGTTTCTCAACCTGTCCTTCACTCTCAAGGTGAAGGAAGAGGCTGGAAGGGGAGCTGAAGGGGATGGAGGAAACCTAAATGCTTTGAATAAGCAAGTGTGCCTTGAAATAAGCCATCAATACTAGCAATGATCCATCTCCTCCAAGCCTGCATGTCTCTCAAGGCACTGGGGCTGGAGGCAGTATTTCCCCAAGAGGAGAAGAGAGCTACAGGGCCAAGGGGTGACTCCGCTCTTGTTATTCATCTGCCTCTGGGGGGCTGCACAGGGACACTGCCAACAGCCAGCAGCCTCCCACGGTCACAAGCAGGTCTGAGTCACACAGATGAGTGCTGACTCCTCAGCCTTGACTCACCATCCTCCTCTCAGCACAGCACAGGGACAAGGTCCATGGCACAGCCCTGCTCCCAGATGTCCTGCCTCTGCAGGACTGCTGCTGGGCGGCACCAGCCACAGGGCTCCTGCCCGATGGAAGTCTGCCAAATGACCATGACTATCTCAGGCCAGGAGTAAAGTATTTAGAGCTGTCCTCTCATAGGGAAGAGGTAGTAGCTCACCACTAAACAGGTAACCCGCCCAGGTAGTATTGCTGACTGAATCTGAGCATGCACAGACCTTGTTTTGCAAGGGAAGGACAGTATCCTTGGCTTGTGTATCCCTCCATGTCTTTGCAAGGCTGAATGAAGTGAAAGGGTCCTATATCTAAAGGGAATTTCCCCATGCGTACTTACTCTGTGCATTCTAGCCACTCTTTGTGTGTGGTTTTGGAAGGGATTTATAGTTCCTCCCACTCTCCCCTCTCCTGCCTCCAGCCAGTCCTTAGATCTCAGGATCCTGCAGAATTAGCTCCCAGCACCCAAAGGGAAGTCCTCACTATGATCCAACAGATACTGAAGTTCTCAGCCCTGGCTTGCAGCTCAGCCAGAGCTTTCTTGACACTGAAGTGGATGAGGTAGAGAGAGGTCCAGAAAAAGATGGAAGAGGCATCAGGGAGACAAGATACAAGTTTGGACCCAATGTAGAGGTCTTTTCAGGAATTTAAAGAGCAGATATAAGTGCCTCAGCTTGTCAGAGAGCAAAGCACCTTCTGGAGTAAAACTCAGGGTCCTTCTCAAGACAGGTTGTCCATGATATCTCTTGGCATTGCTGTAAGAATGTGGGGGGAAAGTGGAGAGGGTGATGCTCAGAGCAGTCTGGTAAGCTCAGGTTCTGAAAGTCAAAGAGGGAAGGGCCTTTTGTAGGGCATGACTTTAGGCTTGCAAGAGAATTCTTCCTCTAGACCTCCCTGGAGCTGGTGAGAGGATGTCAACTCCTTCTCCCACCTGTTGGCACAGAGCTGATGTGTTTCAGACCCTTCCACAACCCCTTCGCTGTAAGCTGTTGGCTCAGGCTGCACAGCCCTTGGCCATCTACACCCTGTGTTTACAGAGTGCTTGTCCAGCCCTCTGGCACTGACCAAAACCCAGGCTTTGGTCTGTCTCAGAGAACTAGGTAGAAATGTTGCTTGGGCCAAAAGGGTTTTCTTTCCACTTGTTTCTCTCATCTCCAGCACAATATGCTGACAGTGGTCTTTGCTTTGATCATTCTTCCTCCTTCCTTCTGATTTTAAAAAGAATTTAAATGTGTTCTCCTCAGCCCATGTTTCATTCTGTGGCCAGGTGACTGAGCAAGGTTGAGAGGTTGAGTCATCAGCCAATTGGGGTTTTTTTATTTGGGTTTCTTTTTAGTTTGCAGGTTAGACTTTATATAGCCAGGACATCAGGAACAAATAAAACTCTCTAGACATGATATCAGCAGAACATGAGTTGTTAGGACAGGTCAGTTGTCCTCTTACAGCATCCAAATCAAGCACAGCTCTCAGGTGTCACAGATAGTCACAGAGAGCATTAGAGATGTGAACGGCCATGAAACTTCAAACAAGTTTCAAGGAGTTGAAGTAGCTCAAAGCACATGTTTAAAATACAGGTGAAATGAGATGCCTTGACATGGCAAGACTCACCCTTGAAACACAAAGATGCAAGAATTAGGTTTGGTGCATCTTTCACTCCAAAACAGCTGCATCTCTCCAAGCACAGTCTCGATCTGTTCTTTACTTTTTTTTTCTTTTATATTTTCCCTTCCTTCTTTTATTCCTTTCATTCTTTCTTTTTCTGTTACTGTTTTCCTACTTCACACTCAAATTGCCCGGCCTCCCCTGCCCGCTTTGCCCTAACAGCTGTCTGCAGCAATTTTGCTGATGGTGTCTCTACCGTGCTGGAGAAGTTGTAAGAAGGATCCATACAATCCACTTGCCTATGGAAAGGGCCAAGGAAACTTGTGCAATACCCATGAAAGTGGAAAAGATGCAGGGATATTCAGGAGAGAAAGCAGCCCCTGCTGCCAGAGGTATGGCAGTTGATGTGGGAGGTTTCTCTTCCCATCCTATCTCAGTTTATTCAGGGAGAAGCAACATGAAAAAGAGTTGAAAGAAACAGACCCTCACCTCTCAGCTGTTGGTCTTGGTCGTCAGAAAGGTATAGAATAAGTAGTGGCAAATTTCTTACCAGCTGTTATGTTCTATGAGTGTTGGTGGACTTGGATTGGAATCGAGAAAAGTCTCATGCTTCCAATAGATATTCCAGGCTGAAATGAGTCAGAAACTGGAGAGTTCCCAGAAAACATTTATTTAGCCTTCTTAAACAACTGGAAAAAATTCTTCAAAGGGGACCAGCCCATTTCACTGTCATTTCAGCATTTCATGAAATGCCTTCAAAATTCTTGCAAAGCAGCGTAGTTGCATACCTCATCTTGTAAATTGTTTTGAAAAAGCGCTTCAAGTGCTTGCTTCTAAAAACATGAACACCAGACACAACAGCCAGGGTTTATTCTTCATTATTTTAATCAAAATGAAGCCAATGCTGACTTAAAAATAGCGATTACTGATTTAGAGAGAGGGCAGTTCTAGAAAATTTCTGTCAAAGCCCAGCCTGCTTGAGAGCCAAGGTGCTGGATGAGTGTGATGAGAGCAGTTTTGCCTTTGCAAAGATGATACAGCTCTTTCTGGGGGCAGGAGCAGACTCTCTTGAGTTGGTCTAACTGTCTTTTTTTTTCAATGGTCCAAAGTGCAGGAGATGTCATGGATGTCACAATGAAATCCCACGCCAGCTGCTGCTACAGGCTGACTCTTCTTGTGAAAAGGGTCTTGGCTTTCATCTTAACTTCACTGGTGAGTTTGACCTCGGACCTGGATCAATGCAGGTGAGAAAAACATTGCAAAAATGCCACACTTGGCCTTGGTTGTTTAGTGCACACCAGTGCAATGTGAAGGAATGAGCAGCAATCTGTGAGTCAGGCAAGTCTGCATCCTCTGCTATGGACCTGAGATTTGACCTGAGACATCCTTTTGCTTCCCTGCCTCAGTTACCCCATGGGGACAGTGGTCTCCTTCTCAGCAGACTTTTCTCCCAAGCACCCCTTGCTGCCCTTGGCCTAAATGTGGGTCCACAGAAAGCCACCCACTGTGACCCACCCCACCCACCTCCAAGTAGCTGCTCCCTTCCATGGCTGGGACGCTCTAGTTTCATATGGCTCCTGGAGTGCCTCGGCAGGTCTACTCAGAGGGTGCAAAATAGGCTTAGATTTTGAAACCATCCTAGTCCTGAGGGTGGATTCAACCTTCACTCTTTCCAGTCACTCTCCACTGCAGGCTGTGGTATGATGCATGGGGCTGCCCATGGCCATGCCATGTATGGCCTTGTGGTGGCAGGGGGAGTCGTACCTCCCCATTCATCAAGGAGGTAGAGATGCTGAAACAGGGCTTCCTCAGCAGCATCTGGTCACCTGGAAACGCAGCTGTGCCTCTGATAAATCTGCCCTTTGAAAGTCCAAGCTGGTCCAGACACAGCTGGCTCTGCCTCTGATAAATAGTTGCCAAGAGTCTGAAGGGCTGATTGGAACATCGGTCCCACTGCACAGGTGGGTGTGGGAAGCCAATGCCGTGACAATTTCCAACATGTGGAAATAAATCTCCTGCATTTGCTCAGCCTGTCACAGAGGTTATGTTGCTGTCACTTAGGCAAAGAGCCCACCTCTGCCTTGGGAAGTCCTTGCATAGATTCTGGGAGGCTGGTGTGCTGACCCTGTTCATCATGCCTTCTGGAGGCACCTGCTACAACCAACACCATGGGGAAGGAGCAGGAGCTGAATGGGCTGCAGGCATCTCCCCCTGCAAGAAATCAGCAGTGCCTCAGCTGAGGAGGCATCCTCTGAGCAGAGGTGCCACTGAAAACAAACACAGTAAAAGACCAGCTTAATTTTTTACCACGTAGCTAATTGCTGTCAGCTCCAGACTGTTTCTTAGGACACCAAAGCCAATTTTGTTCAGAGTCCTTCATAAATTTCCCCAATTAAGAACAATGAGAAGACATTTCCCACTGACACAAATTGTTACAGAGAACAACAGTGAACTCTTATAACCACTAAGAACCGACGTGACAATAGATGAAAAATCAATCATTAGGTGACTACCTAGCCCTGTTGGGAGAAGGCTCTTCACTTTCCTTTCTGTACCCAGTTCCACGCTGTTGGAGCAGGATCAAGTTCTGGGCCTCTGCCCATCAGGTGCAAGTTTCGTAGCTGCCCCAAAAACCTTTTTCAAGGTGGGATCCGTAGGAGGACCCACCATCCAAAAACAGCAGAGAAGATCACAAACAGACCACAGCATTTGCTTTGGGGCTGATGTTGGCTGGGTTGTTGCCTTCAGCTCAGTGCATGGTTCTTGCATGCTTGTAGTGAGAGGCATCTGTGTTGGAAAGACCTCAGACACTAGCTGTCCCAATGTCTGTTGGAATTAGTTTGCTTTTGGTCTGCAACTCTGTGGGATTTTCCACTCCTAAAGCAATGCCAGTGTGCTCAGTCATGGGGTGGAACAACCTCTCCTGGTTCATGGAGACATCGTGGCAGTGCTGAGCCCTGTTTCACAGGCCTCCTGAAACAGCCTCTGGCCACCATGGGCTTAAGAGATTTGGTGAGGGAGAGGGTACCCCACAGCTATACATCCTCTCATCATACCATTCCCTATCCCCAGGCAGGAAAGTCTTGTGATTTCAAGCTGTTTTTTCCCCTTCTGCATTGTCCTCTCAGGCTACACAGGAAATAGAAAAGAAGCTATTTCCTTTTTTTCTTTTGTTCAACTGATCTCACAGCCTTTCCTCCCCAGTGGAAAACCTCCTGCAGTCCAGAAAGCCCCTATAAACCCAGTGCCCTGGGGCTCACTGGCCAAACTTCATCTTTTCCATTTCCCAGTTAATCATTCTCCACTGCACGCTCCACTGAAGACAACTTTGCAAAGGTCAGCGTTGGATTTACAGACTATTTGCTGACCAGAGGCAGTGATGCTGGGAGGAGTGACAGGTCTAGGGAGGCATGGAATATCTGCTCCTGCCTTGTTTTTCTTTCTCAGTCCATCCCTGGAGACCAGAAGGCAACGTTATGATCCAGCTACCGCTGAGACAGCTCCTGCCAGAGAGGCAGGTGGATCCTTCTGCTGCCATCACCTTACTCTGCAGCTCAGCAGCAGCTGTGGTGGTCTGGAAATGGTTGGGAAAAAGGCAGATCCAGAAGAAAATGGAAGAGGCTCGGAGGACGCGGGATGAGGGTTTGACGAAAATGGCAAAGATTGTCCAGCCATTCAGGGAACAGGTAACCCATCCCTTTTGGGGGTCTGAGTCCCACCGGGGTGTCTGCTGACGTTGTTCTTCAGCTCCTCCTTCCAGCTCATGCCGCCATAGCTTTTATAATGAGCATTCCAGGGGAAATGTGCCAGCAGCCCTCAACTAGAGGAAAGGCTGCCTTGGGAGGAAGGGAGATGTCTGCTCTCCTCAAGATGGATGAGGTACGGTGGGAGTCTACAGCCAGGGAGAAGTGAATTATCCACTGGGAAGAAGTTCTGAACAACACAGGTGATGAAGCACTGGACCTCCATTGATCCAAAATCCAGTTATTTCAGGATCTAGAAGTGTCTGTTGCCTCTAGGGGTAAGGGTAGAAGCAGGAAAGCTTTTTACTCTTCCTAAGTTTACACAGCTGTCCACACCCCTATATCTTTGTCTCTAAAACCTGGCTTCTGGGTGGCTCTTGGAGAGTCTTCAAAACAGTTCTCATTAGATCTCCCAGCAGCTGAGACCTCCTGGCCCATCAGGCTGCGCAGAAGATGCTTGGCCTATCTTAGCACTAATGAAGCACAGGGTACTCAGTGTCTCCTGACAGCAACTGGGACATGATGAACAAGTCAGGCACCCAACCAGCACGGATGTGGCCCTGAAATCCTGCTGCAGCAGTGATTTCTGAACACCTTTCCTTCCTGCTCCATTTGCATCTGAGTAGGTCCTGGTTAAACCAGCTCAAGTTTACACAGGTAACATACCTGGAGACAAACCATACTAGCTACAAGTGATACATACCTTTACAACCTTTTTTTCTTAAATATATATCTATAAATATGATATAAATTGTTCAGAGTCCTTCATATATTTCTCCAGTTCAGAACAAAGAGAAGACATATATCTATAAATATGATATAAAACCTTAAAAAAAGCTGGTGGCACGGAGAACTGCCAGTCGTCTTCACCTGAGTAGACCTTACCTATTTGTGAGTCCCTGCTGACTTATTTGCAATTCACTGGGCTTGAGAATGTAGATGTTTGTCCTTAGGCTGGGCTGACCCACAATGTGTGTACCCAGCCTGAGGGGTGAAGAGCCAGCCTGAGAGTTGAGTGCAAGGACTTTGGTACTGTCTGCCCAGGCTGGTGTTTGCTCAGCTGAGATTAACTCTTGGTCAGTAGGTAAGTCCCGCAGTGCCAGGAGGAAGGTTCTAATGGGAACCATTGCTTTGTCCCCTGCTGCAGCAGATGCATGAAGGTCTTCTGCACCTTCAGAGGCAATTGAGCTACTGTGCTCATCATGTTCATGACATCCAGACTCAGGACAAAAGACTTAGCAGCTCAGGGTCTAACCCCTACACACATGGTCCACTTTTCCAGCAAGCTCTGTTGATAACATTGGCAAAACTGAGGAGATTTATCCCCTCTGAGCCAAAGGGTAACTGGAGCTGCTGTCCTGGCATCCCATTCATCTTCCGCTTGCAGGTCCCCAATGTCGAGACAGATGCCATCCTGTCCCTGCCCCTGTTGGAACTCACTGGGAGACTGCGGGAAGGGTCTCTGTCCCCCAAGACTGTTCTCTACACCTACTTAGGGAAGGTGAGTGCCTGTCCACAGTGTGGTGGACAAATCACTTATGTTCTCCATGTCACAGTGTGTGGGCTGGTGGTTGAGAAGACTTGTTGAAGCTGGTGATTATGACAAGTCTCTAATGTAGTAGGTATCAGGAGAGAGATGTGAAAAGTTAGAGATATTTCTGTCTCTGGGGTGGGTTAACTCTGTATGCCAGGTGCCCACCTAAGCCATACAGTGGTGGGAAATTATAATGGAATGATCATGAGTCAAAATAAGAACAGGGGGAGATCATTCACCAATTACTATTGCAGGCAAAACAGACTCAACTTGGGGAAATTAGCTGAATTTTATTAGCAATCAAATCAGAGTAGGGTAATGAGAAATAAAAACAAATCTTAAAACACCTTCCCCCCACCCATCCCTTCTTCTGGGGTTTAAATTTATTCTTGATTTCTCCACCTCCTCCCCACCAGGGGAATGGGAATGAGGCTGCAGACAGTTCATCACATGTTGTTTCTGCCACTGCTTCTTCAGGAGGAGGACTCCTCACACTCCCCCTGCTCCATCAAGCGGTCCACAGGATCCTCCACAAACTTCTCCAACATGAGTCTTTCTCACAGGCTACAGTTCTTCACAAACTGCTCCAGCACACATCTGTTCCATGAGGTGCAGTCCTTCAAGAACAGACTGCTCCAGTATGGATGCCCCGTGGGGTTACAAGTCCTGCCAGCAAACCTGTTCCAGTGCAGGCTTCTCACAGGGTCACAGCCTCCTTCGGGCATCCACTTACTCTCATGTGGGGTCCTCCACAAGCTGCAGGTGGATATCTGGTTCATCATGAACCTCTATGAGCTGCAGGGGGACAACCTGCCTCACCATGGTCTGCACCACGGGCTGCAGGGGAATCTCTGCTCCAGTTCTTGGATCATCTCCTCCCCCTCCTTCTTCACTGACCTTAGTATCTGCAGAGCTGTTTCTCTCATATTCTCACTCCTTTCTCTATCTGCAGGTTCTGTTGTGCAGCAACTTCTTCCCCCTCTTAACTATATTGTTCCAGAGGTGTTGCCACTACCCACATGGGCTCGGCCTTGGCCAGTGGCTGGTCCATCTCAGAGCCAGCTGGAATTGGCTCCACTGGACACAGGGGAAGCTTCTGACAGCTCTTCACAGAAGCAAACCCTACAGCCCCACCAGCTACCAAAACCTTGCCACGCAAACCCAATAGAATCTCCTGGGCTGAACCCATGAATGGACAATCCTTTGAGATGGCTTGAGCTGGGATGCCCTGGGGAGGGGGCTACCAGGCATGCCAAGCCACTAGCCCTTGGTATGAAGATCCAGGTAGCTACTTTATACAGCTGTGTAATTATGCTGTTCTTAACTAACACCTATTCCTCCGTGTGCCCAACAAAGGCCTTGGAAGTCACCCAGCAGACAAACTGCTTGCGACATTTTATCCCAGAGTGTGAGGAGCAGCTCCAGGAAATACAACGGCAGGAGGATAAAGGTCTGCTCTATGGCATTCCCGTCAGCATCAAGGATCACATTGGCCACAAGGTGCTCATGAAGTGTCCAATCATGAGCTGGGCTGGGTGCTGAAGTGGTGGGACACAGATATTGGGTAAGGGGCCTGCTCCCTGCCTGCTTACACCATGGGAAGCCTCGCTGGGTCCCCACATCTCATTGTGTCTGCAGCCCTGGCAGTTACAATCCTCCATCAGCAAAAAAACCAACAAGGGGTGAATACACCCAAATCATTTCTTCTCTGATACATGAGACAGCACAGGCTGGGGTACACAGTTGTTTGGGTGATAACTCAGATTTCTGTTCAGAGGTTTGCAGTATCAGGGATAAGAACACGGCTCAACTTCTAGAAAGTCATTAGCAGCAGGAACTCTTAACCTCAAATCCCTGTTGTGCTGTAGCCTGGCCACTGAGCCCTCCAGCAACAAACCTGTGCAAGAGACATACCACAGACCCCCCATAGACAAGCCGCAATGAGGACTGACCATGCTCTCCTGAGCTGAATTTGTTAGGCAGTCTCCTCCATGTTGACTTGCCAAGACAGTTAAGAGTGCTCTAAGCCCAAAGCAAGCCCCAAACACCAAGGTTAACTGATAAAAGATCACACTGTGTTTGTTTTGCCCGGGATGTATATTCCCTCCCTGAACATTCACTGGTGGCTTCACCTGGACAGCAGGACACTGGGTTTGATCCTGAGCTAGCGTACCTATGAAGCTGCATCTGGGTCAGTGGAGAGAAATGGCCTGGAAAACAGCAAAGTCAGCTTCAGGGGAAGCCTTAACCCTGTAAGTGCTTGGCAGCCCTGTGCCAAGGGTGGAGGGAGAGGGAGACCTTGGCCCTTCATGTGAGGGCTTGCAAGCAAGTAGCTTAGTACCTCATCATCACCACCAAGGGGAACACCAGATCATCTGTCCCAAAAACTGCAGGGGAAATGCACTGACCGTGTCTGTCAACAATTCTCCTCCCTGCAGGGACATCTCTTGACCTGCGGGCTCGTGCAATGCCTGGACACTGTGGCACAGGAGGACAGTGTCCTAGTCAAAGTTTTGAAGAAACAGGGGGCCATCCCATTTGCAATGACCAACGTGTCGCAATCCCTCTTCAGGTAACATAAGTCATTAGAAATCTTACCTCCAGTTGTGCCCTTGAAGCTAAAACCCAAACTGCAAGTCCTGGGACAGGCTCGTTCCCATCTCCTGATCTCTTTCCTGAGTGAATCTCACTTCCATCAGCTGCCAACAATCTCAGCTCAACTGAAAAAAAATTCAGATAAGGAGGAAAAAAACCCCTATGATGACATAAGAAAAATCAAGTGCAGTTGTGCATGGGAGGGAGAGTGGAGGTTCATGGGAATGAGCCGTGCCCCAGAAGATTTAAGGGATGGAAGGATGGGGATGGCTATACCTTCCTCCAAGGGAGAGCCAATAAACTCAAGGCATTAGGCTGTTCCTGACTGCCTGCTGGCTGGTTTTCTTCTCCCCAGCTACGACTGCAGCAATCCCATCTTTGGCCAGACCTTGAACCCCTTCAACCACCAGAAGAGCCCCGGGGGCTCCTCGGGAGGGGAGGGAGCTCTGATCGCAGGGGGAGGCTCCATCCTAGGCATCGGCTCAGACATTGGTGGCAGCATTCGCCTGCCATCCAGTTTCTGTGGGCTGTGTGGGCTCAAACCCACCGCCGAAAGACTCAGGTAGGTGCTGGGGTCTGCCCTTCCCACCTGGCAAGGGGCCTGATAACTGTCAAACTCAGAAGAAGGGGCAAGGTACTCAGTGAGTACGTGGTGGGGGAGAAGAGAGGACAGTCTCTTAAAGACTTGCTTGTTTTGCTCCAAGAGGCAAAGTTGCCTGATTTTGTGAGGAAATCACAAAACCATAGAATCACTACCCATAGATCACTAAACATAGAATGGTTAGAGTTGGAAGGGACCTTAAAGATCGTCAAGTTCCAACCACCCTTCCATGGGCAGGGACACCTCCCACTAGACCAGGTTGCTCAAAGCCCCATCCAGCCCGGCCTTGAACATTTCCAGGCATGGGGCAAAAATGGTCATGTTCTCATTGTAGATCTGGCCTGGAGTTAAAAGGAAAAGGGGGATAAAGTGGTTAAATGATGCCAAAATGGAACATTTTTGGTTATACAAAAACTAAGATTTCTTGGGTTTTACTTTTTTTTTCATTTTGACCAAAATTTTCTGTTTCACAGGGCTCAAATCAAATACTTTTAATATTAAATGTCCTTCTGGGTTGAGTCCCAAGAAGAAGACCCCACTGTGCTATTCAAAAATGTTGGGAATGTCTCACTGTTACTGAAATGACAATATACCTCTCTTTCTTTTCCTACAGCCTGTCTGGTGCAAGTGGCCCAATCAATGGGATCCTGGCAGGTACATGAATTTTTAATTGCTGTCCTCTGTATGCTGTGAAGAGTCCAATGTCCTCCTCTAGGCCTAAGAAAAGCCTGAGACAACCAAGATCAGTCCAGAGTCTGTCTGAAACATCCCACCTCATAGCCTGATCAACCCTTGCAGAAAATGTGGGTGTGCAGAAGGATGGACTAGTGTTTGTCACACCCATTTGCTTAACGTGCACATGTGCTCTCATCTTACTCCAGTTCCTTGTGCACTGGGGCCGATGGCGAGGGACGTGGACAGCCTGGCCCTCTGTATGAAGGCACTGCTCTGCCAGGAGATGTTCCAGCTGGACCCCACCGTGCCTCCCATCCCCTTTGATGAGGAGGTGAGTCCTTAAGTCATCAATCCCTGGTTCTTTTGAGGGTGCTGCATGCTAATTGTATGCATTCTTTAAGGGTTCAGTTATCTTTACAGTGCTGGTTTCCAGTAACTTGTTAGCTCTCTCTGAGGACATAATTCATAATTATTACAAGAAGAAAATAAAAGATAGTATTAATAAGTAACTAACAAGTAGTTATTCTTTCTGTTATCTCAGTTGGCATGTAGCTTATCAGATTGGAGACCTCAGAAAAGAGCTGGGGAGGAAGGCAACACCAGGAGCAAAAAGCTGAGGATTTTTAGGGGAAGATGGGATCAAATCAGGAATTCCCACAGCAAATCTCTTGGCTGAGGACATTTCCTTTCCCTCAGCAGCAGACAAACTTCAGAAAGCTTTTGGCTCCTCCATCCTTTGTAGCATTGATTCAATCTGCTGGTCTTGAGTGTCTGTGCTCTATCTGAAGGGAGGGATGAAGGGGAAGAGGGAAAGGTGGAAAAAAGGCAGGGGTGGACATTTGGAAAGGGTAACCTATGGAAACCATAAGAAAATTAATTACTCCTTAACGTCTGGAGCTTTCGTCCCCTTCTCCAGTGGGCTTCAGCACAGGGGCAGTCCTAGCCCCAACAGGGTTGGAAATGCTTGACGGGTGGCTCTTTGCTCCAGGTGTACTCCAGCTCTGCTCCTCTGCGGGTCGGGTACTATGACACCGATGGCTACTTCCCCCTGCCCCCTTGCATGCAGCGAGCGCTGCGGGAAACCAGGGGGGTTCTGGAGGCAGCTGGCCACCAGGTGAGCACAACCACCCCACGTTCTTTCTTCCCGCGGTGTCCCCAGCTTGGCTCCTCGCTGCTGAAATATCACCTTCTGGAAACCAGACATAGCCCCCATGAGCCCAGTTGTGGGATAAAATGACCCACCAGAGGTATGAGATTAAGTTACTACAGTCACGTAACACAACGTGGACACACACATACCTGGGACAGCATTGCCTCCCTCTTGTGGGACAACAGCACTAGTAATTAGCAAAAGATGTACCTGCCAGGGATGGAATGAATCCACCTCTGCTCTTGTGGCTGTGGTCCACACCAGATAACAGCATCCATAAAGTGATGCATTTGACCCTGGAAGGTTGCCCTGGCATTTTCTAGGTGTGTCCTACCCCAGCAAGGCTCTGAGAGATGGTTTTTCCTTCTTCCCCAATGCCCATGGAGACCTCCTTCCTGGACCACTGAGGGAAAAGGGCCATGGGACACAAGATGGGAAATACCTTTCCCTCCATCTATACCTAACTGTGGAAGGATGCAAGTGATTCCATATCTGCAAGATGTCAATTCCACTGGGATAGGCAGGGAAATGGTGCAGTTTCTGGCTCATTGACTGCCTGGAGCAGGATAGAGGAAGAAACAGCTCTGGAGAGATCTCAGACCTGAGCCAAATGGCCATTAGGGAAGAATAATCCAGTAGGGAGATGCCTGGGGTGGTAAAGGGTTGAACCGGGACCTCTGTCGTGTGTGGAGCCCAGGGAGGTGCTGCTCGGCCTTTGAAGTATATCCATAGTTGGAAATTATTCACATCCCTAGGCTGCCACATTGTCTTGTGTTTTGGTGTAGCTGGTGCCCTTTTCTCCACCTCGGATCCACTACGTCATGACTGAACTGTTTTTGAAGACTTTTTTTGCTGATGGAGGCCGTGCTTGGTTGGACGTGTTGTAAGTAGGAACCCTCTGGCAGCAATGCTATAAAACACCTCCATCCCCACACCCCTGAGCACAACGTACAGGCAAAATGAGCCTATCTCTCCCACCCCACACAGGAGATACTCAGGTTTCTGAGAAAGGTCAAACACCTTCTCTGGCATGATTTTGTCCTCTTGTCTCTCAGCACAGGAGATATTGTAGATCCAAGCTTGAAATCACAGGTGAATGACTGCAAGATCCCAAGGCTGGGGAAGAAACTGTTGTCTCTGATTCTGAAACCTTTGGTGAGTCCTTGGCCTCCAGCTCAAAGAAGAGTGGTGTCAGCAAGGCCTTGAGATGCTTGAAAGTGTGATGGTACTGAGAGATGCCTTTAACTGGAAACACTGGGATTTCAGGTCAAGGCACATGCTATCACTTTGGAAGGTCTTTCCTAGACCCCTGCTGGCATTTATCCAACACATTTATCTCACATGGAAATGTGAGAAGGATCAGCCAAGAGCTGCAAAAGATTAATGCATAGCCCACAGCAAGTGGTCCTTCAAATCCTAGACCTAGCAGCACCCTGTTTCCTACAGATTCAGGCATTGGGATGACTGCAGCAGCGGGACTGGAGGTTAAAGGTGTTGGAAGCCTCCCAAAGATCACCTCTTCGTGGAGACTCCTGGGGATTAATAAGTGCTGGCCCTCACTGTAGCTCTTTCACCAGTGGAGCATCCTTTCGTAGGGCTTCCCTCCTCCACCCTCCATTTCCTCTGCCTCTCTCTCCAGTTGGGTTGTTCTCAGCTGACAGGATCAAAAAGGTAGCAGTGACTGCAAGGCAATCACAGTGCTTGCAGAGGTCTTGTTTCTGTGAGATACCAAGCTAAAAAAAGATGTTTGGTTTATCAAAAATAATGAAAGACTAAGGTCAGTGCGTTCCTTCTTGAGCAGTAAATATGGGGCTGTAAGAAATAAATCAGGAATCAACAACCAGAAGCTGGAAGCAAAGTAAATTCAGAACCACGAGGAGCACTTTTAATCACCATCATTCACCCGCAGTGCAGCACCCCCATGGGTGGAGACAGGACAGGACTGGGGGTTTTCAGGGATGGCACAAGTTACTGCATGTCCCTCACAGGAACCTCTTGCCTTTCCAGTTTCCCCGCCTGGCTGACTATCTGAGCACCTTGGCTGGAATGAGGTACGATGGCATTGTCCCCACAGACGTCTATAAAAATGAGTGGTACCTTCTCTAACTGTCCAGGGTGGTGGGGGGGACGGACAGGGGGACGGCTTTCACGACAGGCTCCGAACTGCTCTCTGCAGGGGCTGTCCCTCCATCCTGGAGGTGGCTTCAGCCTTATAGGAACACACCTCCCCAGTGCTGCAGTGCCCCTAGTGTTATCCTGAAAGGACTGAGAGACTTGGATGGATAAGGTCATACAGGAAACCTGTAGCAGAGATGAGTACTGTATCCTGACTCACAAGAAAAACCTTCTCTCTACCACTTCCAGACATTTGTTACTTAATTGCATGGCCAAATGCCAAAGGAAACTTTAGAGAAATGGGGAAGGATGTATTGTTTTAAATAATTGCTAAAATCACTGGGGCTTATCAACCTGGAGGATTATCTAAGCAATTCCTCTTCCTCTTAAAGCTTAGAATTGTTGCTACGCTTTCCGCTTGCAGGTCAGTGAAGGAGGTGTGGAAGCATCACCATGAAATACAGGTATGTTTTGAGAATTTTTCTCTCCAGCTTCGGGTTCGAGTTGAGGTTTTAAGGCAAGTGCCAGGTTGGAGGGTCATCATTAGGAAAGGGAATTCTGGGGAGAACAGAAGGTGGAGGGAAAAGCACCAAAGAGAGCAAGGAATGGGGCAGATGAGCTTTTGGGTCAATCCAGCTAGTTGGGTTGCCCACAGTGCTCATGCCCAAATGCTCATACTCAATGGTCCCAGCATGATGAAGGATGTCCTGGGGTAGGGATGGCTAAAGAGGACCTTTCGAATTCCTGGCTACGGCCTGGCCATGTGCTGTGGTGACAAACACTTGCACACTCCTCTGCCTCTTCCCTTGAACACAGCCACCTCCTGCTGCCTCCTTGGCCATGCCAGAGCCTGATGCATACCCTAGAGAAGTCAAGATGCTCCAGGCATGGACATGTCATCTCCTCTCTCCTCCCCAAGGTGTACCGCACTGAGTTCATCACCCAGTGGAGGGAACTGCAGCTGGATGTTGTGCTGTGCCCTGTCCTGGGACCTGCCTTCACCATAGGATACCCCGGGAAACTCCTCAGTAAGTGAGTTTGGGAACTTTCCAGGAGGGCAGAGAACCACAGTGGCAGGGACTGGACAGAAATGTCTGCTACTATGGAGCTTCACCACCCACCATTTTATGAGCATTAGGAAGGAAAAATAACTACCATAAAGCTATCTGAGCAGATGGAGACAGACGCATGGATGGAGTGATCTAGTGCCAGTTGTTTCTTGCAGTAGAACCTGGACCTGCAGATGACCAACCCTTTGCAATCTCTACTCCCAGCAGCAGCTGGTTTCTCAGTGGACATGTAACATGTAAGTTTGCAGGAGGGTATCGCTACCTGAATTCTCTCTTCTGCTTCTCTCAGCTGCCATCTCCTCCACGATGCTCTACAACGTCTTGAACTTCCCTGCTGGGGTTGTACCCGTCAGCACGGTGACAGAGGCTGATGAGGAAGAGCTAAAGCTTTACCGAGGATGCTGTGATGACCCCTGGGACCGGACACTGAAACAGGTATGTGACGTGGAACGTGGTGGAGTTGGGACTGCTGATGGATGTTCAAGCAACAGTTTCACTGAAATCGGGGGCTCTTAAATATCTCCATCAATTGGGGCACACCCCCCCCAAAAAAAAATCACCTCTTCTTTATATACCCCTTGCAAATACCTTTTCTCTCAAGCCCCTAAACTATAGGTCATTAAGCTTTGGGGGGTCTGAGGTAGCACCCCCAGGCTGGATTACAGGCTGAAACCAGAAAGCAGTGATGCAGCAAGGCTTCTTTCGAGTAGGTCCTTGGGACAGCCACAGCCCACAGCATTGCACTGCACTTCCTTCCTGCTCCATGATGCAGGCCCAGGCTGTCAGCAGAGCATGGATCAGGAGTGAAGATGCTGAAGGAAAAAGGATTTGGTTGCAAGACAGACATGGCCAGGGAGCGTGTGGGGAGGTGTCTTAAACATGTTGCCAAGATTTAGCAACCATTTCTTCAAGGAAGGAGGCTTCAAGAGCCTCTGTCCCAGCACACTAACGCTGCTGAAATAGCAGGGCTCAGCCTCTAACCTCTCCCCTCTTCAGTACTAGCCACATGCCTAAACCAAGTTTCCAAAAGCCACTGGAGGGTCCGAGACCCTTCTTGTAACTCCTCACCACTTGTGCCCCCACTGCAGGCTGTGGCAGGAGCCGTGGGTCTCCCCGTGGCCGTGCAGTGCGTGGCCTTACCGTGGCGGGAGGAGCTATGTCTCCGGTTGATGAAGGAGGTGGAGACCCTCAGCCAAACGAAGAGAGCAGCATAGCTTCCATGGTCCCACGCCTGCAGGGCCAGAGGCGAAGAGACGGCACTGCACGACTTCTCCTTTGCAATCAGAAGCACAAAGGTTACAGCGAGGAGGGAAGAAGGAAGGAAAGGCCATTTCCTGACCGCCACCGCCCCCCCCGACCTTTCCTCGCCAGTAAGCATGGATCCTGCAAAGAACCAGGATGCCACGCAGAGGACAGGACTGGCTTAAGCTGGGATCAAATGACGATAAATCAATGAACTGCATCTTCCTGGAGAGATGGACATGGATGGGGTTCACCCTCATTTTCATCTGTCCTGCTTCTCCTAACAGAAAAGGGATTACAAAGGTTCAAAAGTATCTTCTTGCTGGTACTGGAATAACTTCATGGGGATGTCAACTACGGGCTGCCCTGTAAGGAATGCAGCCACATCTAACATCCACCTCCCCACTGTATTTTACTCCCAAAAATAAAAATGTAGCTATTAAGCAACACTTATCATAAACTCTGGTAATCCTTCACTGATGGCTGTGATTGTATGAATGCACAGTTATTACTCAAAGTCACGCAAACACTTCCCTACTGGACAACAAATGGCATCTATCATGGGAGCGTTCACACCTTCTCTCTCAATCAGAGCTTTCCTGCCTCTGAGAGACAGCAACAGTCACTGGGCATTTCCACAGCACCAAGCTCTTTTCGCCACCAGATCTCAAGTATTATCCCAAGCACAGTTCCAACATCACAGCACAGGCCGTTCTTAAGAACCTCTTATTTCAGGACCTCGGGCTGCTTTTCCTGGAGGCAGGAGATAAGCAGAGACAGATGCAACTCAATTATGCAGATGGTGAAATCTGGGACAGAAAGGCTGAGATCCCCAGATGGTGTTTATTAACCCAAACCTGCACATGTGGGATCAAAGCAGTCAGACAGGAGGGAGAGAGCAGCATCCACACAGGGCCATTTACCCCATCCCAAGACAGATGGATAAATCACTCCCTCTGATAAGATCTCTCTTTCCTAGATTAAAGACCTCTGTCTCAAACAGACAAATATTCAGGAGACTCCACAACAAGTCCTTCTCATTTATTGTCCATCTTTGCAGTAAAAAACCAACTTCCTTTGGGTCATTTTAAAAATAAATACAAAGCAGTTTTGCTTTCCCTGGAAATCTGGGGCATTTCTTGATAGCCCGAAGGTATAGTCTGTCGCCCCTTCTACATCCGACGCAATTTGCAGAAATACATAGGTCCAAAGTTGGCTGTGAGGTGAGGCAGAACAAGCTCCCCCAGCCGGCAATCCGAGAAGAAGGAAAACGTGTCCTGGAAGAGCGTCCTGAAGTAGCTCAAGTCCTCAACGTGGACCCTGATGTTATACTGGGTTTCTGCAACTTCTACCGCTCTCTCGATCACATATTCATTCTGCAGCGGGGAGATGGAGCACGTAGAATACACCACCTCTCCTCCTGGCTTGGTGGCGAGGATCCCAGCCCTGCAGGCAAGATGAACACACACACACACTGTCACGGGAAGAAAAGGACTGGGTGGGACACCAGCATTCCCACCCACCGAAACTGGGAAGCCAACACATAACTCACAGGAGGCAAGAAACAAACCTCCTTAACTCCACAGGCTCAGCAGCGTCACTGTGCCACTGCAACTTGAGGAACGTTTTAGACCAGGAAAATATGGGTCAAATAGATGCTTAGATTGACAGAAGTACTTCACATGGGAGAGACGCTACCGGAGAGCAGCTGGAAGGAGTAATCCTTCGCTCACCTCCAAGGGCATGGGACAAGAGTACATACGGGGGAAGAGGCTCTCACAGTTTAAGCCCTGCCATGGGTCTCACTAAGCTGTTCCCTTATTGCCCCAGCTCGCAGGCACAGGCTAAGGACAAGAGGAAATGGCCTCAGGTTGCACCAGGGGAGGTTCAGATTGGATATCAGGAAACATTTTTACTCTGAAAAGGGTTATTAAGCCTTGGAATGAGCTGCCCAGGGAAGTTCTTGAGGCACCATCCCTGGAGGTATTTAAAAGACAGGTTGACACAAGGCTTAGAGACATGGTTTAGTGATATTTTTTTAATCAGAGTTAGGTTGATGGTTGGACTACACGATCTTAAAGATCCCTTTCAATCTACAATTCTATGTCCTCCCGTTATGTGGACACTCGGGGAATCTCCCCAGGATGACTGCCAGGACCCAGGAGATCATCACAACACTATACCCATCCTGTTCCTCAGGGAACCCTCCCTATCTCCTCTGGCTACTGCTAGAGACAGGAAAGAGATTTAATCGGACCAAGAACTTTTGCACCTCCTTATTATGACTTGATGTGTTCACCTATTGCCATTCCAGAAAACTACCCAAATCACCCGCGATTTTCACATTTCCCAGTTGGGGACACAAAATGAGCAGAGGTTTCCGTGCTGGCCACAGAGATCTGCAACCATAATACAAAACAGCACCAAAACAGCATCGAGCTCACTCACATCAGCAGCTGCAGCTGCAGCATGGGCAACATCTGACGCTCCTTGGTTCTCCTCTTGTGGAAGATGTTGTTGTCCTGCTCCGTGACAGAGTGCCTGTCCGTCGTGCAGGGCACATCAACCAGGACCTGCGGCAGCAGAGGTCTTGCATCAACCCTGGGCCCAGGCCAAGCTCAGCGAGTCTCCCAGTGCAACCTGCCCCTTGCCCAACTCCTCCACCCTCCCTACACACCCAGCAGCTCCCGGTAACCTCCCTGGGTGATGGTGACAGAGCACAGGTGTGCGCCCACACCGAATCCAAACTCATCTGGCTGCTTTTGCCTTTTGAGAATGTGTAAACAGACACAGAAACGGCCAAGAACATGTCGCTCTCACATGTGTCCTCATTTAACATTTCCACACCGCGCATCTCCCTGGCAGGCCTCATTGCAGCACCTATGGCTGCAACCACGAGCAGCCAGAGCTCCTGCAGTGACATCTCCCAAGGTGACAGACGCAGCTCCTGTGGCTGGATGTGGCTGAGAAACAAGAGTTATCTAATCCTTACATTTAACCCCTACCAAGTGAGGGGTTAGAAAAGGACTTTTAAGGGTACTACACGGGTAAATAAAGGTATGACACTGGATGCCCATGTGCACCAGATCCTGCAGAAACGGTTTAGCTGGATGAAATATTGCTCCATATGTGGCTTAGTCTCCTCTCTTTACATTTAAGATTATGGAAAACTACACAATTATGCTGCAGGATAAGCCACTGCCTTCCTCTGAAGCAGGAGGAAAAAAGAACTAAACAGGTTTATCTTCACCAGCTCCCCATCACCTACCTTATTGAAAGTGCCACCTTCCAGCTGCCCCCAGTCCCGTCCGTCGTAGGACGTGACACTCACAGTTTCCCTGATTTCTCTGGGAATGTAGCTACGGAGAATGTGGCACAACCTCTTTGTCCGGGAGATGGAGACATCGTTGGCTGCCAGATGCCCTGAGAGGACAAAACAGGCACATGGGGCAATGTCACTCTTGCAAAGCCACACCTGATTCCCAACACTTACAACCAGAGACAATTAATGGTCAGATGTAACCAGGCCAGTTAACATCTAAAACGCTCTCCGAGCCCTGTTTCAAGCACGGGGACAAGGAACACCCACCACCACTTACCACAAAGCCCAGTCTGCAGCAGAGCCAGAGTCTTGCCACCCGGAGCCGCGCAGAGGTCGAGGACGAAGTCATCCAGCTGCACATTGAGCGCCAGGACGGGCAGGAGAGATGCTGCATCCATGAGATAATAGTCAAGGAGCCCCAGGGTGGCCGGCCTGGAAACCACCAGTTTGCATAAAAAAATGCAAACATGGGAAGGGAAAAAGAGAAGAGCAAGTCGGAGGTGAGGATGGGGACGTGCAGAAGCAGCGGGCACTGACCCACGTGCAGCCCCCGAGGGTGGCAGTGACAGCGGGTGGTCTCACCGTGCGGGGCGGAAGCGCGTGATGTCACCCCTGGGGAAGGTGTAGCACTTGATGTTGGAGGTGATGGAGGCACAAAGCGGCGGTGACATCTCTGCCTGCGTCACCACCCTGCCCTCGCCAGAACCCTCTTGGGACACGCTTTCCCCTCTCCCTGCTTCCTCCGCAGCTGCCCCCCGCTGCCACAGCTCCGCCTTTTTCTGGACTTCGGAAACAAAATCGGTGGCATTCAGCAGCTCCAGCTCTTGGCCGACGTGGTGGGTGGCAGAGAAGTTGTTGAGGAGGGCACCGTACTTCTGCTCACAGAGGAGGCCAGCGCGGACCGAGGGCCACTGGTCCTTCAGCTGCAGGCTGTAATTCACATCGAAGTGGTGCAGGGCCAGCCGCGTGGGTGGGATGCGGGGGGCCGTGGCAGCCTTTTTTTTGGGGGGGGCAAGGGGGAAATATCACAGATGTTAAAAGAAAAAATACCCCGACAACCCAGTCCTCCCCCTCCTCAGCCTCAAGGTGGGGGGTTTTAGAGGGGGGCAGAATCCAGCGGCAGGTTCTGCACTGCCAAAAGTCCCTGGGGTGTTTCTGCAGCTCCAGAAAGTGACAGTGCCCCCAACACCCCAGGGATGGTGGTCTCCTTGGGAGGGGGTTCCAGGACCAGGAAGGGCTGAATGGGGCTGGGGGCAGGGGCCTGAGTAGGTGTGGAAGGGAATAGCTGCATAGGGAGTGGTG
>VXBJ01003467.1:178235-210947 GCA_013400055.1 Nycticryphes semicollaris
GGGATGGGGGAGAGGGGAGATAGGAAGGGGGGTGCAATGGAGGTGTAAAGGGGAAAGAAGCGACAGGGGTGGGGGGGACGGGGACAGTGGGGGAACGACCTAAAGAGGGGGGGCGTGGGGAGGAAAAAGGGTGCAACGGGGTGCAGAAGGGCTAGCGGGGAGAAAAGAAGGGGTGCAGTGAAGGGAAAGGGGGTGCAGGAGGGGCGGGCAGGGCAGACCCTGCAGCGGGGACCCGCTCACCCACTTCTCTTTGTACCGGTACCGGCGCGGTCCCGGTCCCAGCCCCGGCGGCGGCAGCCGTCCCCACCGCAGTAGCACCGTCCCGGCCATCGCCGCCGCCATCGCTTTCCGGGGCGGGACCGGCACCGGCAACCGGCACCGCCCCCGAAGGGACAATCCCCGCCAGGGCTCCCCCCGGCTGCCCGGGGACGAGGAACCGAGCGCAGGCACCTCCTGCTAGAAAGGACCCGGCGACAAAAGGGACCCTGCGGCGGGATAAAAGATCCCAGCCCGGAGCCTTTTTTTCCAGACCCCGCGCTCCAAAAAATAAAAGAAACCCAACCCAAAACTCCGAAAATTAACGGGCTACGTGGGCAACATGTACCCTATTAAACCCCCATTTCAAATCCGCTAGGGATCGAGCTCAAAATCCCCCGGCAAAAGGATGACAGGCAGCTGTATTGAGAAAGAACAGCCACATTTAAAAGGTGGAGTTTTTTCACCTTGAAGACTAGCCCTGTATCACATCCATTTTCCCGCTATTAAACATCCCACTGGGAAGGAAAACAGGCAGAGGATGAACTTGACCCTTCCACAGGTCAGCAGAAGGGGCTGGTGACTCACACAGAAAGGTTTTGGTTCCCCCAGGTGGCCCTTCAGGCTCTGCTGAGGGTTTGAGGAGGTGACACCAACCACCGTGTCCATGTGGTTGGTGACTCTGGGCAAGAGCCCGAAGCCAATTGCAGCCTGGATGCTCTTCCAGCTACTGGTGGCAACAGGTGACAGTCAGGGACACCTGACAATTTTCCCCCAAAATTTCCCATGTGAATGAAATTGGTCTTACGGGGCTTGGAAATAACCATTGTGGCTCCAGCAGACAAATTCCTCCCTGTAGGGTCACGCTCCAGCTGCACAAAAAGGACATTCCCACAAGTGAGGAAAAGCCTCTGACCCAGGGGAAGTGGGGCCCTGACCCCCACCGATTCCACAGAACCACCACGGTTGAGAAGGACCTCCGAGATCACCAAGTCCAACCAAACACACACAAAAAACCCTACAATCTCGGCCACTACAGCATGCCTTGAAGTGCCACATCTACACCTTTCTTAAATACCTCCAGGGATGGTGACTCAACCCCCTCCCTGGGCAGGATGTTCCAGTGCCTGACCACTCTTCCAATAAAGTCATTCTTCCTAATATCTAATCTAAACCTCCCCTGCTGCAACTTCAGACCATCTCCTCTGGTCCTGTCATTATTCACTTGGGAGAAGAGGCCACCACCGAGGAGTTGTAGAGGGCAAGGGGGTCTCCCCTCAGCCTCCTCTTCTCCAAACTAAACATGCCCAGTTCCCTCAGCCTCTCCTCATAGGACTTGTTCTCTAGACCCCTCACCAGTTTGGTAGCTCTCCTCTGGACATGCTCCAGCACTTCAATGTCCTTCTTGTAGTGAAGGGCCCAGAACTGAACACAGGACTCGAGGCAAGGCCTCACCAGTGCCGAGCACTTCATCTTAACCCAATACAAGTCAGAAGCACAAGGACCAGGCAACAAACGGAGGGAACTTTGAATGTTTAATATGGAAAACTACAGAACATCAACATGGTTTCTGTGCCACTGCACATCTTCCACGAGAAGAGACGCAGTGACACGATGAGGCTCGGCCACTGCCAGGAATCCGTTTCATTTGTACTTGTCATGGAGAATGAACAGGCAGGAAACAGGATTGTGGATCCAGGAACTGCCACCATTGGCTGTGGAAGCAGATGGAAAACCGTGCCCTCCTTCACTTCAGGCTCTTAAAGAGTTTGTGAGCAACCTGAAAAGAGACAAAGCACTCAGTAACTTCTAGTTGAGGGCTGGAAATCAGCAGGGTGTTACCACCAGCCTCTTGGTTGTCTGGGCCACTAACACACATGGCCCCACAGCCCTCCTCAGTTTTTTTGCCAAAAGCTGAGATTTCTCACCAAATTTCACCTCAGGTTAAAACGATTTAACTTTAAAATGGCAAATACAACGCTGAAACAGCAAAGCATCATTTGCAGCGCAGAAACAACATGTTCCACTTACTTAGTTGTTTAATAACCTACCAAATCCCACCTAGAACTGTTGTAACAAGGAGAAACCAAACATTTGAGAAGAAAAAGCACCCAGGCTCAGAGTTTTTCAGAGCTCACTGTGACTAATCAGCCACCACATCTCACACTTGAGCTGTCTGTGCTCTCAGAAGCACAGCTAAAGGCAGCTCTGCTCCCAGCACTAGCTGGGACGTTGCATCCCCAGGTGCTGCACTTACACAATGGTCCCTGGCATGCAGGAAGTCAAAAAGCTCCTCTGTGCACTGCTCTTCTGTTTGGGACCTGGAGGAGACCCGGGCGTCACACAGCTCCAGCCGCTCCCGCGCCTTCACACATTTCTCTGACTGCTCACAATGCTCACGGATGGTGGTTAAAGGATCCTGCAGAGACAGCACTGCCATGAGAACAGGGAGACCTCGAAATGCCTCTTTCCCCAGCGGCCCTCACATTATCAGGGAGCCATGTATCCCATATGTCTTCCCCTGGGAAGCAACAAGCCGCCGCAGCGGCTACGGGCCTCCCCCTCCGCCGCCGAGGCCTGCCACCTCCCTGGGTAGGGAAGGACCAGGCTCCCTCGTCCCCGCTCTGCTTCTTACCACCAGCTCTTCCTCCTCCTCCTGGGGAAAAGAAAAGAAAGCACAGCCGTTACCGACCGATCGACGGTTCAACCGCCCGCCCGCAGGGCTCTGTCCCTTCCTGGCTCACCTCCGGCTCCCCGGCGTGAACGACATTATCCCGCAGCCCCATGGCTCCGCTCCCGCCCCACAGAAGGACTCGCCAGGGTCACCCAGCGGAAGTGCGGGTCCGTACCCCGGAAGCGGAAGCGCGCCCACTGCAGCGCTGGGACCGCCTTCTCACCGGGCAGTGCTTTAGGCCTAGGGCTCTCCCCTTCCAAACGTGGCAGTCGGGGATCGCCTCGAGATGGCAAAACTGCGCAGTTCTCGGCCTTTTCTTTGCTCTTCGTCCTGGGGATCCCAGCCTTGCAGCCGGTTCAGCTTGTCTTCTGCCGGCCCCGCTCGGCGCGACCTCCCCAACATGGCCGCCCGCTCCCTCCTCCTCTTAATATGGCAGTGGCGGCGCGCGGGCGGGAGAGGGAGTTGTCCCTCCCCAAGATGGCGGCGGTGGCGGGGCGGCGACGCTGAGCGGGGCGATGGCGGCGGAGGGTCCAGGCAGCCTGTTGACGCTGAGCGCGGCGGCGGTGAGCCGCAGCATGGGGGCCCTGGAGCGGGACGTCTGGGGTAAGGTGGGGGCGGCGCGGGTGTGGCGTGGCGGTGGGGCCCGGAGCCTGCCCGCACCCTGCCGCCGTCTCCCTCTGGCTCTCCGCAGCGCTGCCCGGGCATCTCCTGCGGGGGCTCCTGCCGCTTCTCACCGTCTTCCGACTCGAACGGGCCGAGGGCGCCGCGCGGAGAGCAGGTGACACCGGAGGGGACAGCGACAAACTCTTCGGGGGGTGGAAGGGAGGAGCCCCCCCAAAACTGACGGGAGTGGACACCCCCCCACATACACACACTGAGGGGGGGATGCCCCCGAGTTGGAGAGGTGACCCCACACCGGAGGGACCCCCAGCTGGAGAGAGGAACCCATGCAGGAAGGACAGAATAATAAAATGATATGAGGTTAGAAGGGACCTCTGGAGATCATTTAGTCTTGCCACCCTGCCAAAGCAAGGCCACCTAGAGCAGGTGACAGCCCTCTCCAGGCTCGAAATAGGAGGGGAAGGAGATGATACCCCTGGAGCTTAGTCACCGGTATCAGATGTGGCCTGGCCACCCCCCAACATTCAAACCCTTGAGCCCCATCCCATACCCAAGTAGGGTTCATACAATGGTGTGGGCCTTGCTGTAACTCTGCGCCTTTTGAAGACCAGTAAAACCTGCCGGTTTTTATCTCCCATCCCTTAAAAGGTGGTGGTTCCCCCCTTGCCACAAAGCACCCTCCTTTTGCCACAGGGGTCTGTGTCTCCACTGCCCTAGGGCTGCCCTTCATCTGCCCTGGTGCCCCTGTGAGCTCCGTGAAAGCGCCTGGTTGATGATTTCTCTTTCCCAGGCCTCTCGACGCAGCCCATCTGGCGCAAGCTGTGGGACGACGTGATGAAAACCAGGCCGCCCAACTCGGAGGTGAGGGGACGCTGCCGGCGGAAGAAGGGACGCGACCCGGGTTTCTTCCGTGAGGTTTTGTTTTGAAGCCGGATGGTGCCGCCTGTCACCTGAGCGATTGACGGTGTTTGGTTATAAGCGTTCGTAGAGCTCCAGACCCTGGAATTACAATCATTTTGGAAAATGGGGCTCATAGAAGGAAGCGTGGTGTACAACCCCGCCCTTCAACTCTCAACAGCGGGCTGGTGAAAGAATAAATCCTGTCTTTAGAGACGTAACTCTTGGGCAGACAAGAGGATAAAAACGGTATCTTAGATCATGCTTACACCTACGCTGGCAGAAAAAAAAAATGTGCTGATGTCTTAGAAAGCACTAGAAAAATACTTAGAGAAGAGTTTTACGTGGGGGAAACTGAAGCAGCTGCATTGATTCAGCATCGCAGAAGAATAGTTAACAGCCAGTGTAATCACAGCCTATAAATAGGCACTTGGGAAGAAAGCTCTTCACGATGTGGTTTTGAACAGGCAAAACCATAGCTGAGCTTCAGACCACGGAACGTGCTTTAATTAGGCCAAAAGAGGAGTGAAGAGATCGTGAGAGTAACTCGTTTTTTTTCAACAAATACGAGGAGGAAGGATGTTGAGACCTAGGAAGGGAGTCTCAGTTGCACTAGCGGTAGGTGGGTTTGGAGACCATGTTTATCAGCTTAGCAGACAGCAGTAATTTAACTGAAAAAGAAGGAGAAAAAATTGTAGGTGGCTTTTGTTAACATAGTCCTGTTGAATCGGGTTAACCCTGGGTGACTAAGATAATTTAATTGCAGAATATAACCTGTTGGCGGAAGAAGTTCCTTGAAACGTTCTTCTCGAACGTTCTTCATGGCGTCTTGGATGTTGCCTCTGACTGGCGTCTCAACGACCAGCACTTTTCACCACTGCTCCACAGCTCCCCACACGTTTCCCAGCTCACCCTCTGCAACATGCTGCAGGGCGCCGTGGAGCTCACTGCCGAACACAACCAGAAAGTGCTGGAAAACCTGGCTGTTTCCCTGCGGATCCTGAAGTTCCAGCACCTCCTCTCCTCCGACCGGTCCATCAGGCGGTCGTTGGTTTTACTTCTCCACCGGCTGATTCACCATGGCTCTGTCAGCCAAGTGTCCATGTATTCTTGGCCTGTTCCTGACACCGTTCTGCTCGTTCTCATTTTGAGCATGAGTGCTGGGTTCTGGCGCTCGGGAAATGCCCTTGCGTATCACAGTAGCCCGTGTGGCCTTTGCAGAGAGAAGGACAAAGCCCAAAGCCAAGGGTCAGCACAAGAGCGAGCAGAGAGGGGACATTGCAACAGGAGGGAGTGGAATGATGGTGAAGACCAGAAGGGATCCCCCAGGGCTCCGCAGGATGCAGATGTCAACGGATGCAGGGCTGACATCTCCCTGAACTCCATCCTCTCCGGACCAAGAAGTCCTCCACGAAACCAAGCGTGTGAGGAGTCAAACAGCGAGGTGCCCTGTGACCACACCAGCATTCAGGGAGGGTCTTCTCCTCGTTGCATCTCAGACCACCTGTCTTGTCACCCCATTCTTCGAAAGACACGCAGACGGCTGAAATGTGCGGTGGGGAGGAAACGTCGCTGCCTCAGACGAAGCAAGGGACCATATGCTGACCCAGAAGACCTGTATGATTTTGTTTTTACAGTTGCTAGAGAGGATAATTCAGGGTTACTCGACAAAAACAGCACCACAGAGGGAGAAAGTGCTGAGAACTGGACTGGTTCCTCCCCAGGACCTCCATGCGCTGGCCATGCTGGCTGTAAGAGAAGAGGGGGACCTGCTGGGATCTTTCCTCTGAAAGCTGCTCAGCGCTTCCGAAGCGTGTCCACGCTGGAATTGTTCTCCATTCCTTTGACTGGGGAGACATGTCGGACTCTGAGTAACCTGCTGAGCTCCTGGGTGTCTTTAGAGAACTTGGTTCTGTCTTACAACGGTTAGTGGTATGAACAGGTTGCTTCCTTCCAGCCTTGGTCTAATGGTTTGACTTATTGCTCAGGTTTACCCTTGTCTTATTTTTACTGGAATTGGTATTGTTAAGTGTTGGTACCTGATGTTGAGAATGGCATCAGCAGAGGTGGTTAAATGAGTGTGAGGGCTTGTGAGGGAGAGAATGGGGCGCTCCTGCCCCAGAACAGTCCCCGGCCTTGTGCTTAAATGCCATCCAGAGAGTGAAGGGAAGAGCCTGATCTCCATCTCCTGTGTACATTGTCAGTGCTGTAGCTTAAGACCGTGTGGATGTAGCAGTCTGGGAGTTTAGCCTTTGGCCTACGTTGTTTGGCCGTTGGTGCGGCTCCAGCTGCGTGTGCGGTGGTGCCTGTACAGGCACATCTAACACCTTTCTCTACAAATGCTGTTCCAGGCCTGGGTGCTAACATCTTCTGTATCCTCTCGGGGCTCCGGGCCCTCTCCCGCCACTCCGACTGCCACCTCCGCGTGGTGCGCCTGAGCGACGTCTTCTCCCACATGCCTTGCTTGGAGCTTGTTCGCTGCATCCTGAGCGCCTTTCCCCAGCTCCACACGCTCTCCGTCAGCTTCGACCTCAAAAATCAGCTGGAAGGGAACAGGCCAGAGGGGAATCCAGGCTGCAGCGAGGTAGAAATCCCAGGTAGGAATCATCGTTCCGAGCCATGACAGCAGACAGATAGAACCATAAAAGCTTGGCAAACAGATTTGAACTCTATGGTGTTAGAGTGGGGTGTAATTAAGCAATTACAGCCTCACCTTGGTGACGTAGATGGTGTTGCAGTTTGTCATTTTTAGTGTGTGACATGCTCTGTGGATCCTGAGTCTCGGACAGAGTATTTCATCGCTCTGCCCCAACCTGCTGCAAACATCAGCTTTGTACAGGGCCAGTCGTAACGTGCAGTGACTGTCCGCGCAGCCCACAGGAGTGTATCCCACCGGATAGCTTGGGAGCTCCTGCTTTGTCCATCCCCTTGTCTGTGAGGCTCTAAGCTTTAGATGGACCTTTAACCAGAGGGAAAGCATCTCTTGATCATCCTAACACCATGGGTGATGGCAAAGCACTGCCCAAAGCTCTGGATTACATGGGAGCTACAGCAGCATCTTCTCAGCCCACGGATCTCCTTGCCCTTGAATGACCCAGCAAAGCAGTAAGCAAAGCTTTGAGCGAGTATGGAGTGGGGTCAGCTGTGCTCTGGGAAGACGCTGACTGGTTTGTGCGTACAGGGTGACCTTTTCTCAAACATTGTGTCACTGCTAGAACGCAGTAGAAGCTGATGGCCCTGTGGTCTGGCAGGAGTCCTGAAAGGAGCCTTAAGTGATCTACGTTACCACAGGTCTGAGTTTCCACAGAGCTCTGTGAGGCAGGGTGCGTGGCATAGGCACTTTCTGCCAACCCAAATGATAGTCCTGTCAAACACAGAGACTTCCTGCCTGCTCTAGTACCCGGCTCCAGACCAAGCTCTTTAATTGTTCCTTGGTTTTCTTCCCTTAGAGAGCTGCCTGGAGCAGCTGGAGATCCGATTCCCCAGGGAACCTCTGCACACCGCGTTTCTGCTGCCAGTGCTGAAGGCGTCCAAGTCCCTCCAGCAGTTGTCCCTTGACAGCGCCACGCTGCCCTGTTCTCAGGAGCTTGGGTTCCTTTTGGAGGCGCTCAAAGGTACTCTGCTAACATGTAGGTGGTCTCACTGTGACACACAAGAGTAGCTTCCTTGCTGTAATCTTCCATCCTTTAGCATGAAGCCAGCTCAGGTGGGTCAATTTCTTCAGCGTGGACATCCTGAAATCTCCCAAGAAAAGGAAATGGGTGTCAGCCATCCCACTTCTCGTGCTGAGCATGGGAATGATCCTGCACAGCAGGTTGGTTCCTTTTTAATTACCCACAATCCAGCACAAATTACCCACAGTCCAACTCAGTTTCTGGGCATTAGCTGGTACCTGTGTCAGGGTCTTTTTATCCCAGGGCCGAACAGTACTTTAACTGAGAACTTGTTTTGCTTTTAGAGTGTACTCCAAAGTTGAAGAAACTGAGCTTTCATGATATGAACTTGGCTGAGCACCAAAAAGAAGTTCTGCTTTTGCTTCAGGATCCCGTCCTGCAAGGTACGGTGGACTCATGGGTGCCGGTGCTTGGAAAGGTGCTGCAGGTGGCTGCTTCGGGCTGGCAGATGTTTTAAGAGGTGATCTTTGGCTGTGTAAGGTTTAGCCAGATGTCACTGTCCCTGGAGCAGATCTGTAGCTGTTGGCAGAGTGGGAACGTGTCTGGTTCTTTGTGCCAGCAGGGCAGGGAGAGGAGCAGCTGCAAAGCTGGCGTATGCTGCGAGGAACAGCCCATAGTCTTAAAGACTTTTAACCTGCAGAGCACATCAGCCTTTAACTGGGTCAGCTGGCAAAGCCACTTCCCTGGTGTGATCTCTGCTCTCTTCCGGTGACACAGCTGTGGTGCTGTTGTACACAATCCACTGCTGGGGAAGCTTTGTTCTTTGTGTACAGATTAGGGCCTGGAGCTGTCTGCAGGATGTAATTATGGAATAATGAAGCACATGGAGAGTACTAACGTGTACTGTCAATCCATTTCTTCCATAGAAATCACATTTTCCTTCTGCCGGCTGTTTGAAAGCTCTACTACTGAGTTTTTGTCAGAAATAATCAATACAATAAAAAGAAATCCATCTCTGAAGAGCCTCAAACTGCCTGGGAATCGCCTTGGTACGTACTGGGATTGTTGCTATGGGACCCTGACCTTAGACTAGCTCTCTTGGAGATAACTTTGGGCTTGGAGTTAGGAGCACAGGTAGCTGGTGACCGTGCTGAACTTAACATGATTGAACAGAGCGGATTTAGCTCACAAAATAAGGAGCATTGAGTTCACTTTTTAAAGGTAGACTTTCAGTTGTGTTCAGCAACGTACCAAGAGCTCAGGTGCTGCGTGGGCATTATGGTTGCTTTTCTCTGCAGCAAATGCAAGTGTCAGCAGGACTCCAGATCTGACAGAACGCTGATCTGTTTCCAACCCTTTACCAGGAAAGCAGAAGCACTGCCTCCCATTCAGTGGCACAGGTTTTGCCCGAGTTTGGGCATTTTGTGCCTTAAAAGCTGTTGGCAGCCGCTGGAGGGATGGGAATAAGTAAGGGAAGGGCTTGCATCAAAGAAGCAGAACTGAATTTCCAGAAATTATAGGCTGCTTGGATCACAGGCCAAGTAGAAACGTTTGAGAAATGATTTTCAGGTAAATCCAGAACATTCTTTTCAGGCTTTTTTTTTTTAATGCAACGAGAGAGGACAGCTTGTGATCACCTGAAATACCCTTAACTTTCTAAAGTTTACCCCTGTGCTTTTGTCCATTTTTAAAACCAAGCTGCATATTGACTGCTCAAACAAAAGCAGGATTTTTCTAGTAAAACCAACTGCCCAATCAGCAAATGTTTCCGTTGCTTTAAACACTGCGTACAGGGGTGTGAACTTGCTCTAGGCCCCTGAGTGTGCAGAGATGAGCTCTTTTGCTGCATGCACATGCTTACAGCTTCCTTCCTGCACTGTTATCCCAGCCCTGTGGCCATTTAAATCTTTAAGACAGTTCACATCTAACACCCACATTTCTCCCCTCTTAGGGAATCACAGACTGGTCGCCCTTGCAGACATTTTCTCCAAAGATTCCTCCTCTTCTCTTTGCCAACTGGATGTCAGGTATTCTGCTGCTCTAAACACACTGAATTTCGTTCTGGGAGAGCCAGAGCTGAACTGGGCTGGGACAGCAGGAGGAGCCTGAGTGTGGTTTTGTTCTTTCATCAAGGGAACGTGTGCCCAAGAAAAGCTTAGACAGTGTGGTAATGGGCACATACGACCTCAGGGACTCCCCATATCTCTGAGGGATTTCACTGTCCCTTTTAGAAATAGGTCAAGCTCTGTCTTAAAAGTAGCTTTGGTTTGTTGCTCCTTTGGGTAACAGAACACTGGAACCGGCTGCCCAGAGAGGTTGTGGAGTCTCCTTCTGTGGAGACATTCAAAACCCACCTGGATGTGTTCCTGTGTGACCTGATCTAGGTGTTCCTGCTCTGGCAGGGGGATTGGACTAGATGATCTTTAAAGATCCCTTCCAATCCCTAATATTCTGTGATTTGGGAGGCTGCTGCAAGTCCTTCCTGTGCTGTAGGTTAGAACTAACATCCTTACATCCTGATGGTTGGGCATAACCATGAATAGCTCTGTTCCCACTACCCTGGAATAGGGAGAGAATGCTCTCACTGTCCCTGTCAGATCCTGTGAATGCCTCTGCATTCCTTTCATCATCTTTGGTCTTCAACCTGAACTGCTGCTCTCTTTTTGAGCATGAATGGCCATAAAGACAGGCAGTGACCTTCACAAAGCACATGAAGGGTGACATTTCTGCAGTACTACTGACTCTTGATTTTACCCCCGCCTTCTCTATGTCCTAATACCTCAAGTTGCTGAGAGTAGACAGTTTTGACAACTTATTTAACCACGGCCATTCCTCCAGCCTTGAGTCCTGAATCTGTATCTGTACGCAGCTCTTAACTGTGCCTCTCAGAAGGTTAAGTCCATATGCAACTTCATATTTATTCACACATCTACACAGGGAAAACAACCTTGTAGTCTCCTAGAAACCCTGGCACCTGACAGGTGCTCCCCAGCTTTTCTCAGAAGGAAAAGGTAAATGGTCACTTGGCTGCTGAGGACTGCACTGGGCCAGGCCCCTTGGGCCAGACAGTTGACAGCTGCTGTGAGCCCAAAGTGCTGCTGGCACTACTCAGCCAGCAGCTTGGGTCCAGCTGCATTTTAAGGCCACATCAAGGTCTACTCAAGTCACCAGTGAAGAGGCCCAGCAGGGTGAGTTGAACTTCTCAGTGGTTACCACCATAGTTTTAAAAACCTTCCAGCCCTTCACATGACTGTGATTCAGTTTTGGTTTTCATCAAAGCTAACAGGACCACTCCTGCTTTGCCTTGCTGAAAGAAGTTATACTTTGCACTGAAACACTTTCAGCCTACCTGTCCAGGCAGCTACTAAAAGGAAGAGTAATTTAAACTGCTCAAATTATAACCTAGACTCTAAATAACTTCTTTTTTTTTGGGTCCTCCTTTCCCTGAAAAGCTCAAATTGCATCAAACCCGATGGGCTCCTGGAGTTCACAAAGAAGCTGGAAGGCCACATCCAGCAGAGAGGGGGCCGGATTCAGTTCACACATCTCCGCCTCTTCCAAAACTGGCTGGACCAGGATGCTGAAACAGCTCAAGAAGCACTTCGGCGTCTCAAAGCCGTGTGCAGCGTGGTCAACGACTCCTGGGACTCCTCCCAGGCCTTTGCCGACTACATCAGCGTCATGTGATGGATGCAGGAGCAGGAGAAGAACCGATCAGCTTGAACTAAACAGTTCAGTCCCTGGCCAGTGAGATTTATTTCACGGCACAGCTGGGGTTTTTTTCACCCCAGTTCAAGCAGGGTAGAGTTGATTGTGTCACTTTTCTGTTCATTTGAAGAAGGGGGTACCACCAGGAAGTGACACACAAGACCCCATGGTTCAACAGGTGTGTTTCCAGGTCGTCTAAAGTCTACCATCTTCTCAGTTTGATTATTTTAAGTGGACAGATACCAAATGAACTTCCGTGACTTCCTGCAGATCTCTGGACAAGCAGTTATTTATTTCACTAGGCGGTGTTAAAAATTCCATGTTGTTTCAGCCCATTTCTCACCACTATCTCCATTGCTGGAGAGACTCAAAAGCCATCTGAGTTGTGGTCCTTGGCAGCCAGCTCTAGGTGACCTTGCTTTTGAGCAGAGGTGTTGGATGATGTGACCTCGAGGTCCCTTCCAACTTCAACCATTCTGCGAAATAAGAATCCCTCCCTCCACTTGGAGCAGAAAACAAGCTAAAAAGACCACCACAACTCTGACCTTTTATATTTGGAAAATAAAGTAAAGTAATTCTTTATGTACCACGTTAGCCTGCTGTTTATTTGCAATCATTTATCAAGATGATTGGGACAAGAATTCTTCTCGTCCCTCTCCACTGTTATTTTACAGGAGTTTTGAATAGTTTCTTCTTTCATAACACTTTTATAATAAAAGTATAATTAAGACCCATGATGTACTAAAGTGTGAATTTTATTACTGGCTTGGAATGTGATCTAATTAAAACACTGCTAGATCAGGGGATCCTGCCCATAACAAAGCAAGTGGTTTTAGAAGTGGAGTTACCTTAATAGAACCTGATTTCTTATTGCATCCATGATCTTTCAGGCCAGATGTTCAACGTAAAAGCTGAGATCTTTTTTCCCCCTTGTAAAAATCCTGTTGTTCCTGAGTAATCAGCAAGGTTCACATTTCACAACAGAAATGGATCTTGCAAGTTTCTGGTCAGCAGCTGTAAGCCAGAGCTGTCAAGGAAAAAAAACATGACTCTGCACATCAAGTGCTATAAAACTGCAGGTTTAACTTAAACCTGGAGACAAAACTTGGCTGAGTAGAAGGCACAGACGCCGGTAGCACGAGAACCAGCACTGACTTTGATCAAGCACACAAGGTCCAGTTACTCCCAGTTTCCAAAGGGCTGTTTTTCAGGCAGATGATAAAACAGCAGAGAAAAAGCCGCTGACTCCTTGCTGTTGCCATTGACCGACCTCTCAGAAACCACACTGTTTCTGCCGTTCCACAGCCACACAACAATCCAGAGCATACAGCTACCCACTGCCCCTTTCCTTGAAAGGGATTAACGTGGGGTGGGCTGCCAGGGCAGCCTGCCCTTGCCCCCACAGGGGACGGTAACCTGTTAGGGAATCCCTCGCTGCTCCTCGTGGGAGTGGTGATGAAAAGTGAAGGTGACAGCAGCGTCCCATGCGGCCTTCAGCACGGTGTCCTGCAGCCCCCGCTTATCGGCACAGTGGTTCCACTGGGAGAGGTCAGAGGTGCAGTCGGACCCTTCAGGAGGGGGACGTACCTGGTGGCCGTTCACACAGCGACGGCACTTGATCCTGGAATACAATCAGTGCAGGTTGTTTAAAATCCGGCCGTTTGGATTAACTCCCCTTTACCCACAACACTGACAACTGGATTTTCAGGCAGGATTAATTACTACCATGTTTCATTTAAACACAACCACCCCCTGGTACGTAATGACATAAGGAATGAGTCTCACATTTTGGAAACCCCGAGGCTGTGTGTGCTCCTCCTCCATGTTTAACCATTTAGGAATGGTCCAGCAGGACCCAGGGAAAATTCAGGAGGAGCTTCTCCTGAAATGTTGCTTAGAGAAGATCTTGAGTGAACACCCCCACCGCCAACACACTCTTAGCACTGCATCAGGCTTCCCCAGTTCAAGAGAGCACACCGTGCTTCAAACTGCTCCATCCTGGCTCCCACCATGGCCACCAGGTTGTGCTCAGGCTGTTTTGGAGATGCCCTACTGAGCTGCCACAGAAGGAGACAAAGAGCAGCAGCATCTCTGCCCGCAAAGCTTGTTGCCATGCAGACAAGATACCTACAGAGAGCTAAGCTTTGGGTTGGCTTAAAATTAATCCTCCTCACTTCTCGCCTGAACTAAGAGTCTTAACTGTCACAGCGAGGCATTTTCCTGCACTCCCTGTCCTCCTCCTACTGGCTACAACAGCACAGGTCTCAGGGGTGGGGGACAAGGGCAGGCAGTGGAGAAGAGGATTCTTTTGGTTCCCAGAGCAGCACCTGGGTTGGCCTCATGAAATCTTCACAGACACAGTAGCCCTGGCAGCAGAAGCGGCTCAAATTTGTGTGGAGATCACAAACCACCAGGAAGGAAGCAGCAAGGAAGAAGCAAGTTGGGCTCCACCAATTTGAACAGCTCTGATCAATTTTTCTCTCCTCGTTAGCTGCGATGCTTCCCAGCCTCCAAACACAGGCAGCAACAAGGTGGTTTGCTCACTTGTCCAGCCAGCACAGGTTTGTTTTTTTTTAAGACAACAGAAAGGGAGGACAGCAAGGAAGTGCTCATCTCCAGATAGTTAACAGCTTCAGAAGCAGAGACAGTTGAGGTCCTCTCTGAGCTTCTTCCTGCTGCCCGAGGAAGCCCTGAATCAGTAGGCCAAACCACAAAGGATTTTCTTTTGCTGACCCCAGCCATTAGTCAGTCAGTGTACTCACTTGTCGTGGGTGTCACTGGTGGTGGTCTCATTCAGCGTGAAGAGCTCCTTCAGCTCCCCAAGTGAGAAGTGTCTTTCTACATCCTGCTCTTCATCCACTACGCAGCTGCTGAGGGCCTTCTTGTGGGTCTGGCGTTGGAATATCTTCTCCTCTATGGTCCCCGTCTAGAGGAGAGAGAGTCAGAGATGAAGCAGAGATGGGACACTGGTGTTTAAGGAGCACTACATTGGGAAAGTGTCACAGATCAACCAGCAGTAAGCTGTCAGGACCATTTAATGCCTTGCCAGACCAGTACAGATGACAGGCAAGTGTCATCTCCAACCGTGTCCCATTTGGTTGCTGATCTAACCCAATTCTGCTTCTCTTGTCTTTCCCGTGGCTACAGGAACAGGTCTGACAGAGATACGGATGAGGAAGAGGTGGAGCTGCCACTTATGCCTGGAGATCACACATTGCACCAGGTTGTGTTGACAGGAGGAAGGGAAAGGAACCGAGCAGCTATAGCCACTCTGTGTCAAAAAAAAACACAACCCAAAACACAACCCAAAACACCACCTCTCCCAAAAACCAGCAACGAGGGCTAGCCCTGGGTGACACAAGCAGCAGCAGTATTTGCTGGTTCACCCACACACAGATCAATCCCACCCACTGTCTGGAGGGAGATGACTACTTCTAGAACAGATGTGCAGAAAGCCCAGTACTCCGCATTTTTATGGTAAAAATCTAAGAGCAAAACGTCTGTATCATATTTGTTTGCAAAACAAAGGAGGGGGTGTCATTAGTCATGTTTTGCAGACTGGTTTGGTCTGCTTGTTCCAAAAAGCCAAGAGCTTCCCTGCTTCCAGGTGCAGCCAGGTCAAAGTAGAAGTGGAACACCATAAAGAAAAGATGGGCAAAGAATATCTGTTTTGTAAAAGTAAAATAACTGTTGGTAGAGGGACACAAACTTATCAAAAAACCTCAGAAAAAAAATCCACAAAACAACAAACCAAATCCTGCCCCCACCCCCAGTCTGAACTAATGAAGGTGAAGGTGAGTGAGGGCCGAGAGGGGACATTTCTGAGCAGTAATCACCACCAGCACTGCTGGACAAAGCATTTCAGTAGCCTGAAGAGACTGGTGTCCTTCGTGCTGTTCCTTTCCAGAGCAGCTCCCTCACCTGCTAAACTGGTAGTCCCGTTCCAAAAGCTGCTCTAATTCTGGGAATATACTTGCTGTTCACTAGGTACACATGTACCCAACCGAAACAGACTGCAGCCAGACTGAAAAGCAACGACTTTGGCGTCAGACACCCCACAAAATCAAAGTCAGACGTCTAAATGACTTCAAAAGAATATCTTATCTTGGAAAGCCACAGCTATTTCTCTTTCTCAGAAACCAGTTACCATTAGAAACCAAGGCCTGCAGCAATGACCCTCCCTCCGGATTGAACCTTCATTGTTTCCCACGGCAACACATCTAAGGGTGGGAAGCAGTTACGTTCCAATCCATTCTGGTCACTGACACAAACAGGAATTCCGCCTTCTGGTCCCAATCACAGCAGCTGCAGTCTGGGCTGCCACCAAGAACTCCACGTTGCGGAGGCCAGAGGAGTAAGCACTCACTGAAAGCAGTCGATAGATGTAGCACGTCTTCTTCTGGCCGTCACGCCACACACGAGCCATGGCCTGCTCATCATTTGCTGGATTCCAGTCCGGGTCAAACATAACCAGTCTGTTAGCTCCGATCAAATTCAAACCGCAGCCACCTGCTTTGCTGCTCAACATGAAGATAAACTCAGGGCTCTGTGGAAAAAAAAAAAAAACCAGGCTTGGATTAAACTATGGAGGCAGAAGTACTTTTTCTGGTGGGAGATCTAGCAGGTCCTACTCACTGAGGGGCTGTTGAATCGCTCCACAACCTTTGCTCTCTTTTTAATGGACATGGTGCCATCCAGCCGGACATATAAATACCTAGAACACACAGGATTTACTACAATCAGACTGCTGAGACCTTTAGAGCACCTTACTTAAAAGCAAAAATTCTCTCATAAACAGCTTTGTAACAAAGGCCTGGGCTTTGGAAGCCTTTGCAGAGAGACACAGCTTTCCTGCTGAATGACCCCAGTAGCCCAAGCACAAGCCACATTAGCTCCAACTCAGGAGCATCGGAGGTAAAAGACAGATTGCAAGTTCCCGCTGACAGACACTTTAAAAATAGCCAGTTTCTTTTACAGGGTAAGCTGCAAGTACAGTCCTGCAGGTTTAAAAAAATGAAGCCCAAAGACAAACCTCCTGTTCCTGCAGAGCTTTTCAAATAGGTCCAGTGTCTGAGTGTAGTTAGACACTAAAACCACCTTGTCGTTACTGGTGCTTTTTGTAACAGCAAGGATGTAGTCCAAAACCAGCATCTTTCCTGTATAAAAAGGAAAGAAAGAAGAAAGCTAAGGCCAAAGTTCCCAAATTCCAGACCTTGGAGAGGCACTTGATAAAGTCTCGCAGTTGCCTGTCTTAAGCAGCACATCTGTGCTGATGAGTTCCACAGTACCTGAAAGCTGGGGTTCCACAGATTTGGTGCTGTAGCCAGCAGGGAACAAGTCCAGGGCTCCCATAAAACCTTCTTCCTCTTCCACACACTTATCATAGATAAGAGCAGGGTCTGGAGAACAAACAGAGCTCAGACTGTGGAGTACACAAGGGAGACTGAAAAAACCACAACAAGCGCAAAACCCAAACTCATCGCATGAGTGGAACGACTCACGATTGCAGAGCTTCTTCAGGGAGGTGATGGAAGAGAGAGATGACACACTGATTTTGCCCTCCTTCAGCTCCTCCACAGGCTTGGCTTGCTTCAGGAAGTTCTTATACAGCTCAGCCTGTAGAGGTGTTAGCCTGAAACAGAACAGGGGTTCTGCAGCCTCAGCTTGCCCCCAGACCAACCCCATCCTTCCTCCTCCATCTGCACAATGCATTCCTTTTATCTCCAGTACTCAATTCTTTAGCGACAGCACAGACAGCCTAGAGCTACCCCCAAAGCTGATGAGTAGAGCTTTGATATCCCAGCCCAGAGCTGGAAGAAGAGAACCTCGCAGATGCTCTGCATAGCCCAGGGCTCTGCTGTACGCGGCTACACCAGTTGGCTGGCAGAACCACCAGTTGGGGGTTGCCCATTCCTGCTTCAGGAGGAAAAACAACATATTGCCAGTGGCTACAATCTTTTTCCTAGAGGGGAGCAGTCACCGTAAGCACTGAAGGGATTCTTGCAACTTTTTAGTCCTTCCTATTGCTTTTCCCTTTTCCCAGGCATGGTACAAGCTTTTGGGCTTTGTGGTACCTGCAGCAGACCACCTGCTCTATCTTCACTGGCAGGTATTTGGAGAGGATGTCTGAAGTTCTTCGGATTAAACACCTGCAGAGAAAGAAATTAAGATCAGATGCTGGGATGACATCAAAACCCTGTTTTATCACTATTATTCCTCACGAGCCCACCATAAATCACTTTGATATCTATTCTCCAAAGCCTGTGACAGTCTAACACATGGCAAAGACCAGGCACCCACCATCCACAAGAGGCTCCATCGGCCTGTGCTACAGAACCCAATATAATTCCCTGCCTTTGTGAGGCTTCCAAATTTGGTTCATGAGATCTGGAGAGAGAGAGAGAGATCAGGCACGATCCCACCTAATCAAGTCCAGAGCTTTATGAGAGAAATTCAGCTCTTCCTCAGACTACCAACAACATTCTCAACTTTAGCCACAACAGATCAGTGGCACAGACAGCAAACAAGGACAGGATTTAACTACTATGCAGTATGGACATAATCCAAAGTAGGAGCATGAGGCTCCCCAAGCAATAACTTAATAGGCACCCTCAGCCAAGATGGGTTAATTGTCTGGCCCAAGATTTCAGCCATGGACGTATACCCTTTGGGGCTCAAGGAACACCCCATGGAGCAGTTCTAAGACACTTTAGAAAAGAAGGGATGGACTAGAAAAAAAGTACTGAACTGAGCAATCAGAATAAGAAAGAGGTGCCTAAACCCAGTTCTGCCAGGAAACACTGGAAATATCATATTATGAAACCTATAGAAGACAGACAGCAGGGATATATGGCAGCCCCAAAATCTGTCACAGGCTGCTAAAGAAAGGAATAATCTGGTCTCCAAACCCATAAGCAGTAGGATGAGAAGTAACAGGCTTAAACTGCAATAAGGAAGATTTATGTTACACATTAAGAGCATTTTCTAACTGCAAAGACAGTGATGCCCTGGAAAAGGTGTCCTGGGGAATTTGTTTTCTGGGCTGAGCAGGGATTAAGTAAAGGATGATTTAGGTCTAACACCTTCTACCTTGGGGCAGCAAGATGGATTAGACACCTTTTCCAGGCCTCTTCCAGCCTTACACCTATGCTTTCACATATCTTTGCATCACTGCTTCATTTGTAATTCCTATCAAATTCAACCAATTAATCTGTTACTACTTATGTGCTTCACCTTCCCTATTTATGTATCATGACTGTTACACAATATAGGACACAGACACCAACACAACCAGGCACAAGCAATCCTGAACACACGTTTTACACCCCTTCTCCATCAACTATAAAAAGAAATAAATGCACTTCAAGAAGGAATAAGCTCTTCTCCCCCCAACCTTTCCTTTCTCTTAGCCTTCTGCAAGCTGACCTGAGTCAAGGTCAGGGCTGTCTCTATAGAGAGGCTGTACTCAGTGTGAAATTCAATTTACCGTGACTATGAACTACAGGATTGTATTCGTGATGGTTGCAAAAGTTCAGATTAGGAGAAAAAAAAAAATGAAGATACAAGCAACACTGAGAATTCAAAAGAGTCTCTAGTAAGAGTTCTTACAGAGAGACAAGCAATCACCAGTAGATGCAATAAGTTGGTTATATTCACAAACAGGTATTTATGTATAAAGATCAACTGAAGAGAAACAAGACAGCATGTGAGGTCACAGAAATGTTTCTTTGGATCAAAAGTCACATCTCTGACACTAGCAGTCTAATCCCATTAGCCCTACAGTGCCAACACAGCTATGCAAGTGTGGGCTGGACTCCTTCGTGACTTGGGCAAATCAACAGCAGAACAAAACAATACTCCTTATGCTCATTCTGTCTGCCACTCAACATCTGGGCTGGATGGATCTCAAGCCAGACCTAATCTACACCATAGTTACGTCAACACAAATAGAAGGATGCTGCCCAACTATTCAGATCCCAGGAGAAAAACAGAAACAGAAGAGTCAAACCATGAGTCAGTATCTGAGTACATTTACTCGGAGGTGGCTGCAGCTGGCTGTGCCCTGTCAAAGTGCTATTTTTCAGACTAAAGCTACATGCTCTGTCAATTTCTTTGGCAATAAATATTTGTAAAATCTCTTGCTGAATAGACCTAACTGGCAAAAGAATTCATTACAGCTACAAGTGTAATTTGGAAAGATACCAGCATGCGCCAGGGGTTTATGCAAAAGCTTTGCAAAGAGAAGAGGGATGAAGTTCACCTGTTCACGATGCTGATCAGCTCTTTAAGCCTCTCTTCTCCTTTGTGTCGCTCAGCTTCACTTGCATCCGCGTCTCTGCCTTTCAAGATGGGCATTTCAAAGTGTCTTTTAAATTCCTGAGCAGTACCTGTAGAAAACAAAGTGAAAAGGTGACAACTACTACCAAATAAGCTTTGATCAGTACCCCATAACCTCCACAAAAGTACAAGGCCCAGCAAATAAAACAAATTATTGCCCTGTCAGTACAATTTGTTTGCTTTTCTGGCCAGGAAAGGTTCAAACACAAGGCAGACAAATCTGGACAACAGAAAATCATTTTGTACTCCAACTACAATGCACTGCCAAAAGGTCATACAATTTCAGTTAAACCTGAGTCCAGTCAGGGGTGTGCTGTTCATGCTTACATTCCAGCTATAATTTTACTCCCAGATTTTGTCCTTGCGAACAGCAGCACAGGAATTAGGTGTGCCTGCTCCAAAATTATCTGTAATCAGTTGCTTATTACTGGCCACAGGCTGAAAGTGGAAAAAATTACTACTGCGTGCAGACAGCTTTGTCGGCAACAGTTACAGTATCGACTTCAACTCAGAGAGAAGGAACCAGAAGTTCCGGGAGACTACTCCTGCCCAAGGCACAGGTCAAGAGGGCAGAGGAAATCACATCAGCTCCCTGCAACAGCTACCCAAAATTGAAGCACATGAGAAAAACAAACGTAGAGCATCTACCATCCCATCCTTTCCTTAAGAAATCCTGGGGGCAGAACAGCTGAACAGGAAAAGATACAAATGATGCATCTTACAAAGACTAAGAATCTGATGAATGGTGTTTAACTAGGGCCATGCATGCACTAGAATTAATGAGAAGCCTCTTGCACTGGATACCCAACAGTCTGAGACAAACACAGGTGACAAGTTACAGCAACAAGGAAATGATTTACAGATTGGTTTATTTTCACTCCTTGACAGAAAAAAATGACCTCTCTTGACAAAGACAAGCTGTTCCACACTGGAAAGCAGCAGGCCTGTTCCTGACCTGGTGATGCAGGAGAAGATGCAAAGACTACTTTGGTTTTAAAACAAAAGCAGAGCTTGCAGTAGAGCACAGGAGGCAGAGACAGAACATTTCAGCCTGCTACACCACTGATTGTAGAAGGTGTTTGATCCTGAAAATTCACACTAATCAGTGCCTCTGCTCCAGACTCTTTTCTTTCTATCTCAGGTAAGGTTAACTTCACATACACAGGCCTCCCTTGCCTTAAAAAACAGTCTTAACTCTAAATGCTAGACATCACCCTCAGCTTTCTCTCAGATTATCTAAAAGTGGGTTGCAGACCACCAGAAATTCAGGCTTTGTTGCCTAAGTCTGCCATAAGGTACAACATTCCGCCTTGGACCAGTCAATTCAACCTCCTGTGCCAGAAAGATACAAGAGAGAGCAGGGAAAAAGCTGTCTCCCAGGCTGCCTCTGTGCTCAACACAGAAAGCATGTTGTATCAAACCCTCCTCTCAACGGAGCCTCTCCTACAAACACAACATTCCTGCCTCAGATCTCTGATTTCACTCTAGCCTAGAAATGTTGTGGGAAGCACAACCATTACGAGCCGCTGCTTCCTGCCCAACAACTCCTGACAATAAGCCCTTGGAGATGCTGCAGAGAAGCTCCAAGCCTAGGTGGACATTTTGGCTGACTAGTAGAAGTACACAGGATCAGCCACGTGGCACTCAGGGTTATGTATTCATTTTACCTTAATAATTAATTCCCCTTCCAGTGCATCTGTACTTTGAATTACAATCTTCTTGAAACAGAGCTCTGCTGTTAATAGACAGCTTCTAGAAGAGGGAAGCCTGACCTAGCCTCTAGATACAAACTGAAGGAGAGCAAGTCTCCAACTTGTACATGACCTTTCCTCTCATTAATGTCTTGGTCACTGGCACTGGCAGCCAGGGGAGGCCTTGCCAGCAACTTCCCCCCGCCCCCACTACCCCTCATTCTTCTCACACATTTGCATCTTACCTAGGATGCCTGAATTGACGAAGTGCACCAGGCTGAAATATTCAAGCAGGTCATTCTGAATGGGGGTGCCCGAGATAAGGACTCGTCGAGGCGTGTTTAAGCTGTTGAGAGCCTGGTATGTTTGGTTTTCAGAGTTCTTCAGTCTGTGGCCCTTTGGAAAAAAAAAAAAAAAAAAAGGAAAAAGGAATGAAACTGATAAATCCAGTAGTCTTGATGGGAATCACCTTGGAGAACCTCATCAAGGCAGACATATTGTATTTTCCACAAGCCATCTCACCACTTTTCCCATTTTTGGTAGTGGACTGAGTGTCACGTTTATTCAACTGTTGTACCATGCTTCTTTCAAAGGCAAGAATCTGGTGAGAAGCCATTATTGTGAGGAAACATATTACAAGCTTCCCAGACCAAGAAAATCTGAGTCACACCCAGGCAAGAGGGCCTACCATGAAAATAACAACCTCCACAAGGTCTACCTGTAAGAACTGTTTCCTGTTCAAAGATGGGGACATTTTCAGCTGCTAACACTAGGCACTGAACTCTGGACCAGTAACAGTGCATCCCTCCTGGTCAAGATCACAAGCTATTCAGAGCACCTCTATCCAGAATTGACAGGACAGGCCTTTCACACTAATAAAAGGAGATTCTGCACGTTTTACAGGGGTAATCTGAATACAGGCCCCCTTTCCCATACCTGGGAAAAGCAACTTTATTAGCATCTGAGTGCTATGCTGTGGGACAAAGCATAAATGATGAGATACTTTTTACAAGTGTCAGACCACTGCAGAGCAGAGTATTTACTGGGAACATATGGAAGACACAAGGACCTGCATTCCCAGCATCCCTAGCTGCATCGAGAGGTGTGGACAGTCATGGACACAGAAGATGAAAGGTGGATAGGAGTTATACTCGTGAGGATGCTTGCTCTTTTCAAGCTCCTCTCAGCAAACACAAACCCAAACCACTGGGTGGCACCACTATTTAACAAATCCCCTCTAAGTGGTAGCAGGTGACACCTTAACAGTGGCTGAGGCCCCTAGATTGATTGCTTCAAGGAGGCAGAGGGCATTTGTTTTATTTTATCTTTCAGAGCATCTCTGGCTCTCACTATCTATAATCACAAATACAGAACAACAAATGAAAAATGAGCTCAATTTCAGCCATGTGAAAGTAGGGCTTGAAAAGCCAGGCCCAACAAAGCTAGATCCAGCAGTCAGTGGAGCGGAAGGTCAAGCCAGGTCTGCCTCTTCTTGAAAAACAGCTCATGAGGTAACTCCTCACCCAGCTCTCCAACCTCTGCCCCGAGCAGGAGGCTACAGAGAGATAAAGAGGGTCCTGCCATGGGAGAACCCTTCAAACTCCCCCACGAGCACAGAACGTGATGGCCAGATAGAGGAGCTGACTGCAGCCAAAAATACACATAAGAGGAAGCTGAATCACAGAATCACTGAGCTCGGGACAAACCTCAGGAGTCTCCAAGTCCAAACTCTTACTCAGAACAGAGCCGAGTTAAAAATCACTGGGCACAACATAAGGCCATGCCAAACAGAAAGTTACTTCTCACTTTAGCAAATGCAAACACAGATGAAACCCAGATCAGTGAGCCAGGGCGCTACTATCCCAGAGTAAGGTCTCCTTCAAAGACAGAGACAGGCAGTGGACCCCCTTTCTGCTACGTATTTGACATTGAGACTGCCCTAGCAGGCGCCCCTACCCTGCCACAGACCTACTAAGTGGCCACTACTTGGATTTTCTTTGTATCTCAGCTCCTGAAAACACCCTCTCTTGTTCAAGCTTACCCAGTACAGGTGAGCCAATTATCCAGAGCCTCTCAAACACCAGAATCAGTGCTGTTTACAGCTAAACCTTGTTTCCCACTGACCTCCCTTGTTTTCATAGAATCACAGAATGGTTAGAGTTTGAAAAGACCTTAAAGATCAAGTTCCAACCCCCCTGCTATGGGCAGGGAAACCTCCCACTAGAGGTGGTTTTAGGAAAACAGAGCTTTTTTTTTTTTTTCCTAGATCTCAAGAACATATTAGGAACAGATTCTTCTTAAACTTTCCCCTGTACCTCATCACATATGACCAGCCCAACACTGCCCTTCTGTAATGCCTCAGCATGGAGTCGGAACGTCTCATAGGAGATGATCAGGATGGGTGAAGGCACTCGCAGGCCACGCTGGTTCATAAAGCCAACTGCAAACAGAGAGGGAAAAGGTAAAAGAGGGATGAGGAAAACTAGTAGAAAAGGGTTCAAGCTCTGTAGTCACAACTTCTGCCTTAAAAATCTAGGAAAACCTATCTGTTTTAATTATTCTGCAATATCCCTTCCACCCACTTCAACCCATGCTCCCTTCCCCATGACTGTCTCCATTTCCATCCCCCTCCCATCTCTGCCCACTCCTTTCCTGGAGTCTGGATGAAGCAAAGAAGAGGCGCAGGGACTGCCCTAACTTAAGGACCTGACTATATTTCATTATTCCACCAGACCAACTGTTACCAAATGTGCAAGGGCCTGATCTAAACATGTTAGAGAGAGAGTGGAGAGACTTTCATCAGTCTCCAGAGCTCTAATGACAGCTCAGATGTTCACATCAGCTGCTGCAAGCTTCTCCCCATGCAAGATTTTGACCTAAGCCAGCCAACCACATCATTTGCAAACGTTTCCGTACCTAGTTTACGATCGATTTCTTCTTTGGAGCCTCCATCAATGGCCAGAGGCTGGATCCTTCCCCCCAGCCATTTCTCTACTTCATTGTACCAGTTTCTCACCAGGCTGGAGGGAGACACCACCATTGCTTTCTCTATTTCAGGCTTGCAGTCTGGACTTTGCCGGAGAAGCGTCCACATGAGCGTAATGCACTGCAGGGTTTTGCCCAGCCCCATTTCATCTGCCATGATACAGCCATGACTCCCAGGGATCCGCCGGCTCGTCACACAATCCCAGAGGAATTTCACTCCCTGTCAAAAAATTGTTCTCTCAGAGCAGGATGGGGACATCAGCAGAATGACAACTTCATTACTGCAACACACAGGACTGATAGTACAACAAACTGCGTAGCACATCCCTGGGGACGTGCAGTGTTCTAATGAGACAGAGGGAAATCACCCGAGACGCAGCTAAAACGCGGCCACATCTGGTTTGGAACAACATTACTGGTGCCAACACTTGCCTCTTAACATGCATGAAATCTTACTACATTTTAACTCTACGATTATAACTAGCTTCCTGACATGAATTCCCAGAAATTTCTACCCTTGACTGCATTAGATAGGCCCAGGCCAGCAGCTAACCTGCATCAAGCGCTCCAAATGGGTTAATCATCTTAACAGCACCCAATTAGGTAGTTTCAAAAGCACAGAATCATACAGTGAGCAGAATTGTTCCTGCTGCCTGATTAACTGCCAGAATACCCTCAGCAGCCCTCATCGCTTCTGCCTAGAAGCGCGATGACTCACCTGGGTACTCAAGGTCCAAAGCAGATTTAGCTTCAGAGAAGACACAGGGCTGAGGTTATAGCCCACGTCACACGGTGGGAGAAGAGCTCAGCCTTGCATTAGGCTCTGACACATCACCAAGAAAGATAAAGAGAGGAGGGGGGTGGGAAATAAAAGTAAAAAAAAAAAAAAGAGAGACTCCACAATATGTTTTTGTATCACGTGATGATACACAAGTCAGGGTAAACCAGGAAAACCAGGATATTGTGCTGGGAATGTATGAGCTCCCTGCATAGTGTCAACAGGGCAAGGAGTGAGGGACACAACTTAAGCACACCTGGATAGATTCACCCCTCTGTGTTCCGTTATTTAAGACTGGAAGATGGAGCACTTTTACTCGCACTTTCTTCTTTCTTAGACCCTTAACAACAGGATCAGGTGAAATTCAGGTGAAATTTATTTAAGGCAGTTGAACAATTATGAAATACTTTACTGACTACAAGAGTGCATTTGGGGATCCAGTTGGGTAACCTTCCAGTGACTGGTCAAAAGACAAGACAAATAGAGAGCGAAGCTGTATAACAGTCTGGGAGCAAAACCTGAATAAAGCAGCACAGGACTCTTAGCTGGCAAAGACTTATGAGTCAAATTAGAACAGAGACTTCTTTATCAGAGATATCTACTTGAAAAAAAAAAAAACCCAGTGTGCCCAGGACACCAATATAACTACCATTACTTGACAAAAGCAACAGCAGGCAGTATCTTACCCAAAAACAGAGTGCCTTCAGCTATGCAGCCACAGCAGAGCATCGCATTGGGTCACAAGTTCAGTACCAACTCTGAGATAAAAGTACAAGCTCTGAGCAGCCTGCAGCACTCTTAGAGCCATCTGAAGGTCTCCCATGCAGGGACACATTCAGCTTGACCTGCTTAACCTGCAAGATCAGCAAATCAAAGCTTCCATCTGTGTTGCCTCCAGGCTTAAATGATAATATACTGAACCTGTGATGAACTTCAAACTGTCCAGATACCTATGTTAGATATTTGGAGATGAGTACACACTGCTTCAATATTGTGATGTTGCACATATTTACAACATTACAAGTTTTTTTGGCTCTCTCCACTGGTGAATTCCAAGTCTACATAGCCACAAACAGCTCAAGGAGAAGAGGAGCCTCTGAATAAAACACAATGAAGTAGGAATCTACTTGATACTGTGCTGGGAACCATGGGACCAGAAAGAACTTCAGTGTTTCCTGGCTCAAAGACTGTGGATCCAATTAATTCTGTTGACCAGCAAAACACAGTGTGGACAGTCTGCCCTGCCTAACACAAGCTTGGACTGCAACATAATTAATTGCAATTATATCCCATCAGTGTCCACACTGAGTTATACTCAGCAGAGCTGCATCTCCAGACTTTAAGCCCTGACTCTGCAAGATCCCATCTCTCTGCAGAACCTGCTCTTTTCCTAAGGTAACACTGACAACATGAAAGTCAGCCAATGTGCTTTCCCAGACCTGTGCAACCTGCACCCAATGCAGAAACTCCCCCAGTTTCCACTATCAGCTGGTCTGACCTACAAACACAGAGAACACACCTGTGCATTAGGCAACATCATGTTTAGGCTGGGAGTGCTCCAACCCCGCTAGATCAGAGGCAAGAGAAATTTCTTACTCATAAGCAGTAAATTTTCACATTTTTAAGGACAAAGAGGACTGTTGTAATACTCCCAGCATGTCCTCTTGCTTAACACAGGACAGAGAATATTTGCAGTATTCAGGCCTCTAAGAGGATGGTTAAAACGAATGTTTCACTTTGCATTTGCAACAGAGTGGAGCCTGTTAGGCCGTCACAGACTGTTAGCCTGGGAGGTCTATGTAGACCTCCCAGCTGGTGGGTAACAACTCCAGCAGAGGAACCACAGCTTTTCAAAAGGCTGTAAGTACTCCAGCCATACTCTCAGGTCCCAATGGAAAACTTACTTCTCTCTGATGGGGCCGTAAAACACGACTGAGGACAGGATCCACCACAACATGGACAGGTGCTTTGTCCCTGCAGGAGGCAATCAAGGAAGAAGACAGTGTGATTAATGAACTCAGCACAGCATATGTTTAGTTTTTTCAAAATCTCACTGCTATACTGAGGACTCCCCAGTGGCACAAGGGAAACAACTGCCAACAAGCAAGTGAAAAATGGATTAATTCAATTTTAAGAATGAAGTCACAGGGGCCTGATCTACAACATAAAACATCAGTGAAACCATGTATTCGGGCTGTGGTTAAAACAAGGGCAGTGTGGTTCAGAGAGACAGTTAAAATGTCATTCTTACATTCCTCATTTCAGTAACAATATTGTAACTACACCACCAGAGAGAGGAACTCCCTGATCTGTCCATGAAGATCCAGCTGACAGCCCTTTTAAGTTATAACAACAGAACTAAAGGAACTACTTCAGAATAAAAACTGTTAGGCAGCCTAATATTTGACTGTCAGTCTTCTCCTTTTGCTCGTCCCTAGATCTTGACGTTTCCTGACTACTGTCAAAGCCATAAGATTTTCTAAGCAGCTTCTCCATGCGTGCATCCACATTCCCTGCAACAGGTTTAAATTATTGACGAGTGGGAGATGAAACAGCCTGTTGAAGAACACAAACAATACAGCAGGGGTACACTCCTCCTTTGATTGCTGCCATAGCTGGAACAATTCAGAGGCGGAATACCTGGAGCCAAACTTCCCTTGATGTTCAGACTCCAGCTCAGACACGTTTGGGAAGAAAGCACACAAACCTACACATACAAGGAGGTCAGAGCTGAAGCATTTGTGCCAGGTGATGACTCACTTGTCTATTTTCAGCTGGTCATGGGCACTCAGCAGCGGGGGCTCGTATAGAACCAGAGCTCCTTCCTCAAAAGGGTCATGGAGCGGACTCCTCAGCCCTGCCCGTTTGATACCCAGAGCACGCAAGCCCAGTGGCCCTGAAAGCAAACAGAGGCAGAACTCAAAGAACAACTTCTTCCTGGAAGAAAGCAGAGCCCTGCACAAGAGTCTGATTACGTTTAGAAACGGTGGATTAATTGGGTGGTGGGGAGGAGATGCAGGCACAGGTGGTGCAGACAGCAAACCCACGCAGGGCAGTTGTTTGGCAGCACTCTGCCAGCAAACAGAGGGTAGCTCTGCAGCAAGAAAGGGAAAGCAATGAAGGGAACAGAGGCAAAGATGGAGAAGTGGCACTGCCCACCACACTGGGTGCACCAAAAAGGGCACAACTGGGTGCAGCAGATGCCATATATGCTGGCACACAACAGGATAAGCTGTCTTGCAAGGTGACCAACTGCTTCATCCTAGATCTGTGCCACCAGCATCCAACCCTGAACAGGCACAATGTCACCTTCAGCTATCTCCGGGCATCAGAGTTACTCCTAGTACCTAAAGGGGGTTGTTCCCATTTTCTAAAAGACAAGGAGGATTCCAAAATGTACATCCCAGCAGCACAATTAATACATTTTCCACATACATAGTATATATTGGGTCAAATCCTCTTTTTGGATCACCTAACCAAGACTTAGCCAGAGTTCTATCTTTTATGCAAAATCCAGAAGTGATCTTTAACACTGATGAAGTTTTACTGTATCATAGTTAGCACCATGCTGCCAGTACCTACTCTAGGGTATTATTTTTTCTCTGCTGAGCAACAGTAGATGTTTGGCCTTGGCATCAATTTCTATGAAAAGCAGAAAACAAAGATAAGTCCTTTTTCCAAGTATTATATTTTAAAGTCACAGTTTTAGAATGGGGATGGATATAAAAAGAACATGCATAGATAACCCTTTTCCCATCAAAACTCGGGCAACTGTGCAGGACTGAATTTGCTTGGGAAAGATTCAAGCAGGGTCAACTTGCCCCCTGCTTGATAAAGCTCCTCACAGAATGACAGCGTCTCACAAGCTGAGGCAACAGTGCACGTACACCCAGAAAAGAGCTCATGAAACAGCCTCACCTCCCAATTAAAAGAGGAGGACAGCAGCCACAGAAAGCAGCTTCAGCAGCTACAGTTCTGTTTCAGCCTCCTGACAAATCTGCTTTTAAACTCTTTTAGGGCTTGTCATTTCATAGTCAGTGTCTGCTTACAGACATATTTTTATAACTTAAGTTTGAATGAAACTGGCAAACCTTTGTCTGAACCTTTCAGCTGGAAGGTGAAGGGAAAGAAAGGGACAGGAACAGGCACATTTGTTCCTGAGATCTTGTGCTTCACCGATTCAAACCAGCTGAGGCTTTGAGCTTCAGAACTACCTCAACTTTGAAGATCACCTTGAGACTCAACACACCAAGCCAAGCAGAAAGAAAACTGGCACATCCTATCTTTTTCACCTACATCCTTGCCTGTCAGTAAGTACCACTAGGGCACTATTATTTAGACGGTAAACCTTCATCACTTGGAATTCATCTTGGTTTTGTACTTGTGATATGGTGCACAATCTTCTGGCGCTACATTAAATACACAGCAGAAAGAATACAAAATCCAGTTCTGAAGTGTAGGATTATCCAAACTAAACACTAGTAAGAAATATGAAGACTTTGCTAATGTGCCAGTATTTTTCTTTTGGAATTAAGTCAGGATTTCTGGAATATGCATCAGTGCAAAACATAACAATAATCCACAGAGATATATTGAACGGGCCCGAGCATCATCTATTTTACCCAAGTTAGTCAACACAGACAATCCTTAAACCTCCTCATCTTACCTTTATAATTTGGAATGGGGACTTTGAAGGGTTTGGACAAAATACTGCGGATAAAAGCCTCCTAGGAATTCAGAAAGAAAACACACTTAGAAGTCTGAAATCAGAGACTGCCTAGGATATTTTTTTGAGAATTCAATTTTGCCAAGTGCTCAGAGTCCCTCTATCTAATCTATCCAAGCCTCAACTCCAACTATTTCAAGAATATCCACAAGGAAGAAAGTTACAAACCAGCACAATTCCTCCCACCAATTCTGTTTTTCAGGACTATTTTCCTTTTGGTTTTCTAATGCGTGAAATTGATTTTTCAAAACTCCCATCTTCTGAAAATCCACTGGCATTATTCACTTCTTTAAATGCTATTCCTTCCCCCTGCCTCAGTAATTCAGTCAGGCAATTCATTTCCTGTAAAGGAGCTGAGTTGCCTTTGTGGGTACATCAGTGCCAGATCAGCAAGCACCCAGCCTGTCCAGCACCTGGTCTCCAGCAGTGGAAACCCAGAGAGAACTGGCAAGCAGATAGCACTTGAACCATCTGCATGGAAAGCTACCCACACCCTTGGCCATCATCCTTCACCTACAATCCAAAGAACTCTCTTATTCAGAATTTCTATTATAGAAAGTTCCTTCATGGCACCTCATTAATTATGTCATTAATGTTTATAAATATGTAAAGGGTGAGTGTCAGGAGGATGGAGCCAGGCTCTTCTCAGTGACAGGCAAGGATAGAACAAGGGGCAATGGGTGGAAGCTGGAACATAAGAGGTTCCACTTAAATATAAGGAAAGGCTTCTTCACAGCGAGGGTGACGGAACGCTGGAAGGGGCTGCCCAGAGAGGTTGTGGAGTCTCCTTCTCTGGAGATATTCAAAACCCGCCTGGATGTGTTCCTGTGTGACCTGCTCTAGGTGTCCCTGCTCCAGCAGGGGGATTGGACTAGATGATCTTCCAAGGTCCCTTCCAATCCCTGATATTCTGTGATACCTCCTTCAACATTCGATGGTTGGGGCTAGCAAAAAGTCTCTCCTAAAGACTCTATGAGGCACTTTCATAACACCTCTGATTAAATGGGTTGGTGGAAGGATTTGGGCTCCCTTGATGAATGAACTCTACATGCAACTCACCTGCGATGGTGTGCCATCAGTAATGCCTACTTACATGCTGACTGCTGTCCAGGCAGTGCGGTCTATTGGTTAACGGAGTCAAGGGTTTCCGAAAAGGCGACCTGTAACATTCTCCACTCTCTGTCTCACTGACTGGCTTCTGTCTCTTCCGAGCCTGAAAAACAGAATCAAAACAAAACAATTCAGGGGCATCTGGTGAGACCAGAAGATAGATGCATCACTGTCACACTCAGTAAGCACCTAACCACCCAGCCAATCCACCCAGCCAGCTGAACATCTCTGAACAGACCTAATCATTACTCACTTCCACTGCCAAAGGACAGAGCCAGCAACAACACCAAGGTCATCATGCCCTAAAGTTTAGCCAGCATGGGGGCTAATCTAATTTACTCTTCTAATTACAAAAATAGCCACTATGCAGGCTTGTCCAAACTAAGATTTGTGCTTTGTTCTCCCCCTCTCCATCCCCCTAAAAAAAAACCCCAAAAAAACCCCAGAAAGCAGAAGAAAGAGAAAACTGAAGCGTCAACAGCATAGAACAAACTACATGAAAATCCCTAGAGACTCCCACAGCATCTGTTTTTACACGGGTGAAAGGCCTCACACTGAAACCTAAATTTCAGACACTTGGCAAAGCATAATGATGAACGAGTCATTGATCTGTTTCCTGACTTAATACAGTCCTCTTTAGATTGAGGCATGGTTTGAATCACCTGCTGGCACAGAAAAGAGGATTTGACACAAACAACACTATGTGAAACTCTTTGGCACATAAGACATGCAACATAACATCATAATGCTCTGTTTTGGCTTCAATGTCCATCTATTCCCAGCTACCATCCCTCTCACAAAACATGTGGAAGCTCTCTCTTATTTTCTTCCATAACTACGAAGCATCACATGTACACAACGAAGTCCTTCCACTACCCGCATGTTCAGACAGGAGTTTTCTCCTCAGCTGCTGAAAACAGCATAAACTTGGGGTCTCACTCTCAACCCCCAGCAGATAGGAGTGGTAACGACCTTCCATCAGAGACTGACCAGACACCGCATGTCCCCCCCACTCCCCTAATGGCTAGAGAGGCTTCAGACATCCACCGGGCTGAGGCCCCCACGTCCCGTGTCCCCCCACTCACCGTCGGTGGGTGCCAGTCCCCCTCTTCCTCCTCCTCGCCCGCCTTTCTCTTGGCCAGCTGGCTGGGGGCCAGGCTCCTTCTCTGGAAAAGGAGCACAGCACACACTCTGAGGGCGGACGGTGGTGCGGCGGGGCCGGGGGAGACCGGGTAAGTCACCACAGCCCGTCCCGGTGCCCACCGCCCGCCCCTCACTCACCATCGCTTCACGGGGTTGGGGTTAGGGGCGGGAGG
>VXBJ01003467.1:210974-308108 GCA_013400055.1 Nycticryphes semicollaris
GGGGGGAGAAGCGGTAACGTCCCGCGCGCCGAGCGGTTCGCGGGTGCCGGGCAGGAGGCGGGAAGCGCCCCGCTCCGTACCGCCTCTTCTTCTCCAGGGCAACAGGCGCAGACAAGCGAGCGCCGAGCGCGTATCGACTCGCTCGGGGTTCCGCTGAGGGACGGGAGAGAGAGGAAGCAGAGGGAAGGACAGTGTAGCAGCGGGGTGATGAGGGACAGGGCCTTCGCTGAGGCTGATCCTCCATCCCGCGGCTGCTGGAAACCTCTGGTTGCTAGAGTTCCCCCCTCGGCTGCTGGAGCCGCCCCCTTACCTCCAGGCCGCGGGCAGAGGCGTCCCTGGACCCCCCCCCTCCGGCACCTCAGGCCCTGCTCACCTTCCCCCCAACGGTGCCGGGGGTTAGGCGTTGGCAGGAGGATCGGTGCTATCTGCACGCAGAGGTGCGAGGAGGAGAGGTTGAGCCTTCAAATGAAGGGAGTGAGGCTGGTTGTGAAGGCAGAGCCCCGTGGCTGTGGGGACGGCTGGTAGCTGAATGGAGTTACTGGGTGTTGTGGCAGAAGCAGGCGGGTGATCCTTCGTGCTGAGGAAAGAGAGTTGTGGAGAGGGAGCTGCCTTCCCTTGTGTTTCAAAACAGACTGACAAAATTTTACATTATTTTACATATATGCCTCTTCAGAAGATGGCACACCCTAAAACCCTGATTATGGACCAGCATCTGTCTGTGCACTCACAGAACAAAAAGACAATCCCTTTGGTACATCCTGAAGGGTATTTGGGCGAGTCCAGTGGGAGAAGCAAGCTCAGAGCACTGGCAATTTGAGCATAGATTTGCTTTCCTTTAAAAAGAAGGGTGGGCTAGTCCTCAGGAAAGAGGCTGTTCCTCTTCTGTGGGTCACGACTGACATGATAAATGAGGACTAGTGCTCACCAAGCAATTTAAAGGACAGACTTTTTAGGAATTGCAAAACCACAGCATTCTGGAGACATGCAGCTACATTCTCCCTCTGGTTACGCAAGGCAAACCCCAAACAACTCCATGAAATTAGACAAGTCCTCTGATCTATGCTGTTAACCCATCAGCAGGCAGGGAAGGTGCCTTCAAGATGAGGTTCCCATGCAGTTCGCGATACAAGATGTGCCTCTTGCAGGCCTCAAAGTGTATCATCCAGAGCCCGTGAGTTCCTGGAGTCCTCAGTGGCTGACAGTGTTAATAGGTCTTGAGAAACACGGCAAATTACCAGACGGCATTTGTGGAGAACCTGGGGACGGGCAAGGAGTAAAACGTGGCCTTTGGCGCAGTCCAGCAGAGGAAACAAGTCAACGTGCAACACTCTGCAGCTCTTAGACAGTCTTTATCCTTCATTCCTCCTCCAGGGAAGAAAAGGAGAAAGGGAAGGACGGATTTTCCTTTTGTTGGTTCTTTCCCTGGTAAACAAATTAAATGCAAAAACTTAACTTCAGTCACTCCCAGTTGCACATCTGACCTTAAACATCATGAACACAAAAAGCCTCGTTGGCAGTATCCCCACCTCAAGTTACATATTATTTTGCTATTTGTTTTATTAAACAGCTACGTTAATACAGTTATGCACCTTTAAAACAAGGGCAATAAAATGCAGGTATAAGACAAAGCCAAATTCTTGCATATATAGGACATGAGGTGTAAGTGGGCATAGATTCCTTGCAGCCATTTACACCTCCTGAATATCTAGTACCTTAACTTCACTCTTTTTCCTGTCTTTTAAGTCCAAATCCATTTGTCAGTATTTTATTCCCAAAGTGCTTTCAGAGCTCAGTGACGAATGTTAGAAGTTGCAATTACTGGCTCACTGGGCAGAGAGTGGTTCTATAGGAAGGTAATTGGCTATTTTTCTTGGCATGAATAATATTCGCATTAATAGCCTCCCTCACCATGGCTTTGAAAGCAATTCTGCTGCATCCTTTTTTTTTGCCTGCCATGGGAACAGACACATTTTCTGTCCCAGGCCAGGCTGGGTCAATAATAAGAGGAAGGGAAGGCAAAATGCTCTTTTCCTGCTCCATGTGGAGCGACAAGAAAGATCTTAGTCATCTTACACCCAACACAGAGCCACTGAGGATTCCATCCTGCAATAGCTTTTCTCTTCTAACCATTCCTGATGAGTCCCAGAGGGAAATTTGGGATGATGATAACACCTGAGAGTGAGCAGCAGGCTCATAAGCGAACCATGCTGTAAGCCTGGGATGAGGTGGACAAGCATGAGAGACAAGCATGTAGGTTCCTTCCTAAAGAAACTGGCAGAGGTACAGCAGAAAGAAATACGTTGTTCATTCTCCAGAGGGGAAGACCAAAGGTGCTCCTACCTTGTCATGGAAAGATGGTGCTTTCTACTGCTGTGGGTCCCAGCAAAGAACCCGCTCAGCCTTCTCTTTTCTAGTCTTCTCTGCAAACTGGCACCTTCAGGCAGAGGTTAAGTCCTTCCCTCTTCCCCCTTTCTAATTACACAATTTAGTCCTTTTCTAGCTGTAATCAGCTCCCATTTATACAGCCCTGAGAGATCATTGGATAATCACCATGGGGAATAATCCTGTGATTTCCCTTGTCATCTCTGCAGGATGCTGAGTCCCTCCAGTAGCAGCAAGGAGAGGGGAGGATGCTAAACATCTTCCTCAGGACTCTACAGGATTAGTCCAAAAAAGGGGTAAAAACAATATTAAAAATTAAAAATCATCCACCATAGCCTGTCTTCCACCATGCTGTGAACTCATGATACTCCCTTGGTGTCAACCACCACTGTACCTCAGTGGAACCCGGTGGACTCAGTGGCTTTCCAGTGACCTTACTGATTTGTGGGATTTCCCTTTTTTTACAACTTTTTGCTTGTTTGTTTTTATGAAGCCCTTCCTTTTGCTGTGGAACGTGGGCCCTCCCCAGCTCCCCACAGAAACTTTTAAGAAATGCATTGCAGGAATTGGGGCCTCATACCAAGCTCTTTGCAGACAGAAATAAGGACAGGTCCTGTACTGGAGAGCTTGTGACCTTTGTAGCCGCCAAAAAACAGCATGAGGGAGAGATAATGCGAGAAAATATCTCCTGATGGAAGGACACCTCAGACTTTGTCTAACAGTTTCAGCCATTCTGCAATGAAAAGCAAAGGTGAAAATCTGTAATCACAATAACAAGGGCAGAGCTACAGCTTTAACAAAATTCAGCGGTGCCACTTGGATCTTCTCAGGTGAAGCTCTGAAAGGACCAGGACTGCAGGATGAAGACCCTGGCAGACCAGTATAGCTTGGCCATATTCAGCTGGGAAACCAATTAGTGAAATATCCTTCCAGTTAATTCCTTTGCAAACCACGAGAGGGAAACTGAGTACGATCAGACCAAGTTGCTGTCAGTTGGAGTTGTGATCCCATTTCATCACTGCCAGAGACAGCTCAGCTGCCCTTCCACCAAAGCCACTTATTGAGAGAGGAAATATTAAGTTCTTTAAAAATATTAACTTCTAGGAGAAAAATCTTTCTCCTTTCTGGAGGTCAGATGACATTCAACACGCTGGAGCTTCACTCAGCACCAAGGATCCCAGCGCTGCTGCTGCTTTTGGCACTTTTGCACGAATATCACCCGCAAGAAAACTGAGTCATAAGCCCAGACTGATGCGAGTCGGGTGGTTGACACACTTCCCACCCCCGGCCATCTGGCTACTGAACTGCCACTGCACTCCAGCACTTCCAGCTGTGGCCCAGAAGCAAGGGGCTGTGGCTATGGTGCTGACCCACATCCCACCCTGCTGTGCCCTCCATCGCAGACCTACAGCACCCACTGACTTCAGCCTGAACCCTGCTCTGTGGTGAGCACACCCAAAGGCACAGCTCTCCTGTCCCACAGTGGGGTGGCACAGCTGGGCGACCGCTGTCCTCTTTGGTCTTGGAACCCTCCACCATCACACATTAAGTATTAGATTTCACAGTTTCTTTCGATTCTTTTATGACTGCTGTCCCTTTGGCCCCAGTGGTACCTAATCCTTATTACTGTTAGAAGAGAAAAAATAAATCTTTGCTAATCTTGTTTATTTACAAAAAAAAAAAAAAAAGACCCACAAAATCCTGTTTCCTTGAAGCAGCAAAGGCAAAAGCAGCAGAGAAAAATCTCCACAGCCACTACTCCAGTGAGTTTTTAGCCCCAGAAATGCTGCAGACCCGCCTGCTTCCTGGTGGGTTTGATGCTTCCCTCTCCAAACATGTCCTTTCCCCTGTGTTGGGAATCAAGATGACCTCCCCTCTAAGCCAGAGACCTCTGCACCCTGCTGAGTGACAAGCCATGGGTTGTAAGCCATGATGTGGAGAAGGGACCAGGCGGCACAGGAGAACATGCCTCATCCCAGCAGGGAAGTGGGAAGATGGATGGCCTCCAGCTAATGCAACAATCTCCTCGAGGGACTAAGCCTTGGGCTTTCTCCTTCAATGTTGTTGCATCCACTGCTAACAACAGTCTCCCTGTCCCTAATTTGGCATTAAGCAGCTGGTTCCTTTTGAGGCTTCTGGCACTGGGTAAAGAGTATCTGAAAGCAGAGGCCTCCCACCAGCCTGGGTTTAGCATCGCTCACCTACAAAGCGATATTTCCCACTGTTCCAAGAAAACCATGAGCAACTTGGGCATTTTGGCTGCTTCCCACTCCATGGGATGGCTTTCAAGAGCCAGCCCTTCATTCGGGAGGAAGGCTGTCCCCACAGGGTATTTCCCCCTGCACCACCTTTGCTTCTAATTTAATTTTTTTGCCAAAATGTTTTCAAACATGCATGAGTCTGACTCAGCAACCCAAAATATTTCACTTGATGCAAAGCAAAATGTTCTGTTTTGTTTACAAGCTAATTAGCCAGTCTTATCTCCCTCACCTTTATAAGCACGGGCAAGTCAACAACACAACCTGCAAACATTAAAAAGCCTGGTTTTAGGGAACGTCAGAGTCAGGCTGTACCCGCACTTCCAAAAACACATTCCTCATTTCTTAAGGGGAGGAGGGAAAGCTAAAATGAGTTCCCAAATTCAGCTTGATGTTGCAAATTGGTTTAGCCCTGCTGAAGGTCCATTTTTGCAAGAAATTTACAATCAGTTGCAATTTTCCTTGCCAGGCTCAGACGTGTGCAGAGCACTCAGAGAGCTGCAGAACAAATCCAAGGGCAGATCTCAGCCCTCTGAACCCTGATCTCAGCCCCTGATCCCACTGGGTCCTCACCACTCACCCAGTACCACCATCAGAATTCTTTGGGGCTGCAATCAGGGGTGCTGCTCGTGGGTACAAATACACCTTTATGCAAATCCAGTTGCAGGACCAGGGCTGAAACAAATAAGATTGCAACCACCTCCTCATAACAGCTACCCCCATGGTGTTGTTTTTATGATCTTCAGAGAGACACTCACCATAGTCAGTCTGGGTGTGAAAGCTGAAAGTCAGACTATATGTGAATTTATAATATATATACACACATACACTTATTTTCTTAAGCAGTTGATCTACTGAACACCCTCCACCAAATTTAAAAATATTGCTTATCAGTTTGCATGACCAAGAAAGACTTTTCTGCCGATGTCTTTTTTTGTCCAAGGCAGGAGGAATTGCTTCCCTCCCTGTGGCCTGAGCTCTACAGAGACCAAGCACTGGCTTCCTTGGGAGAAGTCTGGCTCCTGCATATGATTTTTCTGGTTGACAGAACCTCTAAGGGCCAGGAGCAAGGCTGGCTGGCTGGCAGCAGAGGTTCTCTCTACACCGAGACCTGAGTTTGAGGAAACCAACTTGATGGTTGGTGGAGGTGTATCCCTTGGAAGACATGTGCATGGTCCCCAAACACTTCAGCTCCTCTATTTCAAGTGGGGCTGAAAGGGATTGAGTATAATACACAGGAAACAGGGGTTTCAGATTATTTTTTGCAGGAGTATCTGGTCTTCCCACACCTTCCCACTACAATACCAAGTTGCCTCAGATCCCCTATGGCTCCAGTGGGCACTCCAGGACCAGCTTGGGAGCTCACAGCATGGACCAAGCAACCTTAAACACACCTGGTCTCACTGGGTGGGCAGGCCATCATATTGCTGAGCTAATTAGGCTTGTGTCACCCTTAACCATGTGTGACTGCTCTCCCCAACCACTTTGCCTTTGCTTAGAGGAGTCCTTCCTCTGGCAGGAGGCAAAATGTTATTCTCTCTGCACTTGATTAAATCTCAATAGAAAAAAAAATAATCCGGCTCCTATAAGTAATGGCTCAGGACAGAGGAAACATCATTTCATTGGGGCAATTAGCACAGTCTAATTAAACCCGTCTTCTGATCAGGCTCTGCTGATTAAGTGGGTTGCAGACACTCTGGATTATATTAACAAAACGAATCAGTTAATTACATGACAATCAATAAGAAGCAAAAAGTAGGACAAGCAATTTGCCTTTAAATGACCATCTAAATTTGTCAACGTGATACATGTTGTAAGTGTTAAGGGAAGGGGCAGACGTGACAGAGCTCTCGGGCACTAAGATAATCATTTCTGAGAGCCGCAATTCGTGAGAAGCAGAGAAGTTCCAGCATATCCCTGAAAGAAAAAAAAGGTTGTTTTTTTATAATAATTTACAAAACAATAATTTACAAAACAAGCAGGGCACTAGCCAACTCAGCTGCTGGGATAAGGGGGGGAAACAACCCACCTGCCAAAACTTAGCTCTTTAATAAATCTAAAGTCTTAGTTTGAAGTTGTAGCCTAAAATGGCCAGCGCTGCTTTGAACCAGAGACATTGTGGTTTTGAATGATTATCAGACTTAGAGCTCCCATCCAAATTGAAAACCGTGGTGAAGTGGGAGCTGGAAAATGACATTGTTAAAGAGGCAATTTTTGCCCTGAAAAGCTTACAGCCTGAATGGAAGGACTTAAAAAAAAAAAGAAAGGGGAAAACCTGTTTTGTGGAAAATACAGAAATATCCGTTGTTCTCATTTTGCAGGGTTCAAAACGGGCAGACCATGAGGGATTTTCAGCATTTGTAATAAGTGTTTTTAATAGTTTGGGTTGTTTTTTTTTTTAATAAAAAACAAACCCTAAACACAAAAACCAAACAAGAAATCATTATCAAGATGGCTATTGAAAATTTCTCCTCTCTGAAAGCACGCTTTTCAGTCAAGCAAAAAAGCAATAACATTTTCAAGGAAAAAAAAATCAGTGAAAATGTCATAAAAAATGAAACGTCTGACAAGCACAACAATCTTCCCAGCCTTGAAAAAAGGGATTGGGTATTTTACGTTTCACTTTCTGCTTTATGATTTTGGCTGTCTGGATAATGCAGAATTAAGAAGGTGACTTTTCCTTCTTCGAGAGATTGAGACCTGAGGACTAGAAAGATGGGTCTTATCCCAAACCATGCCTGCAATCACAGACTCATTTCGGTGAGGAGGGACCTCTGGAGGTCTCTGGTCCAACCCCATGGTCCAAGCAGGGCCAGCTTCAAAGATTATATGAGTTTGCTCCAGGCTTTTTCTGGTTGAGCTTTGAAGATCTCTGAGGATGGACACTCCATCCAAGTCACGGAGAAATTGCACCCAAGTTTTCAGCCTCCAGGTTCTCTACCCTGATGGAAAAATGTCCTAATGCCCCTCACTGCCCTGCGATTGTCATGGAAGAAATCCAGGAAGGTCAGCATATGCAGTGGCATCTACAGTCGCAAGGGGAAAAGCCTCCAAATGAAAGAGGCGTGGGCCAGAGCTTTTTGAGACCTTCAGGCTCTGTCCACAGCCTTCAGTAGGGACATGAGTAATCAAGTGCAGGTGCTCTCCAGACCAGCCTCATCCAAACCGGCCGTACGTAGACACTGAGCCCCACCACAAGGCAGCCTCCGAGCCGTACTCCAAAGCTGCGATACCTGATTCGTCATCCCTGTTTGTTTTCTCCCCCTTTCAGTGGGCTGGCAATTGCATTCCTGGGGGCATGGGGCTCATTTATGAGTCTCCACAGCAACAAAGCAAGAAGGAAGAACCACAATACCACAGCCTGACCTGCCAGGCAAGGAATTCATTTGCCGTTTGTTGGCAATCATTTGCCGTCTTGCACGGGAAGTGGATCAAGCTACTGGGAGAGTTGCAGCTCCAAAAAACACTAGAAAAGAACCCTGAAACTGCCAGGAAGCAGAGGAGAGCGGATTGCAGTGAGACGGCTCGGCTGTCCCAGTGGCAGGTTTTACTGATGCTAAGAGCTCCAGGCTCCTGGAGTTGCTTTCCCAAAGTCTCTCCAGCTGGCTGCTGAGGCAGAGCCTGCGGAGAGTCGAGGTAAATACCTTTCATCTTTTTTAAGCTTTATTTCCGAAGGAACCAAAATTATGTTGCTGTTCTCTCTTTTTTTTTTTTTTTCCCCTCTAATAACTTTTAAATCCTCTCGCTGCTTGCTTGCACCAGATTTTTCACAGAGGAACCAAACGTGCAGTTCTGACAAGTCTGGAGTAAACAGGCAGCTTGGGGAGAGGAGAAACTCTGCTAAATAAATGCCTCTCGTCGACAGTCACCCCAGAGCATGAAACATCTCATTTCCCGGGCACCGTGGAGTCCAAGCAGAGCTCAGCCTCCAGGAATAACTCGGTGGGAAATGGGCTGCACCGGTTCAGCCGTCTGTCTCCCAAGTAAGTTGTTCTGCTTTACGGCAGTTTGCTCTCAGCAGCGCTCAAGCAAGCTGGTGTGCAAGCAGCCACAAAGAGTTGATTTCTGACATGGAAAGAGGTTTGTGCTCTGGGGTTTTGTTTTTTTTTAGTCCTCAGCTGCTGGAGCCACCCCCTAAAATGCTCTGCTACATCCCAGAGTGTACCATCAGGTATAAGCCGATGCCTCAAGGAATGGCATCCCTCCTCTCCACACAGCTGCAATGCTGTGCCCAGTTGTGGGTACCCAGTCTCGACGTGTCAGCAGGAGAGAAGAGTGACCAGCGTTGTCAGAGCCCTCAAAAGCAGGAAGTGCAGAAGGAGACTGAAAAAGACAGGGATTGCTTTAGTCTCAGGAAAGGGAAGGGAAATGGGAGACCACTTTGCAAATTTGCAAAATGTTTGTGTGAAGAAGGGAGCCCTCTCTGTGGTCACAACAGGAAGGGAAGGAAGTGGCAGGCTTCAGCTGCAGCCCAAGAGGATAGATGTTAGAAATTAAGGAAAAGCTTGCCAAGAGGAAAAATAATCCTATCTGGACAGGGATGGCATTCCACTCTTGTAATTTTTAAGAACAAGCAATACACCTTTCAGCTGGGTTATGCTTGGTGTGGAGGTGACCTCTAGACCTCCCTCCTGACCTGATTTCTGGTTTTCCATATGGAAGCCACCACCATTGAGGAGACCACCAGCAGCTTGATGCACTGCCTGAAATAGATGGGCAGGATAGAAACTTTAGAAGAGAGGGCGAGAGCTTGCCAGCTCGGCTGGTGTGCTCGGTGCTGCACAAAGAGCAAGGACAACTCCTGCCCCATTGCTCTGGACAATAAGGAGGCTTTGAATTCCAGATTATCATTCATGCCTAATTTTCCTGTCTGTTTTCAGGAAAACCTTGGGGCTTCCCTCCATGCCACAACTAAACTACAGTGAATTAGCATTTCAAAAGCTCTGCTGAAGCTCTATTTGGTAAGCACAATGCGACTGTTACTAATTTAGACTTGGCCAAACCATTGTCAAACTAAATAGTGGAGAATTTCAGTCTGGATCTGGACTTTCCCATTTCTGTCCAGGACATTTGACTGTCTGGTGTAAATCCACACTTTCAGCTGCACTCTCATAGGAAGCACCTGTCACACAGACCAAAAATATCCCTGCTTGCCAGAGCAAAGAGGACACTGCACATATCCAAAATACATGTGCAGTGCATATGCATACGCATGCTGGACACTACCAGCACCCCTCTGAACATTGGGAAGAAGCTTTTTCCCTTTCAAAGGTGGCCTAGTAACTTGTTCTTCTTGGAGAGTCATCTCTTTTGAAGACGCAAGGACCCTAAGTCAGATGATTGTACCACACACAGGCTAATCAGCAAACCTGGCACGTTTGTGTGCAGAAAAGGGGAAAAAAAAACCCTTCATCACTACTTGCTTTTTACCTTAACCAAACCTGCCTTGATCTCAGGAAACCCAGGGTGCTTGGAGTACAGAGGCACAAGTTCAAAGAGACAGCAAGAAGTTAATCTGCAAGGAAAAAGTGCTCTTCAGGCAGGTGGGAAGAAGTAATTAGAAAGCACAGCTATTCCAAAACTGCAGTAAATGACATCAAGGCAGCCATTATACACTCACTAAAGCACAAGGGTCCTCCACTCTTGTCAATCAAAAAAAAAAAAGCCCAAGACTGTAGACATATGGGCCAGACGGCAAAGGCAAGAGCTGGTAGGGCTCCTCGACACCCCGCCTGAGGAGCAGAAGACAGAGGTTCTGCAGGTGAGGCAGGAAACAAGCAGCTTCAGCTTCACATCTGCCAAGGCTTTATTTTTTGTTGTTTAGTTGTGGAGCTCTGTGAGCTTTAGCTTTCCAGATGCAATGTCCCATTTTGGTGTTCCCCATCCAAAACATACTGACTTTTTAGTTCAGCATTTTGGTTATTATTTCATTTTACCTTCAAAAACTACAGCCTGGCCCACTCCAGTCCTGGGAAGCCTGATGACAAATAAGAGGGCACTTATGCTTCTGCATCTCCCAGCTCCAGGCAAATCTAACACTGGCTTCTGGATCTTGTTGCTTCAAAACTGCAGATGCAGAAGGAGATTCCCTTCTGCATAAATCTTCCATCTCTATCTTCTCATCTGTAAAATGCAGCTAATCATTGTGCAGCTTTTGTCTGTTTAGGCTGTAAGCCCTGAGGGGCTATCCAAGGACACCGCACATGAGGAGCCCCTCCATCAGACAACCAGAAGATGACTTGCATGAGCTGAATGCAGGCAAGGTTGGCAGTGAGAGATGGCATCTCTTATCAGAAAAATTGATTCACAAAAGCCAAGAGGAGCAGTTTTCTCTCCAGCAGGCAACATCAATACACACATATAGATCCAGAGCTAGTGTTTTTCTCACAGCATTTCAACAGCCTTCTCTACACCTGTCCCATGGGACCATGACAACTGGTACCAGACTCAGGCTTTTCAAATCAGTGAGGCCTGAATGCCACATGGGGGTGATGCAAACCCCAACCCCCTCTCCTAGACTAGATGTGTGCCAGCTGCAGCTGAGCAGCACAAGCTGCAACACTCTGCTCGGCTTCCCCTGGCCGAAGGAGCAGGCAGAGGCTGTGGTACCCAGTTACTGCAGGGGAGGGCAGGAAGGGAAGGGGTGACACCGAGCAGCACAGCACATCCCTTCTGCAGACCAACAGCTCCTCTCTCCTTCTCCCCCGAGCCCAGGAGGCACCAGCCACAGTATGCAGCACGATGCCACTTCTGATCTTTGAGGGCTCAGAGAATTGCCCGGACACTGAGCAGGCTCCCGCTGGAGTTTGGAAGATTCCTGCGTGAGTGTGTGATCCCTGCTGCCACCCTCCACTGTCAGCTCTGCTCACAGGCAGATCTCCATAAGCTTCCCAAGCTGATGAGGAGCTGAGGCTGCTGGCAACAGTAGGAGCCCTTTTCCCTGCTGTAAGCACTCATCCCTCCTAAAACCTGAAGCGATTGCATTAATCACTTTGCTTCGAAGTAGGCCATGCTGAATGTGTTTGAGCCTGGCTGATAAAATGGGGAGAGGAAGAAGTGCAAGGAGATTAGAAGGGAATCGTGCTTAATTTGGGAACGTCTCTGAAGATTTATTCCAAAGCATGAAAGCCATGGAGAATGCTCCTGCCCAGAGATTAAAGATGCTCTGACTCACATCTCTGAGGCCTGACAATAGCTTATTCAGGAGATCTGCCTGCAGCCACGAGACAGAGGATACAATTTTCCCAAAGCATTTCAATTTTCAGGAGAAAAAAAAAAGAAAAAGACTAGACTTCATTAGTTTCACCAAATAACATGAGATGACATGGCCCCCGTCTCTCCGAAAGCTGGCTACAGATCCCCGTGCTATTGTTGGCCTGAGAAAAAACACAGCCAGTGGTTGGTGACAACTCCTGAATTGCCACTTTCTGGCATTTCTTATTGCATTTGACCTCCAAACAAAAGCAGAGCTAAGAAGCCAGTGGAAGGCCTTTGCTACTGAACACAGCAACCATCACCTCTTTCCTGTCGTGGACCTTCATGTCCGCTTCTACAGAAGTGAAATCCAGGGGCTAAAGGTGTTCTCCTGTTTTCTCTTGTTGGCCCTTTCTAGGCCACCTGGTACTCCCTGCTGCACAGCCAACTTTGTGAGCATCACAACACCCCAAGCAGGTGTCCCCATTCTGCGATCCCTTGGGTGGCCCACTGAGCACTGGGGGTGTGAATGGTGCCAGAACCTCAGCATTTCTTTCCCCACAAGCTCATGGTGGGCCCACTGCCTGTGCTAACGCCAGGGGAGCCTCCGAAGGAAAGAAGGCAGCACCTGGAAAATAGTGCATGTAGGATTGGTCTTCCATTTGCAGCTTTGCTTCTCTCATCAGGTGCAAACAGGAAAGGGATGGTGAGTTTGGGAGAGATGGAATGGCAGGAACAGTTGGATTGCTGCCAATAGACCACCCATGCTGGAGAACCCTTTGGGAGTGCTGGTGTAACCAAGCCTTGGGGATGAGCAGCAGGAAACTTCCAGGGAATTGGGAAGAAGGAATCAGATTCAATGCTCGATGGTTGTGGGCATGACTTTAACATCACCTCTTACAACTGGTGTAATTACTCTCAAGGACCTTTTGGTAGATAACCTGGTGAAGATTTTGTGGCTAATGCTATTGACATCTACACCATCAAGGTGAAGGCTGATGTGGGGTGCACCGTCTGGAAGGTGTCAGCTCTTGTCTAGGGAGGTCAGGCTACTGCTGCAGAGAGTGCTGCCAGCAGAGTTCCTCCACAGGACCCTGTATGGGGCTGCACACCAGCTGCTCAGGGGACAGGAGGACCAGAGGGCAGGAGGGTGGCCACAGTAGTGTGTAGCCAATGCATGAGAAGTTGCTTTGCATCATTATGCAGCAGATCATCTTCAATACAGCATTACAGACAGTCGTTTCTGAGCAGCTGCCACCGATGCTCCTTGTTCTGTTCTCCAAGATAGCTGGAGCAGAGACAAGCCCAGCCCCATATGAGGCTCTGCAGGGTTTGTTTTGATCTTCCTGCTGATGGGGAAGGACAGCCAGAGCCTGCTGAACAGAAAAGGCTGTGTACCAGTTCTCGGCGTCCAGGTAATTGTACTCATCTCCCATCCATCATCCTGGGTCCGGCAGTCTCTGTTGCCAGACCTAATGCCCTTTATGCCATTTCTTTCATGGAACTGGCTTGAAATTGATTTTGAAACAGAAGGAAGTGGCTGTATCAATTTTCCCCTTGGAGGTGTGACAGTATGTCTGCTTTCTGCCAGGTTAGGTTATTTTTGTTCCCTGCTGTCTATGTGTGTGTTTCCCTGGCTCTATTCACTGAGACAAGTATAAAGGATCCCATCTTTTGGAAGCTGGGCTGGTGGGGCAGAGAAGACAACTGATAACATGATGCAGCAGAATGACAGCCACCTCCACGCTTCACTCTCTGTCCATCACCTGCTCCCTCACCAGCTTTGTTTGCAAGGGGAAGGGTTTGAGGAAGAGATCTGAGGCAGATCCATTCTCCGCAGCTCAGTCAATGCTTTTCAAATCATGAAATTCACCTCCCAGGCTGTGGAAGTAAACTGAGGTTAAAGGCTAATGCACAAAGTTTCCTCACCTTTGTAGCAAGGGGATCCCATTAGAAGCCACCCCTACATCTCTAAGAAGTGCAAGGTCATAGGGTTGCTTTTTGATATCTTTCTTGAGTTTCCTGCTTTACAATTTGTCTCTCTGACTACAACCTGTAACACTAAGAATATTGAAAGAGGTGGGAGTCATGCCCATAGGTCCCCCTGCTCTTCTACAGCCATGCAGCAAGATTATGTTCCTCTGGCTGGAATTGGCATTGGAGATGGCATCCAAAATCAGAAGGAGGATAGGTTTGGGGGTTTTGTTTCGATTGTATTTCCAGATCACATTAATATTAAATACTAACAAAGCAATCAAGATTTCCCCCATTCTTAAGGAGGAACCTTATAGCACTATCTGATCCTGAAGATAACAGCACAGTGTTATTCAGCAAACACATCTGCCAGATCTGGTCCAGTGGCAGTTTAAGACACTGCCATCTGGAGTGGACATAAACCTGCTGTGATTATGGTCCTCTCAGCCCCAGCCAGGATGCAGGCAAAGCTAGAGGAGCCTTTGCAAGGTTAGTCCATCCTCCTAAATCTGTCTGAAAATATGTTTGTTTAACCTGTCCTTTAAAACCTCCACAGAATCACAGTCACAGAATGGTTGAGGTTGGCAGGGACCTCTGGATGTCATCTTGTAAAACAGCCCTAATCAGGCAAGGCCATCTAGAGCTGGTTGCCCAGGACCATGTCCACTCACCTTTTGAGAATTGCCAAGGATGGAGACTTTCTACAACCTCTCTAGGCAACCTGTTCCGGTGTTCAGTCACCACAATTTACTGTTGGTGCCTGGTGTTGTTCTTCTCAGGTGCAGGACCCTACATTTCCTCTTTACAGAACTTCATGAGATTCCTGTCAGCCCATTTCTTCAGCCTGTCGAGGTCCCTCTGAATGGCAGCAGGACCCTCTGGTGTGTCAGTCACTCCTCCCAGTTTTGCATCACCAGCAAACTTGCCGAAGGTACACTCTTCCCCATCATTCAGATCATTAATAGAGGTCTTGAACAAGGCTAGGACCCATATTGACCCCTGGGGTATACCGCTAGCTTCTGGCCTCCAACTAGACTTCATGCTGCTGATCACCATCCCTTAGGCATGGCCATTCAGACATTTCTCAGTGCACCTCAAAGTCTGCTCATCTCTGGCAATGGAGAGGTCTTGCTTTTTTCTGCAAATCTGTGTCATGCTTCACTATCCTCTCTCTTGGGATTTTTCTTTTTTCTTCTTCACTGCCTTTTGAAGCTTTCAAACAGTCCCTCCTTGCACCTGGCTAAACCTTGGTGCCACGTACAGGGGAAAGTGGGGACAGATGCTGTTTCTCATGATTTGCTCTGTCACTGAAGGGAATAGCCCTGGTGCATAGCACAGGCTTGTTCAGCAGCGTTTCGTGTCTCTGCATCTGAACCTCTTGTTTTCAGATTACTCTGGGGCTGGTTTTATTAGTGGCTGATTGAGTGGTCTCAGCATGGCTCTCATGGAATACCCACATCTTCCGTTCACCACAGAGCAGATGGAAGTGTTCTCAGTGAGACACTCATGCATATGCAATATCTACAGAGGAAAACATCTCCGCTCTTATTGCTGCTGCCAACAATGCTGCCTGTCAGCTTCTGGGTGAACTCGACTGATATTTTTTTGGGCAGTATCAGAAAGGAGCATTGGCAGAAAACTCCCTAAGTCATGTAAAAATGCCACTGATGCTTCTGGTGGAAAATCTTCAAATGCTGTAAATACTCTATTGAAATTGCTTTTTTTTTTTTTTTTTGTCACTGAGTGTTGAAATCTTGACAACAAAATGCTTTAAAAATAATTCCTTTGGAATGGTTTGCCCACCTTTTCAAAGACAGTGCGATTAATAAGTATAAAGGTCTTCTTTCCACTTGAGCAACCCTTTATACCTGCTGGAGTCTTCTGGGTGAACAAGATTAAGGTATGAAAGACTTTAGGAAGCAAAACCACAAATAGATTTGGAAAGGACAGAGCATAAAAAAGAGTGCCAGACACTCGCATTTAGGGATATTCTGGAATTGACATTAAGCCATTTTTGTGCTGCCCAGGGGTTATATGGCTAAAAAAGGACCTACGATGCAGTCCTATGATTAGAGAGTAATGAATTTGGCACCCTCATGTTAGGAGGAATGAGAGAGCGAGGAAACAAATGGAACTGCTCTCTCACCAGCTGAAAATGGACACTGTGGCTAATGCACCTGCACAGCATAAACACATACGGATTTATATGTATGGCTGAGAGAATTATAACCCAGCATATTCCTGTTCATCTGTAACACAATAGACCAGCTCTCCTCTCCCACCCGGCATTCTTAATTACTGGGTTGCTGCTTTATTTTAAATATTAAAAAAGGAATGTTTGCCATCAGCCTTGTCAATTCTGTAACCATCGTCCTGGATCCAGACTGTTCCTCCACTGACCACAGATATCCTACAGTTAAAACTCTGGTGTTCTCAGCAAGACCCCAAAGCCATAAATGTTTTGTTTCAGCAGAAATTGAGATTTTCTTGATCTGCCACATGCAGACCCAAGTTTTTGTAAATGCCCTCCTGAAGCCTGTGAAATGCTGAATGGCCAAGCAGTAAGGCACCGGGCTCAGGCGGTGGCTTGCATTGATTAGCTGAGCCCTGACTGATGTGTGGATGCTCTGTGCTTTGTTCTCTAATGCACTTCCAGCAGCACTAATAAAATTTCCTTTGAACAAGTGGGAACAGGTGATCACACAATTATGTGTGTCTTGTCTGTCGGGATGATTCAGCCTCATGTTGTTGTCATAGCAGCATGTCCCCATCACGGGCTCACACGTTGAGGTAGGGCTCTTTTGTATGTGCTGGTTTGCGATTTGCAAATAATAAACAAAACCCAGTGCCCTGCTTTGATAGAAGAGGATTTGCTCTGTTGTTGGAACTGTAACTGCATTGCATTTAAATGTGGGAGGAAAAGCAGAGCTGATTGTCTACAGCCTTAGGACACCCCTGTAAAGATTTCCAAGGATGAAAATGCAGCCTAGATTTGACTTTGATTTTGGGAGTCAAGGAAAAGAGCTGTTAAATTTGTCTCTATATCCTCTGGAGTGAGAGCTGGGTTCCCTCTCCTTCCAAGGGAGGGCAGGGCTGTGCCGTTACTCATGTAGCATGACCCAAGGAGCAGGGCTTTGGTTATTTAACCAGTCCTGGCAGTGGTTTTCTCCAGCCTCTGAGCCACAGGTCCACACATTGCCCCGAGTCTGTGCTGACCACCAGTCATACTGCACAGGCACTGGGATCATTGCCTGGATCCTAAGTGGGACGTAAGTCTGTGGGGTGTGATGTCGTGTCATGCCATGTCACATAATGTTGTCCTGATCACGCTCCAGCTTGTTGGCTACTTAAATTTGCTCTTTGTCATGCTGGCCACACAGGTGTGGAAGGGCTCTTTCCTGTCTTAATCTATCACCACAGCCAACAAGTTGCATTGGTTTCTAGAGGAGATCTCAAACATCAGGGTGCCAGCGACCCATGACAAAACGTTCCTCAAGAACTGAGCCTGCTTAAAAGACACAACATTTCTAGCTTTAGTTGTAGAAGTAGCCAAATCTGAAATCTGCAACTCTTCCATTGTTTCCCACATACACATATGTGTATAGTCAGTGGGGCATTAACTGTCTTGAGATCTTCAGACATGAAAGAAGTCCATGTGTAGTGCCAGAGCAGCAACCCTGGAAGAACTGACCAAGTGTAACCAGTAGGAAGGTCCCATAGTGACAGAAGAGTTTTACCAGCCCCAGCTGGGACATGGTATCAGGCTGTGACAGTACATGTGAAGGACTCGAGTATCACACACACACCCTGAGAGCCAGAAGGTCCTTGGGGAAGCAGAGGGATCATCTTTGCTAGGCAAAGGCTGGTTGTCAGCACCCTTAGGACACCCCTGTAATCCTGTCAACGCTTTCGAAGAGGCGTCTCTCCTTGCATCTGATCCCTGTGTCTTCCTGCAAGTTCAAATTGCCATCCATGGGGCCTGATCCTCAGTCACGGTGGATCACCATCTGACTAATTCAACTTGCTCTGTATTGAGAGGGTCTGAGCAGCTGCAAATCCATTTGAAGTTGACTTGAGCCAGTCATCATCTGGGACACATGTTAAAACAACAGCACACGTGCACAGAATGGATAAGGAAGAGGAGAGTAGAGATCCTAAAAGAACCCTACATCTAGGAGCAATCTGAGCACCACTAATTTTCCTTCTTTTTCTGCCCTGGCAGACAGAGCCCAACATGATTCAGGTGTCTAAGAAATTTTCAATCATATTTAAAAAGAGAGAGAGAGAGAGCATACTAGAAAATGGGATGCTGTGACCTCCTTGTGCCCAGAGCTCTGCCTGAAATTGGAAGAAAAGTGCCAATTAATCTGACACTGAGGAAGTCATAGGCAACAAAACCATTTCATGTCTGCTCATTTCCCCCCATGACACGTAGTCCTCTCCACCTTGCTAATTGCAGAAAGCTCACTAACAGCTCTCTGATGTGGGTTTAATTAAATACCTTTTGAATGCCCCAAGTGGCGGGAAAAGACAGTGGAATCATTCCAAGTCTGCCACACTGAGGGACGGCTTCAAATTGGGGGATTCTCGTTTCATCGTCAAAAAAAAATACAGATGCTATGGGAGCAGTGGAGGATCTCTTATAGCGACAGAGCCAGAAACTAAAGGCTGACAACATCTGTCTGTGAAAAAGGAGGATATTCCACATCCCTGCAGTTCTTATAATCCTGCAGAGAAGATGCTTGGTCATCCTGCGGCAAAAGAAGGGCTCGGAGGGAAGGGAGACACCTCTGCAAGGGACACTTGCAAGGCAAGAATGCTGCTGTTGTGCCCCAAGAAGAAGGGCTACAGGTCCATAAAGAGGATGGAGGAGTAAATCGTGGAGGAGAAGAGAGTAAGAAGATGTGCTCTGGAAGGGGACAGCCCAAGAGAGGAGCAGCAAGCACCAGATGTGTTGGAGCACAGCTGTGTCCCAAGTCCACAAAAGACATTTCAGCAGGTCATTTCTGTTTGGTGGGTATACACTGGTCTTGGTGCATTGTCTGAAATGAAGCGTTCCTGCCTGGAAATTTGGGCTCCCATGTGCTGGGACCATTTGGGCTCTAAATAGAACGACAAAGCATGATTGAGCTTCGGCATGTGGAGGTGAAGGTTGAACACACCACAAGCACCAGGTAGACTATGGGCCACGCAGATGCCCTTGCAGTGAAGCCAGACCATAAGCCAAAGCCTCACCCATGATACAACCTTCCCTATTTCTTTAAAACCCCCATTTTCTCCCCTCCCCATCCCAGGAGGAGGCTGGGAGAGCAGCCTACAGGCTGAGTGCTGCAGGAGAGAGCTTGCAAATAATCTGAGAGCAAGAGAAAAAATTTCAATGAGACTTTGAAAGAGTCTATTTAGCTTATCAGAAAGGAGGTCAAGAGGTGATTTGATTACAGAGCATAAGTGCCGTCAGCGAAAGAAAACACCAGTTTCTAAAGAGCTTTTTAATCTATCGGAGAAAGCCGGAACAAGAGCCAATGGCTGAGAGATGAAGCCAGACAAATGCAAATAAGACATGGGGAGCATATCTTTAGCAGAGAGGGAGATAAACAGAAAGAACAAACTCAAGGAGAATGGCATCCAGTATCTCTGTGTTTCTTCATCTGGGAGCTGGATGACAGGTTTAAGCCAGAAAGGGGCTGGGTTGGTTCCAAGGTGGCCTCTAGGAGCCTGTGGTATATGGACATCTGTATAAAGTGGTCTGGCACTTCTCCGGTTCTTAAAAGTGAGAAAATCTGAGTTCCTTGCCCTAGTGGGAGCAGAAAAATGTTTGAGCACAGGCTTTGGGTAAACCTGGTTCAGCCACCAGGAAGAGCTCAGCTTAATGTTCATGGTTTCATGGTTTCTAAGTCAAAATTGTATCTTGGGGGCCTGGGCTTGCAGAGGCTTAGTGGTCGGAGCCTTTTTGGTGTTCCTCCTGGCAACAGACCAGCCACATCCTGGTGAGGAATTCCAGCCTAGTGGAAGTAAAAGCTCTGCTATGGGTAGCAATTAAGTCATTGCCAATTAAGAGCATAAATGAAAAAAAAAAAAAAAAGATATACCAGAAGTCCATCCCATAATGCATCTGTGTCTGGATCTGTGTCTGGCACTGGTAGGGAACGCCAGCAGGGACATAGGGGAGAAAAAACAAGTCTAGAGTGATCCTTACCTGGAATTTCTCCCTCATTTCCAGACTCCTGAAGTGAGGCTGACAGACAGGTATTAACAGGCCCTGAAGGATGCTTTGCTCATGAAATTCTCAGGCTGCTTTTGGACATATTACGTTTTTGCCTGGAGCAATAACATTCATAATTTAGTAACAAAATGTTTGAAAATGTACATCCTTTTGCTTGTTGCAAATCCTCTGATCCTCTCACTGGTACCCTTTTTTTTTTTTTTTTTTTTTTTTGATGTGAGGAGCACAATATACTTACTAATTGCCATTTCTTTGTGCTATTTGGGATTGTTGAGGCTTCTCTCCCTCCCTCCTAAATATTTAGGGCAGGGTATCCTGATGGAGTCAGTCCCCCGCTGTAGTCACAGTGGCATATCCATTGCCATTGGTAGATGTGTCATAGCCAGCCCACCAAGGTGTTGGTCACCACCAGAGGCCCAAAAGAGACACGTGCTAGAGCCATCCTCCACAGCTGGATAACAAAGGGCGAGGAGAGTGCAGAAAATACAGCTTATCTCGAGTTGGACAGGAAAATTCTTCTTTTTCGTTTGCCGTATTTCTAACCCCAGCATCGCTGGGAGAGTGGACACTAAGCTTAAGCAAAAGAACTTCCCAGCACTAATTTATGTGTTTCTCATTTGAATCCCTCCTGTCTGACAATAAGAGAGGGTTTCTAAGCCCACATCCTCCAGGGATGGCTAGGCAACTACCCCTTTGTTATTGCTGTGTTTTCTCCTTTTTCTCCATGCGGCCGTGTTCAATAAAGGAAAACTTTTAACAAATAAACCAAGCAAACCCTTTTTGGCCCAGGGGCTATTTGCTGGTGAAATCAGAATTTAAATATTTACCACTTGGATGTGAAAGAAATTCCTGGGTTGTGGTGTCTGGCAAATAAAGCAGCTTGTTCAGCATTGAGTTAAAGTCCTGATTAAGTCTGGGAAATAATTTCATATCAGTCATGGGTATTTACTAGTGAGTAGGTAAATTCTACCTCAACTGAACCCATCTTTATTTTTCTCCACTCCTTGGGCTGTAGGTGGAAAAAGTGTCAAAAGTGGATCACCCTGCTAAATGTTTGCCAAAGCTTGCTGAAAGCCGGTGACTTGACTCAAACAAACAAAAACAAAACAAAAACAAAAAAAAAAAAAACAAAACAAAACAAAAAAACACACAAAAAAAAAGAAAAAATTGTGGGTCACTCCACGTTTTTGTAATGGTTCTATAAATAAAAAAAAATCCCATTTCATACATCAGCATTTTTTTATTTAAATGTTTAATCTTTATATTCAATTAGTTTAATTTATAAATGATAAGTTCAAATAAAAGTTAACTAGCTAAAAAGAAAATAAAACACATCACGGTATCTAAAGGAAACATATTACTTGACCCATGCTGAGAATTAAGTAGTTTGGGAGTGCAACTAATGTCAATGTTGAGCTTTCCAATCCAGCCAATGCTTGGAAAGATTTTTCAGCTCTTGAAAGGTATGTCGGTTGGGACAGCTGTTTCCTGTATTTGTTTGGGTGGGAAACTAGAGTGAATAATCCTGCCTGTTCAAGTCATTAGGAGTGTATGGGAATTTTCTATACAGTTTGTTACAAGACAGCATGTGCTGATTTTCCATCTGAAAATTAGACCACCAATTCCCAGCTGGGCAAACTAGGAGAGTCTCGATGTGGAGAAATTTGCGGTGTAAATACACAGACCAAAGATTGTTAGTGCTGTTTCACCAAGTGCATAATAAAGAACAGGGCCTTACAAACTGGAGTTTAATTATGTTGGTAAGAGCTAGAGAGTCTGTACAGAACTTAGCTTTGATTTTTTTGAACTTGCTTCTACTTTCAAGTAGATCATCCTTTGTCCAAACAGGAAAAGACAATGCCCAAAACATAACTTGACTTAATGGGCTTTTTCCTGAAGTATCTACTTAGGGGTGAGGGAAACACAATGTCAAATGTGGCTCTTCAACAGTTGTGTTTAATCACGTTTATTCCTTAGAAGCCATGTGAGGCTGTAAGCATGCAACAGCAGCCATCTAGAGATGATTCTGGTCCAGCTGGACTGCCCCTGCTTCCACTCCCGCTCACAGACGTGCCACCCATCATGAGTGTGTGGCAGAGACGGCACAGAGTCCTGAGCACAGGTCAGAGTGGTGCCTCTTGGGATCCACATTGGCTTGTTTTCTCAGCGCCATCAGTGCTGCCCTACTGGAAAGCCTGGCTTTGTATGCATTCAGATCATCCTGGCCCTGGGGCACTCATGTCATGGTAACCATCCCTGTGGGCAGCAACAAGTCCATTAAAGATTCATAGAATTATTAGAATTGGAAGGGACCTTAAAGACCATCTAATCCTAACCTCTCTGTCATGGGCAGGGACACCTCCCACTAGAACAGGTTGCTCAAAGCCCCATCCAGCCTGGCCTTGAACACTTCCAGGGATGGGGCATCCACAACTTCTCTGGGAGACCTGTTCCAGTGCCTCACCACCTTCACAGGAAATAATTTCTTCCTCATATCTAATCTAAATCCCCCCTCTTTCGGTTTAAAACTATTACTCCTCATCCTATCACTAGACTTCCTGATAAAGAGTCCCTCCCCATCTCTCCTCTAGGTCCCTTTAGCCACTAGAAGGCCACTACAAGATCTTTCTGGAGCCTTCTCTTCTCCAGGCTGAACAACCCCAACTCTATCAGCCTGTCTTCATAAGAGAGGTGCTCCAGCCTTCTGATGATCTTTGTGGACCTCCATTGGACCCCTAAGGTACAAGGTTTTCTTGCTCTGGGTAATGGAACAACCAGTCTTGAGTTTTCTTCCTTTCCTCACCCCAGAGAGTAAATTCCAAGGGTTCAAAAAGCACATGTACCTGGCTTCAAAAGGTAACGATCCACTTTTCTTCAGTGCTGTTTTCCTCCGAGCCTTTCAAGGCCATCCAACCTCATTTCCCAGTTTGGGGCTTCATGCCCACCCACCCCCCCCATCACTCTGGAGCTGTAAAAACCAAAGTAGAAAGGCAAGGTGGGATTCTCAGCTCACTCCAAGACTGCCTGATGCTTCACCTGAAGCACCAGTTTTCATGAGACTCATGCTACAGCTCTTAAGAAAGACAGTGCCAGCAGCCATGACACAACAGCATCCAAAAGCCATTTATCAAGCCAGCGTGGCTTGCTTTTGGCTGCTTTTAATCTTTCCCAGATTCTCTTAGGGAACAGCTTGGATCCTCCTGTGAATTGGAGAGTTCAGTCTCCCTCGGCAGACCCCAGACACAGCGACAGGCTTTTCAGCATGCACAAAATAAAGGGCTGGATTATTATTATTATTTTTTTAAATAGATGCTATTAGTGTTCTGGGAAGAGCCTGGACTCATTAAGTCTGCAGTCTCCGAAGTATTTATAGAGAGGAAAAGAGCATAACTGGATGAATTTCTTATTGTTGTAGTAAATGATCAATGTACTTATTCACAGAGCTGTAGTGTCTGTGATTAATTCATAGTCAGAAATAATAGCAGAGTACCTGCTGCGTTGCTATTACCTTATCTCTGCCTCACTGGTTGATTCTCAGGTACAAGCGAAACCAACCCTTAATTACTTGGTTAAAAACCTGTCGGCTGCCAGGGAACAAATGGAATGATACGGCCACCTCAGCCGCCACATTTTAAAGCTCCCAGAGATAATTGAATGGAAGGAAATGCACTTCAAAGCCCCCCAAGAGTCAGCACTGGCAGTAAATGCCTGGATGTGCCCCAAGGAATGGTCAGGGACTGGGGTATGGCCAGACAGAGGGGGACCTGCACTGGGAGCAAACTTCACACACTGGTGTAGAGCTGGGATTTCTATCCTGCTTTCAGGAGGACCTTTGCCATCCTGTTCAGGTGCCTCTCACCTGTTTTACAGTCATATGTGCTGTTCTCCATTTTTCAGAGAGAAGCTGCTGCCTCAAGACACTCCTGCGGTGCCTGGCCTGAAGCAGGACTATCACCGTTTTCAGGCATTTGTCCTTGTAACCCTGCCTGGTGCTGCTGACCAACCCCTTCGCTCTCCACCAAGAGAACAGCCAGTGTCACCTACAGTCCCAGGTAGCCAAGCTCAACAGCAGCTGGCCAGCACTCATTACATCTTTGGAACTGTCTAGGGAGGCTACAAGCATCCCATGGCCTCAGCCAAGCAGATTCGTTGATAGCTGTGAAGTCCTCTGAAGTGTGGTACTACACGGGTATTCCAGGTAAGCACAGGAAAACTCTCACCCGCTCTCTAGTGGGATGTATCCATCAGTGGGACACTGGGGCAAATATTCTTAGATGTTCTCCACTTGTGGACAGCCTTGACCATTAACACCAGCACTGTATCCCTCAAACAGGCCCAGACATAACTTGTTCATTGGTTCACAGAATAATTGATGTTGGAAGGAACCGCTCTGGAAGTCTCTGATCCAAACTCCTCAAAGAAGAGCCATCTTAGATTACATTGTCCTGGGCATTCGTCCATCCAAGTCCTGAATATCTATTAGGACTGAGATTCCCCATCTCTCTGGGCCCCTCTGGCAGTATCTGACCATCCTGAGGGTAATTTTTTTTCCTAATGTCTAACTGGAATTTCACTTGTCACAACATGCACCCATTGCTCTCTTCCTTTCACTTGGCATCTCCAAGAAGAGTCTGGCTCCATCTTCTCAGGACCTTCCCCACCTCAGTCAGTGACCAAGTCCTCAAAATCCATTTTCATCGTCCTTCCCTTGCTGCCTTGCTAGATTTTCCAACATCAGAACAGAACAGAGATGTCCCTGCCACAGGGGTTCTCCAGGTGGGTTAGGGTATCTGTTTAGAACCCAAACTTTCAGAGATCTGTAATTTTGGAGAAGACATTCAGATGTCCTTGACAGGGCAAGCAGCCAGGCTTGTTCATGCTGCAGTAGGACACTGCTGTGGGATGGAAGTGATTGCTTCTGAGCCGCTCCCTTTAAGGACACAGGCAAATAAAAATGCAGGAGAAAATCAGCCGCGTTACATGGTGATGCTTTTAATTGCCTTGGCTAAATGGGAAATTAAACGCTGGAAACTTCAAGTCCTGTTTGATGTTTAGCATCCGTGCTCCAAAAGGACGGGTTATCAGGGTATGGCTTTGGTACGCCCAGAAAGCGTGAAATCACTCCCAAATTGCTCAACGTGTAAGGTAATTGGCCTCCATTGCCTGAAACGCTCTGGCTGCAGACTCGGGGAACAGACAACATCTCCCAGGTGGAACAAACTCTGATCAGAGACATCATGACCAACCCGTGTGCCTGACATCAAGGGCTCCTTGTCTGACTGGTGCAGAGACCATCTACCACTTCTGTGGGGGAGCTAAGTGCCTGGCAAGGTTGGGGAAATAAGTTCCTGCGACAGAACAGAAGAGAGATTTCCTATCATCAGCTCTGTGCCACACAGGTTCCACTTCTTTCTTGTTATGCTCAACCCAGACACATTTGATCTTAGGAGAATTTGAAAAGAGAAAAGATGACGGGTTGAGCGTCGCACATGTTAAAGCATGTTTGTTCTGCCGAGCAGCACAAACACTCAAAGGCTGCCATGCTTGGAGCTCTTCTTCCCTGACACAGGAATTTTTGGTTTTTGACACAGGATGCGTGATAATATCCCACCTGCCAGTTTTGTTTGTCTTGGTGGCCACTTCTACACTCTCCAGCTCTGCAGTGAACATCTTCTCCTTGTCTGCAACAATAACACTATGGACTCTGCACATCTGTTGAGAATGGTGGTGACAGGACCAGCCGAAATGTCACCACCACGTGCAGCATAGACACTCCAAGGCCAAACAGTCCTATCTCCCTTGTTCTTTGTACAGACATGTTGCATGCTGTTGGCCATTGTTGCTGCCTCTCCCAGTTCTCCCATGCCTTTGGAGATGAAGGACTTGGAGGGGGGGGGCGGGGGGGTGAAACACGACTTACACAGTGGCTCAGAGACATTCCCTGCTCCATTCTTGTGTCCTTTTCTAATAACTTCTTGCAGCAACAGGAGAGGTCACAAGAGAGCTTTGCAAACATGCATGACTCCCCAGGGCCACGTTGCAGGGCTGAGATCAAGTTCCAAGCTCGCAGACCTAACTTCAGCAGAAATCCCCTCCTCGCATGGTTTTGGGACCATCTCCTCCCAGCTTCTGTATTCTCCAGAAGTCCAGAAACCCCCAGGGAAGGTGCAGCAGCTCCCATCCTTGCACACCACTCAAAGTTGTTTCATTAGCAACATTCCTGGATGTGATCTGCTGACAGACTGCAGGAAATCTTGGCAAGCTCGTGGGATGTCAGGATTTGGGAATCAGCACAATGGTCCCTCTCCACGTACCTCACCCCTGTGGTTCTATGCTGTTGGCCTCGCCTAATTTTCATTCTCCAAATAGTTGCTTAGACATTAGGACCAGAGGATCAGAAGACAGCCTGCAAGACCCAAACACTGCTGTGAGTCTTTTGGCAGGAGAAAGGCGCTGGTTGCCTTGGAGTAGTTGTTCTCCTTCAGCTGAAGAAAAGAGAAAAAGTGATGTGTGCAATCTTGGGTATTTTTTTCTTTTCTTTTCTTTTCTTTTCTCTTCTTTTCTTTTCTTTTCTTTTCTTTTCTTTTCTTTTTCTTGCTCTCGGTACAAAATGCCAGAATTTGGAGTAAATCTTTGGAGATACATTAAAACCTGTTTATAGCTGTTGAAAAAAACTCTCATCATCAGATTATAATTATTTTTTAAATGGTTGATCACGATTGCATCAGTCATTAGGGAACAGGGGAAGGACCTTTATATCAGCACCCTGAAGAAAGCAAGAGGGGAAGGCATCCTGAGAGATCACCTAACCACCCTTCCCTGGTGTGCTCTCCTGGCATGTCCTCAGTGCATAAATCCTCTTCTTTGGGGCAGAATTATTCACTTTTCTGTTCTCACTACTCTCTTCAGCAGTTTCTTTCTGTCCCAACTCCTTGGAATTCATTCTCTAAGCAGCGTTCCTCAAGGGGGAAGCACCTTGCCACTGGGCTGAGTGGAGAGGGAACACTTCATCCACCCCCTGCTCCAGACAAGCAGAGCTGTCTCCCACCAGCCCCAGACTGGGGGGATGTTCTTTTTCTCATGTCCCCAGTTAGAAAGAGAGCTGGAATCAGGGTGATTTGCCTTCTGGTTTACCTAGTCTTGACATCAAAAACCTAGGGACCTGCAATGGATGCCTAGGACATCTCCTGCCCTTTAGCAGGACCCTGCTCGGTCTGTGCACGCCCAACGGCTGTGTGTTTAGTATCCCTTCTCCAAGACTTTTAGAGAAGGCATATCTACCTCTGCCCCCAGGAGATAGGAGGCATCAGTAACCACTGCACTGGTGGGAAAATACAGGTTAACAGGCAGCCTGGGCTTGGCAGATAAAACCCAGCTGCCAGGGGAAGGAGCCAGCAGCAGGAAGGAGGTATCAGGAGCAGGAATGTACAGCACCTCTGGACACCCTGCATTCCATGTGTGAATTGTTTTTGCTGGCTGGCTGGTAAGATGAGGTGGAGGCAACAGAGTTTGCCCAGCCCTTCCCCTCCACCACAGATCGCCCCAGTCCATTTCAGCGGTGATAAAAATCACCTCATCATCTGCAACAAAGACGATGCAATTACAGAGTGTCTCTGATCAGAGTGGCGATAATCAACAACGGGAGCTCACCTCCTACACTTGTTTATTTTGGAGGTTTCTTAGTACACCAAGAGCCAGTGAAACTAGTGCTAATCCACCCCCCAGCAGCATCTTGGCTGGGAAAGAGGAGCTGTCACCACCACCACATCCTTCCAGACAGACACTGTAGAGATCAGCAGCTTTGATACTGCAAGGAAACTCCCAACAGCCTCTCCTGGCATTAGTGTCTCCTGCCTGCACACCCCACACACCCCCCCGCAGTCCTCCTTCTGCTCCCTGTAACCAAATGGTCACCCTTCACAGAGAAAAATGACATGATCTCTGTGTCCCATACAAATACATCCCCATGGCTTTAGAATTCACCAGAGAAAGTGGCTACAAGGACCACATTTGAAGTCAGAGATATGTAAATATGATCAGAATATTGGGTTGGTTTTTTATCCCGTACTATGGATGCACCTCTGGAGCAACCTGTTCAGCAGAGTAGTGGGGCCTCCAATTTTTGATGGCTTCAAATCACAGGCAGACACTTTTATTTTTTCTGTGAGGGGTGTTTTAGCTGTATTCAAATAACCAGTGGGGAGACGAAACCTCCTGCTCAGACGATCTTTCCAGCCTCGTAGGCTTGTCACCTGCTTTCACCAGGAGGCCAGCGCCTGAGTAGGATGGGACCTGTTCAGAACCAACAGGAGCTTAGCTAGCCACACTGCCATGGAAGCCTCAGCTCCACCATGGGAAGGGCTCTTCTTTTGTAGCTCTTCTTCCCACAGTCCCTGCTGTGTCACCAGTGTAGGCCAGTGAAAGTGTCAGAGTGAAGTCTACCTTGTTACTGGGCCGTGCTGCGAGGTCCCCAGCAAGGGGATTTCCCAAGGGCTGCTGAGAAATCCTCCACTGGGTTCCAGGAGGGTATGTCAGGTTTGGGTGTCTTTGGCTGTTCAATGCTCCAGCTCGCCCAAAGCAATTCCTCAACCTCTCTGACTCACATGAAGCCCTCTCTGTCTTTCAGCCTCTCCTCGCATGCCAGGACAGCAATGAGGGTTTCATCTTCCTGTTCATGTCCCCAACCCTTACCACTGCTAAAGACCAGCCCTGGATGGGAAAGGACTGAACCACAGAGAGGGGTGGCTTCACAACCAGCTGCTTCTAAGGCACCTGTGTGACGTCATCATTAGGTGATCACCACAGCCACTGACAGGCTCTGACACTTGGCATGGACACTCTGGGTTCTCATCAGCACCTTGGCATCTGCAGGGTTAAAGTTATTGCTGAGAAATGCTGCTGAGCAGGGGGCTTTTCTAAGTGCAAAGGCAGAGAGAAGGGAAAGACCCTGAAGGGTACTCCCTGGGTATTTCCTTCATGTCCAAGGACTATTTCATCATCCCCCATCATGGCTCTGGATTCTTTTTCGAGGCTTCTGGATTCATTTGTTTGGATCATTTCATTTAGACCAGGCAGAACGAGTCGTATTGTCATCATATCAAAGACCAGAGCTGGGAAGGAGAAGTCTGAATCAAGCTGTGAATTAACCCTTGGGAAAAATAGCTATGGAGACTACAGCAGAGCTCTCAAATGTAGGGACAAGTGGGGAGGGATGGAAGAGACTTATTTGCAGAGGTAGCTGGAGAAAGCTCTGTTCCCCCTTCTGGTGACTGGACCCATCTCCTTTTCTGTGCAGGAACTGAGTCTTGTCCCCTCCCATCAGTCGAGTGCCAGAAGCGCACACCCCCCCCCAACCAAGGACTGGCAGGTCCTGCAGGGGTTCTGGTGACACTGGTGCATGGTGCTTTCCTCTTCACCTTTTCTGTCCTCTCCTCCCAGCCTGAATCCTTTCAAGAGCAGGGGGGCAGATCTTCCCAAAGCCCCCAGGATTTGTACAGCTGATCCAGCACGCAGCTGTCAGGGGCACATTCATCACACGTTTCCAAAAGCCCATGAATTTTTTTCTTCTCCGTGCTTTCTTCCTCCTCCTCCTTTTATTTTTTGTGGTCTCAGGTGAACACAGAATATTTCAAAGAAATGTCTGTGAACACCAAAGCTTTGAAGCCAGCTGGTGAAGCAACCTCAGGTGACATGGAAAAGGAGTGGTGCCCGGCTGGGTGTCTTCCCAGGAGAACAGAATCAAAGCCAGAAGAAATGACAGCACAAGCTGATCCGACTCACTCTGGCTGGAGGTTTCTCCCTCCCTTTGTTACTGTGCCCAGCCTGATGGCCCTTCCTGGTTTTAAATTAGCAAAACCTTTGCTAAGCTTCAGATTAAGTTTCCTGGGTCACCAGCAGAGATGGCCTGTAGCAAAGCCCTGGATTTTATCTTTAATTATCAGCAGGATTATTGCATTCTTGCAGAAACTGAGCTGAGAAAAAGCCAGCATCTGTGATCCCTGCTGCGGAGCTGAGCATCTGCTCAAGGAAAGACTGGTAATCAGGAAGAGAGGGGTCAACAGAAGATGATCTTCTAAGTCTTTCTCTGTAGACTGAATCTCTAATATGTTTACTCAGCCAGATGCAAATCCTTTTCGCAAACTCATGGCACTGCTGAGTACAAGTACACGCAGAAAATTAACAAAGCTGGAGCATCAATTCCTCATCTATCTCCAGTACAAGACTCCTGGTGAATACGTGGGAGGAAGGAAAATGTTCTCTCTCCACTGCCCAGGGAGATGAAGCTGAGTTTTCAACAGCGTTCTTCAGTTCTTAATCAGGAGATCCTTGCCAGCACCTCACTGCTTTACTCTGTCCTGGCTGACCTCCTTCCCTGACCTGCTCCTGGACTCCCTGGGTCCCCAGGGTTTGAGTATCATCCTTGTCCATACCCAGCAGCAGAGTCTGCCCATGGTCAGTGAACTTGCTAAGGCAGGAGATCTTCAGAAAACCAGTAATGGCTTCAAGTGCAAAACCATCTCCAAGTGTGGTCAGAAGCAGATGGAAGAGTACAGCAGAAGCCTGGTGTATACACCCCCTAACCTGGGCATCCTGGGCTTACTGAAGGCAATCCTACATCCTCCCACATGCTGGCTGGAGGTTCTTCCCTTGATGTGGACTAGAGAAGCCTCCTAGTAACTACTATTCTGGAGTAGAAACCTCTCATGTCCCCCATATTGCATGCTGGGGCAAGGGCAAAGTGTTATTTGGAAAGTGGGGAAACTGTCTGCATTTGGCTGTTTGCATATGTTTGGTCTGCGATGGAGAAGCAGGAGGAACTGGAGGCCAAGCCAAGCCTTATTAAACGGCTGGGGAGCCACCAGAAACTCCCTGTAAAGCATCCTATATTAGTCTGGAAATAGTGTGCTGGCTGGAAGAGGAAGCATGGACAGGAGAGGACAGGACAGCAGCACAGTGTGGGCTGAGCTGCTCACAGTATGGACAGTCCTGGGTTGGGGCAGGACACTCTATTTGGAGCTTATCTTTTCACAGTTCATTTTTCTCTCTGCTCTTGACAAAACATGCTGGCTGGAGGTTTTTCCCTTGATGTGGACTAGAGAAGCCTCCTAGTAACTACTATTCTGGAGTAGAAACCTCTCATGTCCCCCATATTGCATGCTGGGGCAAGGGCAAAGTGTTATTTGGAAAGTGGGGAAACTGTCTGCATTTGGCTGAGATGTATGTGTGGTGTGCCTTGGGTTCAAGGTCACCTTGCAGTCAGCCCAGCACAATAAAACCTTAAAGGAATGGGGTATAACAAAAAGAGGCAGGTGGCTTTGAACTTCTCAGAGAGCGAAGGGTCTTGAAACAGATCACAGCTACCTGGAGGTTAGAAAGCCCTACGTCCATTGCCTTCACGGATTGCTTCCTAAGACATCCTGCTCCTGTAGCACAGAGGTCTGGGGATCCCCTCTGAGCTGGTGGTGACAGCTAAGGAGGAATGAGACTGGCTTAAGCAGAGCCTGTTTAATGCCATTCCAACCCCAGCCAGCCAGGTCAATTAAAAAATAAAGGAAAAGGCACTTGGTTCGGGTCTGCTATCCCTACCAAACTCATTATCTCCCCTCGCCAACGGAAAGAGGGCAACTGTTCACGTAGGACACAGCTAATAATATCTGAGTACAGGACATTGCTGCTAAATTATAGGGAGGGCTTGGGAAGGGAAATTAGTGTCATTTGCAAGCCCAATAACAGGGGCTGTGCAGCATGAATGCCGATGCGAGAGCGGGCTGGAGGACAGCGTGTGGCTTATGCAACCGTCCCCGTCCTCCTCCGGCGGGCAGAGCCCGGCTGGCAGGATGCACGCTGGCAGAGGAGAAGTGGGCATGTAAGCCAAAGGCAGTTAAAAAGAAAAGGGAAAAGCAGATACCTCTGATGGTGAAGGCATCGGAAGCTGCTTCTGGGTGGAAAGGCTTAGCCCTTCCCTCCCAGGTGAGCTCTTGGCAGAGTACGGTTTAGGGTCCTGTCCCCACCCCCCAGGCAGCAGCTACCAGGGGTGGGAGGTCTGGTGGTTTCAACTGAAGGGCCAGTTCTGGTGTAGTTTCTAGGAGCAATCAGTCCCAGTGGGGAAACTGAGGCATGGGGAGACTGCACAGCTTGTGATACGGCTTGAATCTTAAGGCGATTTTGAAGTACTTCTCAATGATGTAAAATGTGGTGCTGTTCCCCAGGGACAGCTGCAAAGTATTTCCCATTTCAGATTACAGCCACATCTTGAGCAAAAATGTGTTGCAGAGAAGCAGAAGTTCTCTCTGACCAAATGCTCCCCAGGCTGCTAACAACCCTAAAGCACCAACACCATGCTCTTGGTCATCTGTGGAGTATCTCTGTCTCCAAGCTCAAAACACACACCCTTGTCAACAACCCAGCAAACATCATCAAAAACCACCAAACCTGCCAAAGAGCCCCCACTCCTCTACAGTTCCACCATGCTCTGTTCTGGCTCTCCTAGACACTCAGTTCCTGGCTCAGGGAATAATTTTACAGCAACATTATCAGAGTGCCTTAAATTAAAATAAGGAATTGGAGCAACTCTTAGTTTGTCCAATGCATGTGAAGACTGGTGTCCCCTTCCCACCTGCTAAGATGTTTCTCAAATTCCTCGACCTTGGACCACTCTCCAGGGCCCCTCCTGTAGCTGATTAGGAAATGCCCCATTCCCTTGATGAACAGGTGAAGCTCTGATTATACTCATCAACTGCTCATTAGCATTACTTGGCTTCAGCTGATCATGCATCAGCCCCATGGCATACAGCCACCTCTGTCACCAAGAGATTTTCAAGCTCCTCAGCTCTGTTGCTGTCCCCACCTGGGTTTGCCCACAGATGGAGAAGGGCTCTCCATGGCACCATGGAGGTCTGGCAAGCATTGGTCCTCTCAGCAGATCTAAGCCCTCTTTCAGACTGTGGATTGATCTCCACATTGCTGTGCCCTTGGGTGCCAGGTGGGGACTTCCGGACCCTGAGATGCTTCCAGGGGACATCCAATGTTACCAAGGGCTGAGAGCCATGCAAGAGGTGCTACAGATCTCAACGCACTGAGACCGAGAGAGGTTTACAAGAGCCACTTGATTTAGCCATCAGCATAGCCTCCCCCCACCCCTTATCCCAACCTTTAATAAACTGTAGAGGGCCACAGAGCCAACAGCTCTAACCCTAAAAACAGCCAGCTGATTCTAGAAGAGCAGTATGATCACCAGCACTTTCATGGCAGCTTTGGGTCCAGCTACAGCACAGCTGCTGAAAACCAATATTGTTGAAAAGGGAGAGATTTGCCAGCTGGAAAGAATCAAATGCCAGAAAATACTTCATAAACTGTCCAAAACTCCCTTCAGGTCTCCATGTAGCCCCCATTTGCCACCCTCTTTCCTGGTTCACACCTCTAGAGTGAGCTTCTGTCTCATCTCCTTTCCCATTTCCATCCTCCCATCACTCATAGCCACTTTAAATCTAATCCCACCTACCTCCATAGCAGCTTGGCTTAAATAGCTCTAGGGCAGCTGGTTCACAGGGCCACCACCTTGCTTCTCCCACCGCACTTCCCACATCTGTGATGGAGTTAAAGCTGCTCCAGAGTGTTTCATCCATAGACCTAAGTCTGGCTGCAATGAGAAGAGCCAGGGGAGGGTATTTATGGCAATGAAATAGTATCCTCTCAGGAGGCTGAGCCAGAGGATTGTGCTCTTCAGGTGCCATCCTCTCCCTTATCCTCACACCCCCACGTCCTGCCAGCCCCTGCTAATTCACATGAGATAATTAACCAGTGCTCCATCAGCCGCTTTCATATCTCAAAAGAAAGCAGAGGGATATTTCTGCACATGCACACACAGAGCACCTGTGTATTACCAGCTCAAAATCAAACAGCAGGACAAAGACTGGGGAGAGCAGAGACCCCAGTGAGTTGGTGGGGGACTAAGGGGACAGTGACACAGGTGATTTCCCTGGGGCACTGCAAAGTCTGCTTGCAATGTGGGGACCCAGACACCCACTCCTGCCAGCAATGGAGGGGTGATGTCTACATTGAAGGTCTGTAAGATGTCTGGAGACAGGCACTTGGAGAGACCTGACCCTTCAGCTGGAGGGAGGAGCAACCCTCAGTGCTGGAGCCAGAGGAGGCTTCAACTCCTGTCCGTGTCCCTATGGATGTGGCAGCACCAAGAGACAGACCCTGGGCAGGCAGAAGAGACCCCACTGGTCTCATCCCTTCTCCTTCACAGATGTGACATGGGACAGAAATCCCCACGGGCTGCCTGCAGTCCCTGGGGATGCCCCACAGAAGCTGCTGCTCTTCCCTTACGGTCCATCATCCTGACAGCTCTCCCGAGGGAGGTCTTGAAACCAAGACCCCAGCAGAGCAGAGTGCCAGGGACACACGCAGCACCGCATCCTGGGAAGTCCCAGCCTCCAGCAGCCTTCCTCACTGAAGGCTGGGGAAATGGTCATCATCTCCCCTTTCCCTTTCCTCCTTTGCTCCATCCTCTCAATCAGGCTCTGGCTCAGAAAGGTTTCCTCTCACGACAGCTACATTGGCTTTAGAGAGATGCAATTAAGATGAAACCCACTTATTTTAAGCGGCTCCTCTTCCAGCACTGCTCTAATGTCACCTTTGATCACTGAAACCAACCCAGCTCACAGATTGGCAGGGATGCGTCCTTTCATTTTCTCCCTCTCCCCCTTGCTCCATTCAGACAAAACTGGTTTCTTTCTTCCTGCTGGTGCTCCCAGCATTTTGCAGAGCAAAGAACGTGGCATTTTTGCATTGATCAGTTGGGAAAACAGGGCCAAACACCCTGGCTGTGGCCCGTGAAGGTTGAAGAGGTCACATAGATGGCGCCACCATGTTGGTCTCAGACAGGCATTGCCCAGGTAGAGTTGCTGCAAGTGCAGATGGACTGCAGCAGGGCAGGGACCCCTGCATGAATGCATCTGAAAGGAAATACCCTGAATTTCCTGGGTGAGAGCAATTACTGATGGGGGAGGCTGGACCATTTCCACCACTTACAACAGTCAGTTCTACTCAAACCATCACCAGGGCACGGGCTCAGCTTTAAGCCCCCAGGGCAGGCCCTGCTCCCAGATGCGTACAGGAGCTGCTGGATCAGGACACTCTTCTTCTCAGCAGTCCCTGTCCGTCCACACACACACATTTGATTGTCAGGCATTGAAACCCGACATCTCTTCACCATTAAATGCATCCATCAGTCTGCATTTTCTATTAGACTGGAGGTTTCCTGGTTGTCAGCGCTTCCACCCACGCAGGCAGCTCTCTCCTGAACTCCGTCTCGCTGCCTCCAACCCTCCCTGTGTTGCATTTTCTTTGGAAATGGAGAGCAAATACGTGTGTATCCCCCTGCTCTCCCAGGGAGATGGCAGAGCAATTTACAGGGTTCCCTGGGTGGACAGGCTTCTTCATCTGAACTCTTACTTCAATCTGTTTTGTTCTGATCTGCAGGAGAGAGGTTCTCTTCCCACAGGTGGAGAGAAGAGCGAGAAGCTGCCCGGGTACAAAACACCAGTGATTTGCTAATCGTCACCAGATCAGGGCCAGCTGCACTCTCTTTCCTCTAATGCTTAGAAGCAGAAGCTCTCAGGCCAAAATTCTCAGTGCTGACATTATAGGTTCCTTCTGATCTCTCCAAAGATCTTAGATTTAGCAACTGCTAAGGATTTCCATGCACTGAGAAGGTTGCTGCACTACCTAGGTGACAGTCCCTGGGTCAGTGGCTGGGTCTTGACCAGAGCTGGTGTGACCCCCACCCATGAATCAGCAAAATCATTTGGTCACCCCTCGCAGGGAGGGATTTCTCATCTCTCAGCAGAAGATACAGTTTTAGAGGCATCCCACTCCAATAGACCGCAGAGGGAGATGCACCCCCCTATTCCTGCTTTGGTTAAGGGTTGGGGCAGCAGGGAAGGACTAAAAGGACCTTCTCCCCCTCCTCGTCCATGATGCTTGCTGAGTTGAAGCTGGCTACCAAGATCTTGGTGCTTCTGGTTTGGTGCTAGAAGAGGTTGTAGAAGGTTTGTGTATGTGCTGCTGGAACAGGCAGTGGGACAGGGCAGAGGCCCAGTGATCACCCTGTTGAGACAGTCTGCAAGGAGAGCCCAGCCCCTTACTAGACACCAGAGAGAAGTTCTGGGAAGGACAGCAAAGAAATCAGCCCAGGTGCTTCTTCTGCTTATAGATCAGTCCAGATGGGCCATCACTAATCTGCTGAGAGCTGGGTCCTCTTCAGGGCAGCTTGTACAACGATGAGTTGATTGAGTGTGGCAGGTCTTCCTCAGCACACCCTGCTGCTAGCAGCCGGAGAGGGTTAAACACGAAGCAAACGGTTTCTGGGGAACACTGCGATCTCAACAACACAACCTGCTCTGCCCACAGCCATGGAATTTAAACACCAGCTGCCTGAGAGGTTGTATCTGCCGTCTGCCTCCTCTGGGTCTCTCCTCCTACCCTCTCGCCGTAGGGAGACCAGCTTTTGTCACTTAAAGGTGTGATCGGGAAATTGAAAGCTTTTAAAAACACTGCTATTAAGAACAATAAAAATAATAGAGCGGGAACATATGTCTCTCCACAGGCCCATCACCTTCTGCTTGCTTGGATTGAAGTGTTTTGCCATCAGAGCGTGACAGCATGCTGATACACCAGCAGAGCCACAAAGCTGCTGGATTTATTACTGTTATTAAGCAGGTTTTGTAAAGAAAAGGCAACAGCACACTGTGTGTAGCTGCCTGTGTGTCAGCCCACCCTCACCACTTTTTAATCGGTCAGCTAATTTCAGTCCACGTAGCTCAAAAGGTGGGGGTTGCTAGAAGAGGTTGTAGAAGGTTTGTGTATGTGCTGCTGGAACAGGCGGTGGGAGAGGGCAGAGGCCCAGTGACCACCTTGCTGAGACAGGCTGTGAGGACAGCCCAGCCCCTTACTAGACACCAGAGAGCACCCTGAGATAGCATGCAGTGCCCCACCTCATATCTTTTTAGACACCAGGGAAACATAGAAAAATAGGGTGTTTAGGTTTTTTTTAAGCTCTGCTGCTCAAAGAACACCTTGCTGGTTCTCTGGTCTAGCATGAAGCTGTCACCAAGCTGAGGGGAGGCTGGAGCTGAGCCCTCTGTCCCTGTTTGTCCTTCCATAGCGTGGCAGCAGGCAGTTCCCAAAGTCTCAGTTTGAGATAAGTACTGACACATCCCGTGTCCCAGAGAGAAACCCAAGGGTTTTTTCAGGACTTCCAGACCAGGCTGGCTAAACAGGGATAACTAGTCTAGGGTAGTGCTCCTCTCCATGAGCACAGTCCTGGTTTGAACAAAGCAGTCATCTTCATGGTCATTCCTCCAGCCCCACACAACTCAGCCCCACACAACTCTGCCCCATTGCTAACACCACAGTTCCCCCATTAGACCTCTTTGAGCACTGGCTCCAAAAGGCTTTCCATATCATGACTCCATACCCTTCAACTCATTGTCCCCAAGGACTGTTGGTTTTCTCATGGGCTGCTCAGGGAAGCAGGTTAGATTTTCTCTGGGGAAGTCAGAGCTGCCGATCTCCCTCAGCAGCCCAGGGGAAGAGCAGGGAATACAAGCCTTCATGCTCAGCCACAGACAGTGCTGCATGCCAGGAGCACAAGACCAAGGTTTTCATTGCCTGGGTGACATCCAAACCACCATCCATCACCCCCAGCACTAACCCTGGCAAGCAGCCAGACTGGCAAGCGCAGGGAGGGTTTCCCATGGAAAGCTGAAGTCAGTCCAAGCCACTGGCACAATTCAGCCAAGAATCCTTGCTCCTCATGCTGCAGAACTCTGAGGAGCAGGGAGATCTCTCCATCAACTACCTGGAGCTTCAGCTCACTCCCATACACCTGTGACCAGGCTTCTCACTATGGGATCACTCTGTTTAGCAACACTTTTACACAAGCTCGTAAATAAACATCAGGCCTGGAGCAGTTTGTGCTTTCTCATATTTTCTTCCTTCATTACTAAGGCAAATAATCTGTTTAAGTAGGCAGGGGGGCATTGCTCTTGCCACTTTATGTGCTCTTGTTGAAAGCAAGAGTGCCCCAACACTGTGTCTGTGTGAGGCAGAATAAGACCTTCATAACTGCCCTTCCTCTAATGAAATCTCAGTTGTTACTCTCATCATTTAGGCTCTCCTGTCCCCTCAGTGGGGGCAGGAAGGGACAGTTTCACCCTGTCCAGCAATTTAATCCCTGACCCACATCAAACTGCTGTGTGTTGTGCACAAACAACAGTGTTCAACAATTGACCAACTTCCTTATAGTGAGGAACCTCAAGTGCCCAAATCATCTCTGGGACAGAGTACTTCCCAGCACCAGGCTGCTTGGACTTGCAATAAGCAAGTATAAAGAAAATGGAGTGGGATCTAAAGATTAATCCACTCCAAAGGCTTAAAACCAAGCTGAACTTCTGGCCGGGGTTTAAACTACGCTGCAGCACACCCTTGAAGTAAAGCAGCAAAATAAATGAAGTCACTGAAACAGTCACGCTCCCGGCATCTCCAAGGTCAGGATTTTCACACCTCCCTCTCCTGTGTATTGGCTTTCAGAGTCCATTTTTCACAGGTACAGTCACAAGCCTGTGAGGAAAAAAAAAAAAANGGGAAGTGACTTCAACTGTTGTCATTCCCTGTCTCCCAGCAACGACTGTGTCTTCTCCTTGCTCCTTGCCTAGCCTCTCACAGCTGGCAGATATGTTTTTATGAACAAACAAGGCTCCTTGTGGTGAGGGTTGCCTGGGAAGGTCTGATGCTTCCATCTATCATAAGGATCACGTCTTCACCTGCAGAGGTGACGGTTCTTGGTTTACTTCTAACCATCAGTTCTCAGACCCCTGTCTGTGAAGATCCCCAGCCCCCTTCCTGGGCTGAGCAGCTGGTGACAGTGTCTGGGCTGACACCCAAGTGTCAATGAGGCAGCTTTGTGTCTCCACTCAGACCTAACCCTGGGAGGCAGGGTTGGAACATAAGCATGCGAGAAGACATTGTCACCTCACCCTGTCTGACCAGTCACATTAAACCCAGGACAAGTTCCCTGGGTTTGTGTTATTAATGTTGACTCAGCCAGGCAGAGAGAGCTTCCCAGGGGGTGGGTTTTGCTCTAAGAGCCCTTTCTGTGCCTGTCTCAGAAGGGAAATTAGCAGTCAGCCTCCTCCAGAGCTTTTCTTTTTTCCAATTAATACATGAATAATCAGCACAATTTCATGCCAATTGTTTTGTGTTTCTATACCACAGATGATCTCTGCTCCTCTGCTACCCAATCCCTCCACTCGTTTCAATGAAATTTCAATGAGAATTGATTATGTGCTAAACCACAATTGCCACATCCTCAAAATCATTCACACAACTGGTGTTGGAACAGAGCTGGGCAGAGGCAGAAGCACATCCTCAGAAGGCCACTGGCACGTTGAAGTCAAGTACAATCAGTGTTTGAAGACTTCCAGGAAAGACTTGTTGAGAAGAGGTTGTGGCTGGGAACCTCTGCTGAGATAGCTCTGAAAGGACTCCATCAGCTTACCCATGTGTGGTCAACCATGCCTACCTGGGGGTAGCAGTATTTGACATCTCTATAGATGTGTTTTCCTGACATTTTCAGCTTTCCTCACTCCAGCTATCAGGAAATGCCAGAAGGAAGGACAAATAATTCTTCTGGCTTGCACTGGAAACTTTGCCATCACATACTGTTTTCAGCTTCAAGATGGTTTGGACTGCCTGCATTCTGGGGAAAATCAGTTGCTCTCTACTGCCTCACTGAAACCATTCTGGAAACATATTATGGTTGTCCATCCGTTGCTTACTGGTCTCAGTGGTGATGGGGGACCAGAAAGTTTTTTCTCAGAGCATTCATGTGGACTTTACACCACCCTTTTGTCTATCTTAGGCAGAAGGTAGGCAAACATGCTCTCTATCCCATGAGTTTTCCTCTAGAATATTTCAGGCCAAAGATCCACAGACAAGGGTAGGAAAATATCCCCAAGTAGTTAAGTCCCACACAGCCATTGAGGACCTCAGTAGGTACCAGGTACAAATGGCCAAAGGCAAGATAAATGTCCATATCCCTGAAGGCAGACCTGCCTGATCAGCTGCTCATATTGCTGCCAACCTTGGTGCTTTTGTGTGCCATCATCAAGCAAATAAAGAATAATAACTATTGGCAAGTGCATTCAGTGTGCTGTAGTGATGCAGTGTCTCAGCCAAAGGAAGAATTTCAGGATCCTTGGGGAATAAGGGAGAAGCATCAAAGCCATGTTCAGAGGAATTGTGATCCATGCTGGATTTAACCAGGAGAGCTACAAGGATTTATGGTCCATCACAAATATGGCACTGTACTTGAGTTCACTAGTTCTGTTTCTATGCCCATCGTATATTCTGTTTGGCTTCACAGTCTTGCAGAGGAAGTAGGCTGGGACCTACTCATATCATGTGAGCCATCCCCATTAAACTGAAGGGAATCTCTCCATTGTTGTCCAGGGATGCTGAATCAAGGCTCCCTTAGATGCAAGGCTGCCAGGAGGAGGCCAAGGGCTGAGAGCCAGGGAGGTACTAAGTCCATGCCATGAAGGTCTTGCAGTGGCCCAGAGCCACTTACGGGCACAACAGGTCTTCTGACCCTTTTCTTCTGAGTGAAGAACAGCAGCAGAGTTATTAAAGCACCAGCTGGGGCTGGCAAAAATAAATCTCTCAAATCTGCTTGCAAAGCCAGAGTGGTACAAATGACTCTTGACTTCCTCTTGGGTGCCCCTCTGTGCTCTGGGGCACCTGCCATCCTCCCTCCCGCGTGTGTTTGTGGGCATACCCTCAAGCTGTGTTTACAAAGGGATTTCAGGCTCTTTTAGGATAAGAGGTTGCTATAGAAACAGCAGATAGGAGATTGAGCTCACTGGGAGAAGGCTTGGACTCTATTGGCTTAAACAATAGGAAAGCCCATCAGGGAAATACATCTGGCTGGAGACTGAGCATGGAGTACAGTCTGTTTTCATGAACACGTCCTTTTGGGGAAAGTAGGAGACTGAATTTCTGCATCCCTCTAGATGACCAAAAAGTTTCCAGTGCAGGAAGAATGTCCGCTACACAGGGAACACCAAGGGACACTTTCAGCCTTGAGGTGGGAAACTAGCCACCTAACAGGGTCTTGAGTTCAACCACCCTGCCAGAAACCTTCTACCCAGGTAGAGCTTGGGCTGTTGTCATCACTTAATGTCTTTGAGTGGTCTGTAACCAATCATACAAAATGCAGAGGAGAAGAGTCAGGATGCAGCTGGGTAAACTAAACCTCTTACAACTGACCAGAGGGGACAGAGCCATGAAGAAACCTGCACCAGAATCATTAAAAAGGTGACAAACACTGATCTGGATGAGAGCCATTTCAAAATGGAAGTTGCAAACCAAGAAAATAGTGGGTAAGTCCCAGGGGCACATCTTCCCAAAGGAGGAATCTGAGCAGGGAAGTCAAGCCAAGACATTTGGCTGCATGTTGATGTTTGCTCCTTTTCTTGGGGCACCCTCAAGCAGGGGTCAGAGAGGAAGACAAAAAGCACACACAGAAAAACGCCAAAACCCACACCACCTGAAATAAAAACCTTCCAAAGAAAAACTTCTGTGCAAAGCTCAGCCAAGGCTCATCAGCAAAAGGCCATGATTAACTGCTGAAATAGCAGGGCACTTCCATTTCCAAAGGCAGAGATACCACACAGCCCTGAGAAAACCTCTTCAAAATCAGCCTGTGTTGAAACAAACCCAATCAGTTAGACATCCAGAATGAGTGTCCTTCCATGGATCCCTGCAGAGAGCTGATCTGATTATAGAGTGAGCCAGGGAGGCACTGGAAAGCATCCAGTGAGGGGTTGCAGAGAAAAAAATCAGAGAGGAGTCCCAGACCAGTGAAACTATGAGCAATAAACTCAACTGGGTGCAAATAAGAGACAGTGGGGATAGTGTCTGCCTTGAAAACAGATGTAGATCCTTATGTAACCTGCCTGCTGAAGTGATAGCCTGGGAACAAGAGAGTACACGAGTCTGATCTTCACAGTGGTCTTTGCAACCTGAACAGCTGCAAATCCAAGGAAGGAAAGCTCCAGCCCTGTTAAAACCTGGTGACTGCAGCCCTAGGAAGAGACTCTTTCAGCACCTACAAGTCACATCACAAAACATTCAGAGACAAGAAACACCTCCTACACCCCTGATGGCTGAAGCCTTGGCATGGTTGCAGGGTGGAGATGACATTTCCTTAGCCTTATGGATAGGCAGAGTAAGGCACTAGGAACTCTTTCTCAAAACAGGCACCAAAGCAGGCAACAGGGCTCAAATGGGCAGCAGTCAGTGGTCCAAGTCTCACAAGCATCTCTTAAGCCAGCTCCAGGAAGATGCCTTTAAATCTCTGTGAGGACTGAAATGACATCTGCTCCTTTTGAGCCTCTTGGAGGGCAGCACTGGAATCAGGGATTGAATGAATTCATAGAATCATAGCATGGTTAGAGTTGGAAGGGACCTTAATATCATCAAGTTCCAACCCCCCTGCCATAGGCAGGGACACTTTCCACTACTCCAGGTTGCTCAAAGCCACATCCAGCCTGGCCTCGGAAAACTTCCAGGGATGGGGCATCCACAACTTCTCTGGGCAACCTGTTCCAGTGCCTCACCAACCTCACAGGAAAGAATTTCTTCCTCATATCTAATTTAAATCTCCCCTCTTTAAGTTTAAAACCATTACTCTTCATCCTATCACTGCACTTCCTGATAGAGTCCCTCCTTCAGGTACAGGAAAGCTGCTTTAAAGTCTCCCTGGGCCCTATCTTCTCCAGGCTGAACAGCCCCAACTTCCTCAAGCCTGCCTTCATAGGAGAGGTGCTCCGGCCCTCTGATCATCTTTGTGGCTCTCCTCTGGACTTGCTACAAGTCTTTGTCCTTCTTACATTGAGGACTCCAAAGCTGGACACAGTATTCCAGGTCAGGTCTCATGAGAATGAAGTAGAGGGGCAGAATCACCTCCTTCAACCTGCTGGCCACACTTCTTTTGATGCAGCCCAGAATGCAGTTGGCTTTCTGGGCTGGCAGCACACATTGCCATTTCATGTTGAGCTTCTTATCAACCAACACCCTCAAATCCTTCTCCTCAGGGCTGCTCTCAATCTGTTCTCCACACCAGTCACCTCCTTATTTTCCATGTGCCTTAAAATAATTTTCAGGAGGATCTGAGACCCCACGATACATGGAAATCAACATACCGCCAGCTGACCCTAAGTTGAGCTCTTCAGCACCTCTTGTATGTTGTCATCCTCTCCCCAGGACTATTTCCCAGGCAGACAGAATTTGCTCCTCCAACAGGTGAGTCAGACAAACCCCGCCAAAAGTCATAGCTGCTCCCTAAACAAAGGCAGAACTTGTGTCCCCAAGTCACCTACTTCTACTGTCAGTAAGTGGGACCTGAACTCAAATTCGTCTTCTAGAAGAACCCTAGGTCTCCTCGAAAGGATTTAGATCCACTGCCCGCATGCATAGAGCTAAGCTCATGTGTAGGACTGATGCTTTTGGTGGAGTCCTCTGTTTCATAACATTAGGCACACTCAACAGCAGAAAGGGCCTAGAGTTGGTGACTCAGAGCCCACCAACTGTCACGTTGCGCAGCAAAGTGCAAGCTCCCTACTGTCACGCTGCAGCTGGGAACTACGAGGGACCTTATGAGACAGGCACCAGAGGGAAGCCACGCAGAATAATCTGCAAACCAGCATCTAATAATATTGCCAGATCCCCAGAGGGAATGAGGAGGAGAAGCAACCTGAAACCAGCTGTCAGAACAATACACTCCCCACTGTGGATAGGGAATGGGTTTCTCTCTAGGTGTCACAGTCACTGGTTTAACCTTTCTGCTCACCTCTGTCTTCTCACTTTAAAGTAAAATGCTTATTTAACAGCAAGAAAAAAGAAGAGCAGAAAACAGAGTCACAGCAGCCACTGGAAGTGGGGATCAAAGGACATCGGTGGACAAAAATAGACCTTACAGAAAGGCAGGTGCTTTCGGGAGGAATGTGTGTTCTGCTTGGGGTCAGGACACCCTCCCCTCAGCCAGATCCTGTTACAGCAGCAGGATTCAGGGATACACAGAGAAATACAGAGATACACTGATGGTAACTGAACAGATCCTGCTGGGGTCAGGCAGGAGCTTTGCTTCCAGTTACTTCAAGAGTCTTAGACAAAGTCTCAGCCAGCAGCCCTTTAACTGGAGCAAGAGATCCCAGAACTGATTGAAAGGCCTTGGTCTGTCTATGCCACACTCATCTTTTTACTCACACATCCACCTCTTCATTCCTACTATCCATCTTTCCACTCCTTTATTCCTACCCTCACCTATCTGACTGTCCTACACATCCATCCATCCAAAGCAGGGCTGCAGCTGTTTGGTGCTTACAGAACCAAAACTCAAGAAAAATTCCTTTCTGAGCCAGGACCCATCCAGTCCCCAAACTCTCAAGGAAAAAGGTATTCAAATTTCTCAAGACCTGCCTTTGAAAAAATACACAACTTGCCTAGAGGAAAACTAGATGCCAGGGGCCTTGGAGAGGATGACGTACCTGTAGCCTTCCCCAGAACCACCCACCTGCAGGCAGGACCACCTGGGCAGAAGCATGATCCTGTGGCAATTAAGAATATTTTTCAATTCTGATGAAGGACAGATAGGTGTATCCTCACCCTCCTCCATTTGTCATTTCTATAACAAAATGAACTAACAGTGCAGCAGAGGAGGCAAGGACTGTTACACTCACTGCCTGAAGAGCAAAGAAACCTCTAGAAATGGCGTCAGCAGGACACAGATAGAAGAAGCTGTCTTATACTGACACCAATGTGCCAGGAGAACCTCTTGGCTGTGACCAGCTTGGTTTGCGATTCATGCAGCAGACAGTTTGGGAAGTTTTAGTTTAAAAAAAAAATTGCATTTTAGGTTCAGAGCACAGCAATATTAAAGGCTGTCTGGGAAAGTGAAGAACTGGAGACTTGAGGCAAATGTGCGTGAGATTACAGAGGTCCTGACCGCAGCTACACCCAAGAGCACTGAGGGGTGGGAACACAGAAAGTGATTACCTCCAGGTAATAGAGGATTTGTGTTTCTATGTTCTCCCTCCTAAAACCACAGCATGGCACCAACTCTGGGACATACCAAGCTCTGGGATTGAACTCTGGGACAGAGGAAGCAGCAATCAGGTTGCCAGCAGAGACTATTTGTACAAAAACTGTAGAAGTCAGCCCATAATCCGTAACCTCTCCCCCCTGCCTTAAGGGGGACACACTGCAATTTGGGCCAGTGTAGGGCTCTATAGCACTAGGGAGGGCATGTGGGAATGAGCAAGCCCTGGCTGTGATCTTCGGTCCCAGCCTACAACTCAGTGGAGTAAATAGGAATGTTGGGAGTGATGACCTCCACAGCTTTGGGACCATTCCACATACTGCAACCCACTCCCATCAGACCAGGGACACAATGATCCATCAGGCTGTCCCATACTTGACTCGGGAGGAAGATAAAAACCCACTTGTTCTTTTAGGTCCCCAAGGAGAATAAACAGCTTTGGAGGTCAAAGTCCAGCTCCTGCTCCCAGGGGACAGGCAGGACAGCACCTGTTTAACTGGCAAAAGGGACTTAGCTAGAGCCATATCAGGTGATGGGACAGGAGGAACCACAAGAAAAAGGAGATGGGAGGATGTTCAATCTCTTCAGTAAATACTCAAAGCTAACATGTATATTTGTGCATTTGCCAATCCCAATTCAGTTGGAAACAAAAGAAGGTTGGGTGTCGGAGAGCAGCGGGACTGCTCCTGGAGGAGAGTAAGATGGGAGCAGAGGTGGTCCTCATGGAGTAAGGCAGGATTCCCCAACACCTAAACAGGGGGAGCAGAGCAGGCTGCAATGACAGGTCCATTGACAGCCCCAGGTGAAGCAAAGTGATAAATCAGAGACAAGTAAAAATAAATCTAAAGTAGGCAAGGGGTGTTCCCAGATCTTTTTCTGTTAATAGCTTACTGCCAACCCGTAATAAAAGGGAGAGAAGAATTCACTTCTTATCATACCTTCTCGGAGGTGTTGAATAGGGTAATGAAATAGAAAATTTGTTTCCAAGATACGTTCAGCTCTGAAATCTGAGCATCATTCCCTGGATGGTTTGGAAGGGAAAAAGAATAGATTATGAGCACTGTCTCCCAAGGTCATAGCAAAATTTGAGGAGGGGGAGTTTCTGGAAGAATTAATCAATAGAACTGAACAGGGGGAGCAGAACAGGCTGCCATCCTGCCATTTGCCAGGCAAATTCATCCCACAGGATGCCATGGCATGAGTAACTGTGGATTCTTTGTGGTTTACCCACTGTTTGAAATAAAACACTGGATTTGGGGATCCAGGGCAATACCATCTCTCAGCTGCATTAACAGGCAATGTTCAGATGCTCCCAGTGGGCCACATTTTGCAAAGCCTGTATAGACAGGCAAAGATGCACTGCAAATCTGATGAGTTGGAGCATGGTACAAGCAGAAAATGAAACATCTGTCTAGGGAACATCTAGGGAACTTTGCCTTTACAGTCCTCTTGCCTTACACCTCGCTGCTGAGGCTGCAGGTACGAGAAGCAGGTTCAGTCCCTGGGAGAAGCTTGCACTGCCCTGCACTGACAGTTCAGAATTCGAGCCTGAAGAGCAAGCTCCTCAAAGCCATCCAGACCTGCCCACTGGAGCAAAGCTCCCAAAGGACCACGTGAAAGGTCCTACTGAGTCCACATGTGATGAAGTTAAGCCCAGTCCTTTTGCTGGCTATGAAGAAAGGGTCCCACTAAAAGAAGCCTGAACATACATGAGCAGATCTTCATACTCTGGAAAAGTCCCATCCTGCTAACCCCTGTCACCAGAGATGTCCCCACACAGAGCAGGGAGGCTGTGCATCCCAGCCTGTGTGTCCATCCTCATTCTCCTGGGACAAACCTGGCTAAAATTTGTGATGATCTGCGCCCCATCAAGCCCAACTCCTTCCAATCCCTTCTTCTCCCAGATCAAACATCCACTTTGCACTTTGAGACCCAGCTGACTGCAGGGACACTGCCCACCCTTGTCCCCCTTGGACAGGACTTCACCCTTTGGTGCTTCTCTCCCCTTTCATGCTTTATTGTGGGTTATTCTCCTGACAAAACGTACGCTGAAAAGCTCATCTCTCTGCCTGTGGGACAGGCAGGTCCTGTCAGATGTGTTTCCAGTGTCCACACTTTCCCATCACTTGTCCGTCTGCCACTGCCTCTTGGATATTAAAAATCACCTGGAGCGATGAGTCCTCATTACTCTGTGCTCCCTCCTCTCGTCTGTCACCATGTAAGCCACTTGACAGGTGATTAATCGGTCACTGAAGCCAGGGAAGCCGGGCTGAAGGAAATAAGAGTCTCCTTAAATAAACATGCTGGCTGAATTAGAGAGGCTTTCTTGCTGGACAAGCAGGCCACTTTGGGATCACGTCAGAAAGCCGCATTATGGCTTTGTGGATAGACTCTGGCTCTGTGTGGCTGGCCTGCTGGCCTTTTTCACCACAGATGGTCACCTCTTGTTCCTCCCCCAAAGCAATGAAGCGTTGCTTAGCCTGAACCACAGCTGGGCTCCCGCTGGCCCATGGCCATGATTTCTCCATGCTTTTTGGTACTACACATGATGCAAGAGGCTCGGGGCTTGGGTTGTGTTGATGCACCCATTCAGAACTCTGCTGGGTTTCTCTGCCAACATGCTGCATTCATTTGGCATCACTCACCCATGCAGAGGTCCAGAATTCAGGGGACACAAGACCCAGTCCCTGGACCAGGGATTCCACTGGGACACCAACAGGGCAGATCTGTCCTGCCATCAGACTCCTAGGCTCTTCTCCCTGTATGGTCACTAACTCAGTGTTTGTCTTCCAGGAAACACCATTTTCCCCCCCATTATATAAGATGGATAGTAAGCAGCTAAAAAAAAATGTAACATCAAATGCTGGAGTCCAAGACTCTTCTCTGGATATGCACTTTGTTGTCCTGATTAAAGCACTGCAATTCTTTGGCTTAAAGAACTAATTTTGGGAGCTGTGCCATCCCAGCTGGAGACATCTCATCACAGGGATCTTCACAGACACAAGCTGTTGCAGGTGGACCTGGGTCATTTCCAGCAGTGAGGCATGCGTGTTTGCCAGTGTCCTAGTGACACGGGGCAGCAGCATTGTGACATGGGACACAGAGATATCATTCCAATTCTCTTGCCCACCAAACCAAGGACTTTGGCTCAGAACACCCACAGCGTGAGAGCCTGTGCTGATGGCACATCCAGCTGCATGGTTGTTACTGGATAAGTGATGGGCTTTGGATTGGCCACTTAAAGGCCCCCAAGATGAGTCCATAGCACTTTATTGGCTTTCCCAGAGCCAGATCAAAGCTCTCAGGACTGTTATGGGGTGGGCCATAAGAGCTTAGGTTGAGCTTGTACACAGAAATCTCAGCAGAAGGTCTCCACAACTAGATCAAAAGCAGTGTGGAACCACCCCTGTGGCTGCTGAGAACCCTACTGTCTTCAAAATGGCCACTAGGAGCTGTGCAAAAATCACATCACCCTCCAATTCTGTGCTTAATGATGCCTCTAAACTAGATTTCACTCAGGAACAAATGCTGGTTATGCTTCATCCAAGCCTTTCAACGTTCCTAGCTGTCATTGCTCTGGTAAGTCACCCTCTTCATTGCCGTCCCTCAGAAACCCCATATAATAGAGAAGAGTTGAGCGAAATCAAGTTCTGTGTGTTTTTTTCAGGCACCTTGGCATTTACTAAGTGTGCTCTACAACTTGAAAGGTCAACTAGATCCATAGTACTGCTGTGGCACTTTGTTATGTATTTAGATAACTAATTAGGAACATGGGTACTACAGGGGATTATCCTTCTGCCCCCATGTACCTTAATCACTTGTCCTCTGAGAAACTAAAGGAAAAAAGAGACACAGAGAGAAGATGGCACCCAAAAGGGTAACAGTACAAGGTCATATCTCCTTCTGGTTGTCCCAGTGATCGGTGTTAATGCGATGCTGTAAATTTCAGCCTCTATTAGTCCACAGGTTGCTGCAGGGACAGCGGGACTGCCGAGCAGCATTCACAGCAAGTCTGACATCTCAGCCCCGCATCGCTGCGGGAAGCGGGGACAGACCAGCCTCTTCTGCAGAAGGGACCCCTTCTGCCTTGGTTTCATGGTGCAGGGAACAAATACGTGTTTGGAAACACCCCAAGATAGTATTCCCAAAAGGCACTTTTTTGGAGAAATTTTGAACCACAGGGAAGGAAAATAAAATCTTTTAAAAGATCTTTTTTAAAAATGATCTTCTAAAAAAGATCTTTTAAAAATAAAAACATAAAGAAAAATAACCAAAATACCCTGCAGATAAGTCTTCCTAGTTGTGCAGCTGTGATTTCCTATTCCCTCAGCCTCCCACTGCCTTGGTCTCACTCTCACTGGATTTTCACTCTCTGGTCCTTCACTTGCCTGGGCCTCCTACTCAGTGGTCCTCCACTTCTCCAATCCAGGGGGAGGCCAGGGCTGCCCTGATCTAGTTGTGGAAGCTGCACTGTGGGCCCTGCCCATCCAACATTTCAGCGATCCTACGTGGTTGCCTCCCACTCGGGGGCACATTTTGGATGCCTTCCCACTCCCTTGGTCCCACAGCTGTATACTGCCATCCCACCAGCTCCATATTTCCACTTATGAAGTGACTCATCATCTCCAGGGCCTGGCAGTCATTTCTGCGGCCTGGATTTACATCTCTGTCACCATCTGTCTCTGCCATAACCTGGCATCTGCCGGCAGCCCACTCCTGTGCAGTCGTAATTAGCATCTCCATTTCCCTTCAAGGCGCTGCCTCAAGACACCACTATTCAGTGCCCATTTCCCTACAGCCCTGTTCACAGTGGTGCTGTTACTGTGGCCGTATCTGCTCATGCACTGAGTACACTCCCCTTCCTCTAATGCCTAATGGTGCTACTGTGGTTTGCATATCTCCAAAAACTACTGGCAGACTCTTGACGTCTACCCATCACCAGGTGCTGCCCCTCTCACACAAGCAAATCATGGAATCCTAGAATCATCAAGGTTGGAAAAGACCATTCAGACCATCGAGTCTGATTGTTAACCTAACACTACCAACTCCACCACTAAACCATGTCCCTAGGTACCACATCTACATCCCTTTCAAATACCTCCAAGGATGGGGACTCCACCACTTCCCTGGGCAGCCTGTTTAAATGCTTGACAACCCTTTTAGTGAAGAAATTTTTCATAGTAGCCAATTTAAACCTCCCCTGGCACAACTTGAGGCTATTTCCTCTTGCCCTATTGTTTCTTACTCTGGAAGAGACTGAAACCAGCATCACTACCACCTCCTTTCCTTTTTTCAGGTAAAAAAAAAAATTAAGGTATTTTGCATTGCATGAGCTCTAGAGCCAGGGGGTACCTGCTGCATTAGCATCACACAGCTGAATTGCACCAGCAGGACTGTACTATGTCTCAGTTAGTCTCATAATATAGTATACTATACCATGTCTCAATTAGAAGAGACACTGAAAGCACAAGATCCCAGTAGCACAGCAGTGGTCAACCGTGGAAGACCTGTTTCTGTGGTGAGGTTGATTTTCTTGCCAAATAAAACCTTCTCATAAGATTTCCTGAGCCCAGCCATCCTGAGACTAATCATCCAGGCCAGACCTCCAAGGAACTGTAGGGGGATAGTCTGTCCTTCATCATGAGCCTAAAGCAAAACCTGCACATGGTCAGAGCCCCAGAGTCCCCTTTGAAGACTGTCAACAGTTTAATTCCTGCCCACCACAGCTCCTCTCCCTAGTGAGCACCCTCCATGTGGTCAAGGCTTGGTCTGTCATATCCCAGCTCTTGGGACCATGTGTACTATATATTTGCATTTTGAGTATTCGTCTCCCTCCAGGTACAGTCTCATGAACAGTTTGAAGGGAATTTGCTCTGGCTACTCTGGATGGAGTAGGGATAGATTTCTATTCTGTCCTGAGACACCACCTTTGCAGAAGTATAATAAAAATGACATCAAAGTGATCTTCTGACGTGAAAACCCTTTCCATAACAACACTGCAGTGTGCCACCAGAGTTCAGAGCAAATTCAATCAATTTTCAAGTCAAAAAGATGGCTTTCCTGCTCATATTGCTGACTGCACTGGGCTCCTGCTATATTAGAGTTGTCATCAAATTCTTCTCACTCGTATGACCTCAATGGCTGCTTGTGTGTAAAGGAAGGCAGAGGTCTTCCCAAACAACGTTGACACAACAGCCACAGTCAACAACCTGTTGCTTTTCACTCATCATCTGTCTGCTGTCCACCCTCATTCACCACCTTAAAATAAATAAATAAATAAATAAAATCATCACTTAACATCATCCCTGACACAAAGATCTTCTCATTCTCAGAGCTAATGTGCTGGAATTCATGCAAGCTGCGGGAGTGATGCTATTAGCAGGCAGCAGCGTGAGGTTTTTGAAGCTGGATGTGAGCTGGGCATCCAGGCATGAAGCACAGCAGCAAGTCCTCTGAACTCGCTCCCTGTCAGATCACTCCCTGCCCCTCTCATCCTCCTTGAGCCCACCGAGTTGGTTTCACTGTTTTCTGCACCGTTGCTTGTTCTCTCAGAAGAATTTCCCTGTCTTGATGGAAATGTTTTGTTCCTTTCCAATACCTGGAAATAATAATCTGTGTCAGGCAGAGGAACTAATAGCCAGGATTAAGTTACAGGGAGGAAAAAAAATCCAGGGTCATTTACAGCTTGGAAATCTGACCTGCTTCTGCTCAGCTATCTGCCTGTCATCCTCCCGGCCTCCTTAGATAAATTTTGCCCTGGTACTGTCATACAGTCAAAAAATGGTCTTTATTTCCTCTGCCAAAGAGGCCTTCATGAAAACTGGTAGAAACCAGCCAGAAAAGTAGAGGGGAGTGGAATAATCAGCATTATTTTTCAGTCGAGGGAAACCAAAACACAGAAAAGGAAAAGTGAGTTTGCAGGGGTCACAGGGTCTGTCAGTGGCAGAGATGAAAAGGGACCACAGAATTTACCTCTTTCCAAGACCATGACCATATCTTGCAGCCCGTAGAACACCAGCTTAGAGCATCCCAGTGCTTCTCTGGCCCCATTGCAAAGCATTTCCCCACCAGCAGCTCATTCCACAGGGAGAGAATCAGAGATGGACCCACAGTGGCACTGAGAAGCTGGGCAAGAGCAGGACAGCAGTGCCCCATCTTGAGGTGTAGCCCATCCCTGTGTGTTTTCCCCTTGGACAGCACACATCCCTTCCTCTCTCTCTTTATTCCTGCCCAGACATTCACCTTCCCTATCCATTTTTCCTCTCCATCGCCAGATAATACCATTACTTAAATTGATGTCAAGCTTCTGCTCAGTACTGTTAACTCTGCCCCTTGGCTGGGCTGCAATTCTACCCCTCATGGAGATACTCAAGAGCACGGCCATATAGGAATGAGAATTGCTGGAATCTTTATCATATGGATTGGAAACTTCCTTCTGGGAACACTTAGAACTTAAAGGCAACTGATAAAGTATAAATCTCTGCTTCTAAGAGAAAACCCTCTGGGTCAGAGCAGGGTTCAGATCTCCCAGGGCTGGGGCAGTTTCATCTCAGGTGACAAACCAGACTCATGAGGGCTTCTATTTCCTACTGTGGTAGGGGTCCTACTCCCAGGTCTCTGACTGTGAGCTCTAAGTTCACAAGTTGCAGGCTTGGATGCCCACCGCAGCCTCTCACAGCTGGCTGCACTTCCCTCGGTGAGCGCCAGCTTTCTCAGCAGATCTGGAAGAAAAGAGGCACTTCATAAAAGGTAAAAAGTGCTCCAGGGGGAGAACATTAAAATGAAACATTTAGAGCTGCCTCTTTCTGTTGTGTCTTCCCCCACACCATCAGCCCGGTCTTTTCTTGCTCTGCACTGCGGGTGTGACTGGTTCTGATTGATTGCCCTTTATTTCCATATTAAGCGAGGCAGTTGGGAAATGAATGCCTCCCTTTGCCATGAAGCCCCATGTATAATTTTTATTAAAAGGTTATTAACTTGCCTTTTTTTATTTCCTCTTTCCAAAGTCTGTGGTTTTGCATGCCATTAAGAGAACCATAGGAGAGAATTTTAAGAGTTATGAAATGCCAAATTATGTTGAATAGCTTCTGGATGGTCTTAGGAGAAATCTTGCACGTTCACAAACCTGTGACAGCACCCATTGTGCCCAATATTAAGTCAAAGTCCTGTTTGAATTTCTTCTGTGAACACCAGATGGAATCCCACCGGATGAAGGAATGGTCCCACCTGGTCTTCCCCAGTGACTGTCCAAGTGCACTGCAAAGACCAACTGCTCAATGAACCAGAGAGGCCCCCACTGCAGTTACCCAGCTCACCTGACACTTCAGCACAGGCCATCTTCTGTACCAGCCCCTGGTCTACAGACTAGACTTTCATTAGTCAGCATCTGTCAAGATGCTGAGGCTGATGAGCCTTCCATAGGCAGTTTCCCTCCCTGGAAAGAGCTACTTCTCATACCACCCCACAGCAGATGGATGCAGGATGGCACAGAGCTTGTGTGATTGCTTCACCAGAAGGTCCTTCCATCACATGTTCTCTGGCTAATTGGAAAGCTCAATGGGGGCTGAGGAAAATAAATAGCTGCCCCTCAACACACCCAAGTGCTTTCCTTCATCGAGGAAGGCTCAGCATTCAAATGAGCTGTGTATTTACATCTGTCGTGCTTGCCTGGAGAGCTGCACCATGCACACTTGAATGAGTACAATGAAAGGTCATCTGGTCCTGCTTCTCAGGGAGCACTACTGAAGAGCTCTGAGACTCAGTGCTCGCTCTCATACACGAGCATGACAGAGAGCCTCAACACATGCATTCAGGGAGGAGGGGTTAAGAGAATCTATCATCTCTCTTTCCCATAGAAGAAACGCCACCAACAACATTAGGAATCCAGGTTAGGGAAAAGCATTACTTCTCCCACCTACCTACCTTCTATACTAGAAGTCACCTACCACCAAGAGCAGCTGAGAGACATGTACCCACACCTCAGCCCCCTCAGCTCACCACTGAATGCGTTTGCTTGCCAGACAACACCCAGCTGAGAGCTGCAATTCTTATTTATCTGGAGGAGCAGGCAGTCTAGTTAGCCCACCAACAGGCAAAGGCATAAAGACATGAGCCTTTCTTCCAAGTACTAGTGCTAAGAGCAGTGGGGGTAAAGGGTTTACTTCACCAAGCTTTCAGAGATTTCTTTTTTATCTCCTGTTCCAGCTGAAGATGAAAGATCAAAATCTCAAGCTTCTGTGAATTAAAAATGAAACACAACTAAAATAAAGCCACCTAGTTTAGGCCAATTAAAATGTTTTGTTTCAGTAGTTTCTGAACATGCTGTTAATAATCAGCTTAAATTGCAGAACAAAGGTGTTGCAAATTAGGAAACTAAAAATCTTGGTTGTCAAAGGGAGACTTTTCAAAAATTTGAGAGCTCTTTTTAAACTGAGACATTTGTCAAAGCTGTTCTTTTTTTACCCACAAAAAGTTTCAGCTTCAATAAATCTGCTACACTTCTGACACAAACAGAGGCAAGGAGAGAGAAAGGCAGGGCTACCCTTGCTGTTTCAGTCACAGCCGAAAGCTGGTGGGAATCCAAGGTCACACCCAAGGTCACTCACAGAATCACCATCACATGAAAGGTTTGAAACTACAGGACCAGTTCCGAATCCCTCACTGGATGTTGCTATTGCCTTTCATAGCACCAGGGTTTCACTAGTTCCTTAAAACCTTCAGCCCATCTTTCATCTCCAGGCATTGCATGCCAACTACATTACCTCCTTAGCACTTAATGGGACCGTGTTGCGCAGGAACTGGTGGTTTCCACATCATTTGTACTGCTGATCCAGGTGTTTTCTTCAGCATGCTTTGTGATCACTCTACCCGGGCAGCTTGGACACAACTGAAGTGATAACCAACCCCCTCTGCTTTGTGTGGCAGAAGAGCAACCTCCTCAGTGCTGTTTTTGTTGCTAAGGCAGAGCAGAAGACATTGCTGCAGTTCACAGCATTTGCTTGGAAGCCCAAGCACCATTTAAACAAATGATGCTTTGACACCTGAGTTATTGCAAGTGGCTCCAGGCACGGGAAGATCCCTCAGCAAGCAACAGCCCGGGCTTTGCTTAAGAAGGGAGTTGGAGAGAGGCTCAAAGGCGGCATTGGCAGAAAGAAACCTGCACCACTGAGGTCTCCACAAAGACAGCAATGACAGGGAAGTAGTCTCCAGGGCTACCGTAACAAACATGCTTCCACACAAAAGTCAGTGGAGGTGAAAAAAGGAAAGATACCTCCATGGAGCCACCTCAACTACTTCCCCATGCCAATGTTGGGAAAACAGCTTCAACAGACTTACATGAAGGCAGAAGGAGTCTAGTAAAACAACAAAAAGGGGTTTCTAGGATTCCTGAAAAATCCTGAGAAGTGACAAAGAATGCCTAAAAAGCAAACAATTTCCTAGAAAGCAAAGGATTCTTCTTACAAATAATTCTAGAAAATTCCAAGAAAACATTTGCAAAGTTCCTGGTAAGCACTCTGGGAAATTCCTAGAAGGCAACATGATAAATGTCTTGAAAGTGATATGGGATATTCCTGGAAGGAAAAGGGGAGATTTCCAGCAATCAGTGTGGAAATTCCTAACAAGAAACTTAAAACATCCTGGGAAGTAATCTGAGAATTCCTAAAAATCATACTGAAAGTCCTTGGAAGAAACTTGAGAAGTTCCTGGGAAGCATCTGGAAAAATTTAATTAAAAAAAGCAAAGGAGAAATTCCAGGAAAGGGAAGGGAAGATTTCTGGAAAAAAGCCTGGGACATTTCTAGAAAGCAGAGGTAATTCTGGGAAAGCAACCACAGCAGGGAAAATGTCCAGAAAACATCATATGAGTTTCTAGAAAGCAACTTGTGAAATTCCTGGAAAGCAGCTGGGGACAATCTAGAAGGCTAGATTCCCAAATTCTTGGAAAGCAACCTTAGAAATTCCCAGAAAACAGTGTGGAGTTTCCTAGAAAGAATTCTGGAAAATTTTGAGAAAAGTCGTGATGCATTCCTGGAAAGCACTGTGGGACATTCAGAGAAAGCAAAGCAGAAACTCCTAGAAAGCGTCCTACAAAATTTCTAGAAAACAACACAGGCCATTACTGGAAAATATGCTGGGATGTTCCCACAAAGCAATGGGGATATTCCTGGAAAGAAATGTGGAAAATTCCTAAAGAACACTCAGGCTAATTTCTAGAAAGGGATGTGGAGATTCCTACAAAGCATTCGGGATGTTGCTAGAAAGCATCACTGATGCCGATTTTGAGGGGAAGAACATGTGAGGGTGGCAGCAGACCTAGAGAGAGGGGACAAGAGGAGGCTGAGAAAAGCATGATACTCCCAAGATCCTGAGGGTGCTGGATGTGAGAGGCAGAAGCACAGCTCTCACCCTCAGGAAAGTCCAGCTCAGGACTGGAACAGCTCGGGGGCAGGAATGCCACTTCAAAGCCCCAGGTTCACACATGAAGATAAACAAGGTCACTTTGAGTCTGCCCACATTGGTATTGATCCACATGAATCCGATCTGCTCCTAGAAACATCCAACAATGGATAAACTCCCTTTTCCTCAGTGAGGTATCTGTTCTCTTACCTGTCCCTATTTTTGTGAGGACTTTCCTTGGTGATCAGCCTCAATCTCTCTATCTCTTCTTTCCCTTTGTCCTCTCAAGGCACTGAGAAGAATGTGTTTCAAGGTCCATAGGATAATTCAAGTTGGAAGGGCACTCAGGAGATCTCTAAGTCCAACCTCCTGCCCAAAGCAGGGTCAACACTGAGATTAGACCAAGTTGTTCAGATCTTTGTCCACTGAAGTCTTAAAATCCTCCAAGGACAGAGAGTGCACAGCCCTTCTGGAGACCTATCCCACTGCTTGACTGTCCTCACAGGGAAAAACTTGTAGCATGTAAGAGGGATATATATATAACCAGTCTGAACCTCACTTGGTCCAGGTGATGTCCATTGCTGCTTATTCTCCCACTCTCCCCCACAGTGAAGAGCTTGACTTTTACTTCTATATTACTTCCTCACAGAAGCCTCCTGAACATGTTCATAACTGTCCATGCTGCCCACGCAGCCCTCCCTTTCTCTCTGACAGGTGATGGGCCCATCTGCCCAACTCCCTCAAGACCAGCTGTTGGTTTGGTTTTTTTCCATGCCTTCTTCAGATGCTGTTTCTCAGCCCATTTCTGCTCAGGAGGAAAAAGAAAAGATCACAGAGAAGTTGGTGGTGTCACTTTTACGACATGCCCTTTCCCAGCTGACCCAGTGGAGCAGGGGAAACTGGGAGACAGCCTGGCAATTATCTCCAATAAGCTTTTGCACATCTGACTGACTTCCCTTTGCTTTCGTGCCTAAGACTTCAAACATCAGGGATGGCAAGACAGGGGGAGGATTTGGCTAATGGAATGAATCAAGGACTGCAAAAAATATATAGCTGCCTCATCAGGAAAGCAGAGCGTGTCTCAGCCTCCCTGCTGTGCTCAGTCTCCAGGTTATCGCCCCCATGCCCATGCTTAACAGCACAGACAGTAATCAGTTGTCAATAATTAACTGTGAGTGGCAGAGGCAGCACCCAAGTTTCTCACTGAACACCAGCATGGGATGTGACCTAAGAAGGCAAAACCCACTCTTGGAGGCTCCTGTTAGGTGTGAAAAGGGACCTTAGGAAAACAGAGCTCATACCTCTGCAACTGACCCCAGGCAGGTCCTTCTGGTACAACTGGTTTGTGCCTCAGCTTCTGCACTCATCTCTCTTATTCCACTCATGTTTCACCTGGGAATGGCTCCCACTTTGTAGAAGGACAGTATCCAGCACCACAGTGCATTGGTCTCACCCAGCTACACAACTAAAACAGGCCTGCATCTGGTCATTAGCAGGTGGCCATGGTACAGCCCCACACCTGAGGGTCTAGCCAAAAGCTCTTCTCCTCAGAACCAGGTGGCTTCATCCATATTACCATAAATGAACAGATCCTGGCCTGCCTGTCCCCATATCTATGCCTAGTCACTGTCCAGAAGGGTGTTAACTGGCATGGACAAAAGCAGTGCTAGAGAAGGATGAAAAGAAACGATGCACCAACATGGGACAGTGCCCTGGCTCTTGTAAGTACTAGTGCAGGCATGGCCACCTTGGCCCCTCTAGGGCAATCTCTATCCTGTGGAGGTAAAAGCAGACCCACACGACCCGTCCCTTTTTGTCCACACTGCTGCAGATTTAATTGAACTGTAGCCCAGGTTACAGGTGTCCAGCCTGGGCTTGGGAAGAGCTGAGTTGAAAGCACCTCCCAGGGGAATTGATTTCAGCACCTTGAGGTTCACCTTCCCCCAGACCACCCACAGAGCTCGCTGGGCACCTCTGCGGTGCGGTGGCTGCTCTCCAAGGGAATTCCTGCTCTCGCAGGGTGCAGTTTTCTGCCTGGAAGATGCCAGCTGCTGCTAGGGCAGAGCCATGCACACCCACCTGCCGCCTGAATAATGAAAACAAAAATGCCTCTCTCCTGCTGGATGCTGTTTTATTGCCTGGTTTGTGGTTGCTGCCATGTGACTCGCTTCCAGGGGAGGCCACCCAGCACTTCTCTTGCAAAAAAAAGGAGAAATGATTGCAGAGCCTGAGCTGCTGTGCAGTTGGGAAAGCAGATCAATACACGGTCGGCAGATCAATCACTGTCGTGGGCAAGGGAATTCTAGCTGGAAAAACTCTCCTGCTTCTGCTGGGTCATTAGTAGAGCCCCCTATTCTAAATCAGGGCCTCCATCTAACAACAGTGCTCTACTTGATTAATGCTGATTAGCCCTGCTTTGCTTGGTGCGTTGATTAAAACGCAGGGTTCATTTCCCAGGTTTCCTTCCCAATCATATTCCCTAATTTCTTTTGGCACCTCCACAGCCTCTTAATTCTTCAGTCCTCCAAGAAGCTCATCAGACAAGGACAATGCTGCGGCACTAACAAAGAAAGGGCAGATGTGAATTACATCCAAAGGGAACCTCTCTCCTATCCTGTTACTCTGTATGGTAGACTGGCTGGTGGTGTCTTCACTTTAAAATGTTGCTCATTACAGCTTCAAAGGCAGATAAAACCCCATCATCACTCAAGATTTCCCTATATATCTGCCCTTCCAGATATATCTGCTTGATTTGCACCAAATGCAGAGGCGAAGGAACCTGCATTGCCTCTTTTCTAAATTATCGGCTAAATTGCCATAGGAATGGCTTTATGGGTGGAGTCCAAGAGCCCACCTGGCTTGTTCAGTGGCTGTAGCAGATGCCTAAAAATCGACAGACATAGGGCACATACAAAGTGGCCTTGATCTAGTCTTTCCAGCTTTGGTGATCTGTGGTTCATTGGCTAGAAACCATACCCATCCCATGGGATTTAACATCCACCAACACCTTGTCAAACACCTCCCTGAACTCATGCCAGCCTCCACAACATCCCGTGGCAACAGAATGGGCAGTGCAATTGCATTTTGTGTGAAAAAGTACTTGCTTGTGTGTGTATCAAATCCACTGCTTGCTCACTTTCAAAAACACCTAGTTATGAGGAAAAGGCAGCAATACTTCCCTCCCAGCTCTGTACCGTCCATGATATGGTAGGGCTCTGTTGTTGCCCCTTTAGGCACCTCTTGTTCTAGCCAGGGAGTCCTACCTTCATACAGAAACAATTTTGCAGCTTATTGGAAGTTGTTTCAATAAAACCAGCAGGGCTCAAGAAAACGAAGATCCCGTTACTGCCTCTGTTTCACAATAAGAAAGTAGAAATTCAGACTATCTTTAAAACACAACCAAGTAAATAACAATTTGGCACCGAGAGCAATGAGTTAATCTGACATCTGAATATTCCCTGCTATTAAATAAGATGAAGACTTGCCTCCTTCAGCTCTTATGTAAATAGAACTCATCTGTGATGCAGATTTTATTAATTAACTGGCAAATCGAGAAAACCCCAATAGGCTGTAATTGAACTTCTTGTTGATGATAGATGAGGAGACACTTTACAAGCCATCCACTGTGTCTGCGTAGTCACTCCTGGAGCTGCTGCCATCCCCACCCCTCCTCACAGCAGAGAGAATGCCCCATACTGAGGAAAATCCAGAAAATCTGAAGGGTAGATACCTGGAGCTGATGGGATACCTGACACATATGCCCCCTGAAGCACCCTTTGTTCTGCAGGGCATCACCTGTCTGTAGCTCCCAGGCTCTCACAGGAGGCAGGCATGAGCTGCTGAACCTTTAACAGAAGTCCCCTCATATCTTTGAGGGGATTTTCTCCCTGATCACCTGTAACATGAGGAGGGAACATTCAATAGCACTGTGGAGAGATGGGCAGCTCAGATGTGCCTGAGGGTCCTGGGTAACCTGAGATTTCCAGATCCTTGGGATGGTATACACCAGGGATGGCATACCCTATAGAGACACATCCAAAACCTAAGGCAAAACACAGAACAGTCAGATTTATCTGGGTCCCAGCAGTGACTCCCTGCTAGGCAACATGGATGGTGACAGGACAGGCTGTGTGTGGAGAAGACAACCCTAAAGCCCTGCAGGAGCACCATGCTGCCCTTCTCCAGTGCAGCAGCCCACAGCTGAGCCCAGCAGGAAGGAAATTAAGGCATTATTGATGTAGGAGGAGAAGGGATGAACGAAACAACCCCCTGCATCGGTTCTTTGCAGTTCTTGGTGGGGAACTAATTTTGCTTTTATTTTGCTAGAGAAACAGCGAGACGGCAGCAAGGCGTTCACCCTCAGAGCTGCTGAAGCCTGGGTTCATCTCAGCACGGGAAGGGGAAGTGGCATTTGAAACACTGAGATGTGAGAAGAGTTTCATTATTGCTCTGGATGGCCCCTTCATTAGAGGAAAACACAGTATTTAATGAAGGGGAAATAAAACAGGAGCTCCCTGCTGTGTCCAGAAAGGCATCTCTTTTCAGCTTTGCTTCATTCTCCTTATTTATTGCAGGGAAGGAGGCTGGACCTAGACCTATCCATCCCTGTAGCATCGCAGCCCTGGGTCTCATGAGGGATGCTCCAAGGACACCCCAAATCAGGATCTTTCTGCAGACAGCAACCCATGAGCGCAGTCCCTGCTGGATTCTCCAGCTTTGGGGTACCTCCCTGTGCCCACACTCCAGTGGTCAGAGGCTGGCCTTGCATGTAGGCATGAGGTACCAAGGTCTGCCCCCTCTCCAAGCACACACATCCCAGGTGCTACTCACCCAGCAATTCAGTACCATTCCCTTGCTATCCAGGAGAAACTGAGGCATATTGTCCACACTTGACATCAAGTTTGAAGACTGTGTTTGATGAAAGGGCACAGGGAACACTCTCCTCATAGCTTCCTTTCAAAGTGCCCTCGGATTACCAGGGAAGGACTTGATTTCTCAAAACTAGCTTAACAAACCCAACATGGTAGTCACACATCCATCTAATTCTTTCCAGCTGGCACCAATTATTTTCCAAGGTAGATTACACTTCACAAAGTTTTCAGCATGGAAAGGCAGAATCTCTCTTCTTTCCCTTCCTCCTCTCCTAGTAATTGGGGGATTTTTTTAAGCAATGCGTCAACAGATTTCAGGAGTAGAACCAGCTCACACTCCCTTTGCTGGGACAACTCTAGCTCTGCTAGGAATTAAGATGAAGGAAAACTTGCTTTCATCCCAGCATAAGCAGGCAAGAAGTAGAGCATGAACAGAGACAAGACCAGCAGAGAAACAAGCACTATGATTTTATTCTGGGTCCCTGCATCTAAAGCTGTCCTTAATCACTACTCATGAGTCATAGCCAGTTCTTTCACTGGGAGCTCCAGACAAGGTAATTTCGTTTCAGAGACTCACAGGCACGTTGGCTGGAAGAGACCTCTGGATGTCCCCAGTCCAACCACTCATAATTTGTTCCCAGAATTTGCTCGGGAGCTGTCCTGTTCCCAAAGTGAGGGTGTTCTTTGAAAATGTTCTGAGGTGAGAGAGCATCCTGCAGTGGAGAACGTGTTGGAGGAAACAGAATTGTTCCAACGGTTGTCTACTCTCTTCGCTGCTCTGAAAGGCTCCCCAGCCCACCTTCAATAAGCCAGCTGTACAGGGAGATGAACTCAGAGACCTGTGTGGGCCAGGGTTTGCAGAGGACAGCAGGAGGAGGGGATCCAGAGGATTTCAGGAGACTGAATAAAACAAAAGGACAAGGGACATTGCTTGCAGAAAGCAGCACAGTTCAAGATAAGGTCACGAGCTGTGTGTGTGACAGGTGAATAACCACAGACTCAGGCCATCAAACCTTTTGCCTGTTCTGGCTGCTTCACCCCGAAAGCCAAGTGCCTTCATCCTGGGCCTTCATGCATTATTTACAAGACTGCAGGGACCACAGCCCCTTCTCAACCCCATCACTAGGACCTTCCAGTGACTTCCAAGCGAAGGAACAAGTTTCCCGTAAATTACATTTCCGGCAAGCATCTCTGCTAATTAAAGATTATGAAATGAATTTACTGTTGCTTCAATTAAAATCCATTCACAGCTAATACCTTCCTCTTTTCCAACGTTATTTATTTATTGAGGGTGGGGAAGGAAGGAAGGAACCGCATTCAGAATCTCCAGAAGTTCTCTGGATTTGGAACAGACTCGACTCTGCCTCGTTACATGGAATAGGTCCCTGGAGAATGCAGGCTGATTGCAATCTAATTTATGGCATTCATCAACATATGAATTAATGCTGGGGTCTCAGATATGAGATCTCTCTATTTCCCCCTCCCTCCTCGCTCGGCTCCACTGCCACCCTTTCTTCCCTCCAAGTACTGCTTATTTACTTCATTAAAGAAACAGCCTTGTTTTCAGTTAAGACGGCTTGTTTATGGTGAACGAACTGGGCATCTCACCTGGCTTTCTGTGAATTGAAGTAAACTGAAACCAGGGAGGATCTAGTCCCTGTTTTGAGTAAGTTTTGGATCTGGTGCTCCACTGTTGTGTGCCTCAGCTTCCCTGCCTGGGACATGGGGATGTTGTCGCCGGCTTCCCTCTGAAAGCCATGGGGAGAATAAAAATGCTTTTGTGCTTCAGAGCCCCACAGGGAAGTTTGCAGAGGGCTTTTGTGTGTTTTACTGCTGCTCCCCTGTATTGTTCTTGGCTTTGACCTTGGACTGAGCCGGACAAAAGAATAATCAAACAAGGCCACTTACATTTCAGGTGCATGTGGGACACTTGTTAAAGAAAGTCTAAAACTGCGACATCCTCTGGTAGCAGCCATTAACCCATATGGTGACTGGAAGCCCTGGAGCTATTGACAAGGTTATAAATCATCAGCAGTGGTGGATGAAGGGCTGTTTGTCTGCTCTCTCTCTCTCTCTGCCCAGAGGCTGGCACAGGCAAAATACAACAGCAAAACAAATCTAAGGGCAGAAGGTGGGTGTGCAGCATGCCTCAGGGCAGGGAAGACAGGCCTGAGAGTGGCATGAGATGTGCAGAAGAGCAGGATGCATTCAGCTTTTTAAAGGGGAGACTTTTGCTTCATCAACCTGAGGAGACAACCATCGGATTAGGTAACAGTGAAGACAGGCATAGTCCAGAATGGGAACCATAGGCCTACGATCTCTGACTGCTAGGGTCAGGATTCCTTTCCATGGGATATAACTACACAGACAGAACTGGGTTTGAGACAGAAATCTCAGTGTTTGTGCTCTCTCACCGGTCAGATCTCAGGGTCACCTTCAGCAGGGTCCTGTGCTGTGTCCCCAAGGTCTGGGTGCAATTTCAGTGAGGCTCAGCACCACAAATGAGAGGAGAAGCTACTGCTGCACCTCTCACCTGTTCTTCCTGAACTGTCTAAATGGGAATGGACTTAGTGGATGTGGCTTAGTTTTATTCTCTTCTCTCCAATAAAATAAATAAAGCGTGTAAGGTAATTTTAACACTAATGTTTATATTGCTATGTCCATCAAAAACATCAGAAAGGGCTCCAGGGAAGAAGGCAATATGCAGGTATCTGTGCTTGATGGCACAGAACAAGATGTGGGCTCCAATTGCAGTGAAAAAGACTTGAGTTGGATTCATTAGGAAAAACCCAACCCTCAAGGACAAGAGCTAACTGCATAGCTCCTCACTGATGAAGGACCTCCTTCATCTGTGAAGCAGCAGGTTCAGCCAGGAGAACATGCAATTCAATCAACATTTTGAAAGCCAAGAGCTTTGGTGAGCTCTGGACTATTTGATGTAACAGTAGTGGACAATTAATACCTTCACAGTAGTAAAGTGCAGGAGTCTGAGGACTATGTCTCTGTGTGGTTAACAGCCTATGCAACAAAATCATGCCCTGCTCATTATGAATGTCACCTTTAGTCTTCATTCAGCCTTCTCCTGTGGTTTCAACTCCTAGAAGTGAACATTTCCCTGACTAAATTACTCCTTGGTAGCATCAGGCAGGCAGACTGGAAAATACAACCTGCAGCACTTACTTCCATCACAAAATAAAAAGATGGAAGGGGTGCAATCACACCTCTGGTTGCAGGTAGATTAAAAAGTTGTTTCCCTGTTTGTTAAATACATATTTTTTCAGTTTTGCTGGTTCTGCTCCTGAGTTTATTCTGTCCCAAAGTAATCAAGCGTTTTGCTGCCACTGCCAATCACAACTGTCTGCCGCTGACAAGAGAAGCGGTGCCGCTAGAGGTGGAGCACCACAGGGTGCTCGAGGCAATGTCCCTGCTGAGACGCAGCAGAGCTCAGTCCAGGCTGGAGCTTCTTCAAACTCCTGTCACTCAGTCAGGGGCTGCTGCAGTTCATGAGGAGTTGGCTGAGCTTGCCTGAGCTGAATGGGGAAATGAGGTGCAATCACCCAATTTCAGCCTTCAGTCCAGAAGGGCTGTGTCTACATAGAATCATAGAATGGTTAGAGTTAGAAGGGACCTTAAAGATCAAGTTCCACCCCCCCTGCCATGGGCAAGGGTACTTCCCATTATACCAGGTTGCTCAAAGCCCCATCCAGCCTGGCCTTGAACACCTCCAGGGATGGGGCATCCACAACTTGTCTGGGCAACCTGTTCCAGTGCCTCATCACCCTCACAGGAAAGAATTTCTTCCTAATATCTGATCTAGATCTCCCCTCTTCCAATTTAAAGCCGTTACCCCTTGTCCTGTCACTACACTTCCTGACAAAGAGTCCCTCTCCAGCTCTCCTGTAGGCTCCCTTCAGATATTGGAAGGCTGCTCTAAGGTCTCCCTGGAGCCTTCTCTTCTTCAGGCTGAACAAGCTCAGCTCCCTCAGCCGGGCTTTATAGGAGAGGTGCTCCAGCCCTCTGATCATCTTTGTGGCCCTCTGCTGGACTCGTTCCAATGGTTCCATGTCCTTCCTATGTTGAGGACATCTTTCCTCCATTCCAACACCCGTGTACCCGTAGCAGCTGGATGTTCTCACCTGTGATCTACCACCTGCACATATTGCTTTGGAGCACAGGAAAGGGAGTGTTATCCACTTTTATACAGGGCGCTGTATCTTCTGGTGCCCACTAGAAGACAAACACGTTACAGCCCCTCTCTACCTTTATGTGAGGATGCCTGGTGTGGCAGAGAGGGCCAGGACATAGCCCCAGAGGTTGGTGTCCCACCTGTGAGCATGGGAGCCATCTGCAGACACAGTTATGACCCAAGCAGGCGATAATGTATGGACCGGGCACACAATGCACTGTGTGATGCCGAGTTGAATCAGTGCCTGGGAAATCGCAGGTAAGGGTTATGAAAGGTGGCAGGGAAAGGGCATGGCTGGAGCACAATCTGCAATGCAGAAGAGAGCACTGCATCACCTCTCGGATGCAGTGGCAGATTAATCAGGAGTCACAGAGTGTGTTTGTAACCTGCCTGGCAACCCAGCCGCGTTTCACACGCTCAGCTCTTCCTCCACACCTGAAATACCAGCATGACTTTACAGTTAGCAGCAGGTCCTGCTCTGGGAGGAGGAAACATTGGAGCAAAGTCTTTGGCGGGGGTGGGGGGGGGGAACACACACACAGACAGCAGAGCTACACACTCCTACGTGGGTCTCTGTTAGGGTTAGGGAATGAGAACTAGAGTCTGGGTAGGTCTCAATTTCTGTTCCTCTGCCTGCAATGGGAAGTATTTCATGGAAGGAGGTAAGTTTTCCTATTTGCCTTGTTCAGACCCTTCATCTCTACCTTACCTCCACCATTGCTGACATTGAAAGTCCCCTCCTGCAGCCCAGGCATTAGCAGGTGGATGGACCCCTCAGTCCTGCCCTTTTCATCTATTTTTACCCGTTCTGTGTCCACGCAGCACTTTCTAGGGATGTAAAGAGAATATGTAATTCACTCTTCCTGCCTCAACTCCACACTCACCTCCATTAGTCCTGTTGGCCTGGGTCTGTTTATTTGGGAAATAGTCCCCATTTTTTCATGAGGGAAGCGTTCCATGCTGGTTATTTTTGTTCATCATGCCTTCAGCCTCTCAAATCCATTGAATAAGCCAAGCTGTCCATGGGATGGTGCCACTTTGTTCACCAGAGACAGCAGCTAGGAAAAAGTCTTCCTTGGCATTGCATTTAATATGGCATATTCATGATGTCGTTTATTATTACAATCTGGCATTCTTCAGCTTTGGGAACGTGAATAACCCATCATCAAAAAAAAACCCCATTTTTTAAAAAAGGTGTTTTTATATATAGGTAGATAAAGATAGTTTGCTCTGATTCATCTGCTCAAAACTGCTGCTGTTCGTTGTTTGGTTGGGTTTTTTTTCAAGCAGAAATCACTGGGCAAGAAGAATGCCAGGAATGGAAATCTAGGATAAGCCTATTTTTCACAACTTCTTGTCATGCAGGAAGGTTGCTGACAAAACTTTGGAAGAGCTCTGGAATTTGCTTGGAAATGAAGTCACTGCTCCAAGGTGTAGCGCAGCAGCCGTGCAGAGCTGGGCAGGGAGGCAAGGAAGAGCATCTGACCCATCTGGGGATGAATGAAGGTCATCAAGCCTCATTTCTGGGAAGGCTGCGGAGGCTGGGACATGAGCTGCGCAGCCCCCACGAGCTGGCATCTGGATATGAATGTGGATGTCACCCTGCATAGATAAAATCTGAGTGGTCTGAAGAAGTCTTGTGAAGGCCGTTTTACCTTGTGCCAAATGAGGGCATAAATCTCTGTTTGTTGTTATTCTGCTGAAGAGGTGTGGTGGCACTTTTGGTGAGGGTCAGGGAATGGTGTCAGCAGCCAGCACAGAAGAGAGATGCGAAAAAAAAAAAAAAAAGCTTAAAACTGAAAAATGACTCTTGAGCAGACGAATGTCTCACTCAAAAGGACAGACAGACAGACTGCTGCTGGAGCTGCACCTCTTGATTATATTCTCAGCCAGCTTCTGGGTAGCTCTTGGCCAGGGTGAGACACAAAGCCTCCTGCCCCACGACACGCTTGACAGCGATGAACTCCTAGGCTGCTCTCCACCCCTGAGCTCAGTTTGCACCTGACAGTTTTTGCCACATCCACAGCCCATTGCCTCCATGTCCCTTCCCCGTCACTAGGGGGGCCACGGTGCCAGCAGCTGAGCAGGGAGCAGGGTCAGATCTCTGGCCGTGGTGTAGCACCTGGGCTGTAGGACAACCTCAGGCTTCACTTTCTGTAGAAACCTTGGGATCTGGTCCCATTCACAGACAAGGAACCAGACTGTCTGCTCAGGGCATCGCTTGCAATGTGTCAGAGAGGTTTTTCAGATCTGCGTGGCCACCAGCGTTACCAAAGGCTCATCCCAGTAGTGAGCTTGATCCTGCCTGTATGGAAATAAAACACCAGTGCTTTGACTATAGTTACGTAGAGATTAAACCATAAAATAAAAATGCTAAGGAAATAGCTGAAACAAACACTCAACATCCATCATGAGGGACAAGATCTTTCCCAATCCACTAAAACATTATTTGTTCTTGTTCCCAGGGGCCACAACACCGCTCTCCTGCATGAGATATGTGTGTCATTGGATATGTGTGTATCCCTAAATTTAATTTGTCCAATTGCATTAGGACAAGCAGCTAATTCTGAAATACATTTTGCTCCCATAATCAACCCCTCTGCCAAATGGCATTTGGGTGGAATTGTGAAGATTGTGATTTTTATTTAAAGTGATTTATCGAAATCATTAGCAATGTTCCCTAAGTAGAATCTATGGCAATCCTTTTAATCTTACCCCCCATCACAACAAATGCAAACATTTTTTTTTAATAACAGAGAGTTTGAAATATAAAGCTATTAAAATCCACACTTCTTCGTGCTCTCTCCCTCTGTAATGGGATGGAAACAGTAATCGTGGAAATAAAGCCTCCCTTTCAGACAAGAGGGTGTGTAACACACAATGAAATTTCTATTTAGTCACTTTAAATTGATATGGGAGTTAATGAAAATGAAAGAGGCCAACTTGCTTTCACTGCAGGGAAATGCAAAAGGTGAAGGGGTGGTTTGTTGATATCAGCCTAAGACCCTTTTTATGAATTCAGCGCCTGCAACAAACCTCAGAGCTCCCCCGGGCACTTTTCCAGCCTCTTCCCAAAAGTGCTCCGTGGAAAACCAAGGGGGGCTGCCCTCTGTCTCCCTGGAGTGAGGTCCAGGCTGCTGTCACCAGCTGTCCTCAGGCAAGCAGCGAGTCGCTAGCTGATGGTTTGCTTCATCCCCCCAACGTGCTGATTCACTGCCACGTGTTTTCCAGAGAGCCGGGTGTGAGGTGTGGGAGATGGAGCTGTGCCAGCTGTGCCAGCTGTGCTGCCAGACCCTGGCCATGGGCAATAGGACAGGGACCACCAGCATCTGCTCTGCCCAGTCACCTGGCAGTCCAGGTGGGCTCTGTGGCCAGGTCTCCATAGGTCCCAGCTCTCAAGGGTACCCCAAAGCAATTAACCCCTGACAGCCCCGGCTGGGCAGGAGGCAGGGGCTCAGAAATGTCTGAGCATCAGGACTCCTTTGGCCAGCACTTGGAAAGCAGTGGGGAAGAGAAGGTGCCAGCTGGGTCTCAGTACATTCTCTTTTTGTCTTTCAATGAGTAAAAACCAGTTGGCTGATGGTATAAGGCAGGCACGCAGGAAAGGGCTGTTGTCAGGGCTGGTTTTATAGGTGGGGAGGGACTCTCTCACATGCAACCCTGTTCAGGCATTCATTCAGACAGTCCTCACTGCCTCTGCAAGGGCTGTTTTGACCCATATCACACAGGGCAGAGATCCTGACCCAGCTCCCTGGGAACTCTAACCCAGGTTTCATTAAAGCACTTGAAGGTGGTGAGGAGATTAAGACCTCCAGAGCATGCCCTTCTACCCTCAGTTCCTCTGATTAATCTCCCCACACACACTTACCTTTGCAAATGCTTTGCCCCAAATCACTCAGTTCCATCTCCTCCTGGGAATAAAACGTAGTGGGAGCTCATTTGGGACAGTGACATACGGAACCAGCCACAGGGATGGCTCAGCCTGGACCAGATGCTCTCCTTTTCCCTCCAGTTGATGCACTGGTGCCATGGCAACTGCTAACACCAAACAGCTGCAGTGAAAATTCAGCTTCAGAGCAGCTTCAGACCCCAAGGACTGGTGGGCATGTCCCAGGGGTTGTCCTCTCCTCCTGGGGACTCCAGCCCTTCAGAGCAGGCCAAAGTCAGGCTGCACTGTGGTATCCCTGCATACAGTCCAAAACTCACCTTGTATGGAAGAGTTTCTATAAAAATATATAATCTTGCTACGTTTTCCCTCTTGGAAGGATAAAATCTTCTGTGGCAGGACTCAGAGTCTAAGAGAGGAGCCTTTTGCCATCCTGACTCCCGCCCTGGCCTTCAAAGCATCCCTACAGCTTCATGCTCTGGAGGCAGAGGAGCAGCTCCGACCCCAGGCATCATAATGCTGAGGCAGGGGGACATGCCCCATTGCAAGATATGTCTCCATGCAGCTGCCCAGATGTGTCTCTGTAACCTGTCACAGCTCTGTCGCTCGTGAGAAGAAATTTTAGGAGGCTGTAAAGTGGTCTTGGGGGACAGACAGCGGTGTGACCTGGTCCATGCACACTCCAAGGGGGGCAGAAAAGTGCTTTTTTTTCCATTTTCTTTGCTCTTGGGCTGTACAATATGCCCATCATCTACCTGAGCCCTGGTGATTTTATTGTAAGGGAGAAATGTTGCCATTTTATTCCACACTCTTCCAACGCCCGGGGAGCTGGAAGGATTTCTGCTGGCTGGTAATACACACCCCAAAAAAAAAAAAAGCTAATCTTTTGCTATTATTTCTCAGAAGTTCCATTTGGCTGCATTCAGGCCTAATGTGGTGATCTCCTTGCCCTTGTGACAACTATTTCTTACATGGGAAATCTGTACCCAAAAAAAAGTAGATGTGAAAAATGGAGCCGTGATTTATTTTCACCTCCAAATATAGAAAGACAATTTCCCCCTCTCGAAGATTTTCTCTTCCTTCTCTTTAAAAAAGTCCCAGTGCCTTCAAACCAAGCCAGCATCTCAGTGAAATCCCATTGCCATGGAGTATACAGAAATACGTTTGTAGGGAAGCCTGACCAGTTTAAATCCATCAGCAAGGTGACCAGGGACAGTATGGCTCTTACCAGTTTGCATTGACATCTAACCAGGGAGGGGAGATGGTGAGGGAGCTCAGCCCCAAATCCTTTGGGCTTTCTGCAAATCAGGCATCCCGCTGATGCTAAAACTTTGCTGAGTGGCAGCTGAGGGGTAAGCAGGGCTGTGGGGAGCATCATTCCCTTGGGATGCCGCCAGTGGGATTGATGATGTCCGCCCTCCTCCCGGCAGCACCAGCGATTCAATTCCTCTCTGCCGGCAGCGCAGCTCCCAGACAAAGGCTGTGCTCAGCGCTCACATTTGGGCTTGGAGCCGGGGACTCTTGCCCAAAGGGGCACCAGACCTGTCCCCAGCGCTGCCTGAGTCTGGGCTGTCGCTGGGACACGCCAGCCGTGCCCCCGTGCAGACGCATGTACCCGTAAACACCCACACACATGCACCGGCTGCTCCCCACCTCCCTGGGAAGATCCAGCAGCTGGATCAAGGCACGTCTTTTGGCCGGATTGAGACACGTCTTTTGGCATGGTAAGGATTAACTCCCCAGGGAGCAGCATCAGAGGCTGAGCCTGTGCTCCCACCATGCATCACCAGCTTCACAGCAGGCTCGGGAGTTGTGAAGCCAACCTCTCGGCAGCTAATCCCCCTCACTGCTGGCAGCCGGAGTGGCTGGGAAGAGCGGGCAGGGCTGTGGGATGAAGGGACAGGAGGGGACGGGGAGGAGTATACACACACACGCACGCGTGCACGCAACGCCCCGCAGATGGCAGGCAGCAGCACCGGACCGGTGGCTGTTTGTGGGGAGGTCCGTAGGGGACCCAGGAGATGAATAAAACAAGCTGGAGCACCAGGCGATCAGATCTGTTCGCTTGCCAAAGTCCTTAAGGTAAAACCCAAAAGCAGCCGCTCCTCAGCTGGGCTGCCCTTTGGAGACTGAGCACTGGTCTCACTGCTCTCCTGGTTGTTGTCTCTGACTATGATTTTGTTTTTTAAAGGAATGGATCGGGAGATGCCGGCAAAAGAAGTTGCTGAAAGCCAGGCTGGCGTGGCCGGGAGCTGCGTGCTGACAGCACCGTCACACACCGGGAGCAGCTGAACTTTGTGGGTTTTGAATATATGTTTCTCCTCTGTGGAGGCTTCTGGCGGCGTTACGCAGAGAGTCACCGCTCACCTTGCGCCTGCTGTTACCCAGACCGAGTCCAGGGGACGGCAAAGGGGGGATTTCTGTCTCCCCAAGGACCATCACCTGTGAAAAGAAGCTGGAGAAAGGCAATTTATCTTTCTTTTCCAGATGACTGAAAATACCTACAGGATCCTGTCACTCCAGCTTTCATCAGTAAGTAGCGTCCAGGAGACACGGCTGAGGAACAAAAATGGTATCAGTCAAAATCATTCCAGCACCTACTTTTTCCCGAGGAACTTCATGCCTGTAGGGGTTTGCTGCTGGCATTTTCAGGAGTGAGGACCGACATACCATAGCTGCATCCCTATCGGATCATGTAAGAATTTGCAAATGAGAAACCTACCCCAGCAAGACCATCTCTGCCCAGTTTGCAGTCCATGGTTTGGTGTAAGCACAGCAATTCTCGCCTCTTTGTCTCGCTTCTAAATCTCTTGGGCTTGGTGATCTCTTTCCTCATTGCAATTATGATTATTTGCAACATCAGTGCCATCAAAGATTGGAGCGCTTTCCTCTCCCAGATCCTCCCCAGCGTTAACAAGACTTTGAACTTGGTACAGCAAGTGGAAGCCACCACCAATTCGGTGGTAAGTGTCCTCCAGGACCCTGAGCGGGACAACTACCTGTCCAACAGCCAGTCCATGAACTCCAGCAATTTCACAGCTGGCCTGGACCACTTGTTCCAGTACTCATACTCAGACAACGACCAGCTTTACAAGGAGTACAAACCCCCTCCTCGAGATGCCATTCCTCTGCCCAAGGCTGTCCTCTACCTTCTCATGGCAGCCCTGGTGGTGGTGGCGGTGGCGTACGCCATTGTGGGGCATCTCATCAAGGACCTCATTCACGACTTTATAGGTGAGTGTGAGCATCACGCGCCATGTGCATGTGGTCAAAAACCAGCCTGGTGCAAAGCCTGGGGGAAACGGCTGGTGCCCCTCCTTGGATTTGGGTGGGTTTTAAACCCAGCCTTGACCCTTTCACATTTACAAGAGTGTTAGTTTATCTGATGTGCCGGGGTCTCCAAACTGAGCTGTATGTTGATCGGGTCCCTGGAGAAAACCCCTGGGTTTAGCCCCTTTCCTAAAGAAATGATACTTGTGCGTGTGTGTGTATAAATGTGTACGTGTGTGTGTGTCTGTGCTGCCAAACAACTGTAAAATCAACTGAGCTTGGATTAGAGGTCTCCAAAATGAAAAGTTTCAAGGCAACAGATACCTGAGCACAGGACAACAACCCACTAGGGCATTGTGAAAGAGTAGCTTAGCCCCTTATCAGACACCAGTGAATCCACAAACTCCTAGGAAACACAGGTCAGCAGTCTGCCTCCCTTGTACAGCACCTAGCACAACCATCATAGCCTCCGAGGCTGCTGCAATAAATCTATAAGATGATAGCCCAAAGAGTGTGCATTTTTATGAGAACTGGCTTCCCAGCTCTTTCGTTTCACCCTGTTGCTGGTGAATGAGGTCCCTCATCGAGTCCGACGTTGGGGACAAGAGCACAAACACTCTGAGGCCACCGTGGGCAGGCAGAGGCACTTGGCTGCTTACAGCAAGCATTCAGTGATACTTCTGTTGTTTGCCCCATAATTTGAAAGGCTGGTGGTGCTGGGGAGCACAAAAGTACCCAGTTCTCTCTTCTGGATCCTTGGCACTTTTGCCCTCCACTCCCTGACAACCACCTCACCGTGTCCTCTGGGGGACAGGGCCCTGCTGCAGGGAGTTGGTGACAGTTTTCCAGATCAGACAGGGGCTCCTGTCTTCTGCAGATGTGCATACTCCCCCTGAAAGCTCTGGGGAGCAACATCCTCTGCAGGGGAGTGAAGCTGAAATCCCATTGCACATCCCTTGCTCTGAGCCTGCCCCCCAGACAGGGATGAAGCCCCGCAGTCTCCATCTCTGCAGTGATGGAGATCACACTCATCTGGAGAAAAATCCACGTGCTCAATCACAATTCCCCTTTATTTCCTGGTTCCTGGGACACAGGAGATGATACACACTGGCTAAAACTCCAACGGGTGCCTGTGGGGCAGGCAGCACCCATACCTTGCTTATGGGAGGGCAAGCAAGTCCCTGGGAAGGGGGGGTCATGACTGGGCAGGGGCTGGCAGAACTGGGACACAGGTATTTGGGGAGGAGGTATTTGGGACAGGAAAGGTTGAACCTCCTGGAAGGGAGCAGCACTCAGGGTCACACACGAGGCTCAGCCAGGAAAACGTCAGGGAGCTGCTGCTGAGGAGTCTTTCTTTGCCCCAGCTGGAAGGGAATGGATACTGTCTTAAAGTGTTAAATATAACATTTAATCTGGAGCTTGCTGGGGCTGTAGCATCTCCTGGCTCTGCCGTTCATCTGATTTACAAAGGTAGGCAGCAGGGACAGCACCTAAAAATATACATGCGCGTGCCCTGAGATGCTTAAAGGACCAGGTCAGAGCAGGTTAGAAACACCACCGGGGAGAGGTAGGAGCCAGTCCAAACACAGTGTCCCCACAGAGCAGACACCCCTGCCCTGGATGCTGGGGTTCCTGACGCAGAACAGCTCAATGGATGTGGGTGCTCAAAAATTCACGTAAATGTCATGTTCCCCCGGGCAGGGAAAGAGGCTGAAGCCGTGGTGAGAGGCACCCGTGCCCCCACCATGCTATTTTCAGCTCAGTACCATCACTCCCTGGTGACCTTGGGCACCTTTTGCTTTTGCATGGGACATCTGTGTGGGACAGGGTCAGCGGGAAGCCTCTTCCCTTGCAAAGTCCTTTGCAAAGGGATTTCCACAGCCTTTCACAGCACCAGGGGGGGACAGTCCTGTGGTCTGTCCGCTTTCTGCCACTTTAGAAGAAGCCCTTTCGCAGCTGAACACCCTCAATGAGGACAGAGCATCCTCCTGTCCTGGCTGGAGGTGGCGCCTCTCCAAGTCAGGATCAGAAATCCAGATGTGAGCTTCTGCCCCATCCAAACAGAGACGAGAAAGCATTTCCCAAACTCCAGCAGCACCCAAAGACTGCCTCCAGCTTGTCCTATTTAGCACTCCGGGCCCGTCTTCACACCATTTATACGCTTAAAATGAGCCAGACCTCGGAGGAGAGCGGACGAGACTGTGTTTGTTAACACTGCCAAGCAGCAGCCTTTAAAGTGAAGGTTTCATTTGAATGAGTTTGCATAAAATGACTTCAGGGACAGGACGGAGGGACTGAGGGATAGTAAATAAGAAGCTGGTCCATTAGCTGCTTTAACACAATGCCTGGATTTATATACTCAGTAGCAGCTCCAACCCTCACTATCAGCGTCTCTGTGCTAATCATATTTAGAAGGATAGAGAGAGATGTGGAAATAAGATGCCAAAGGGCTGGAGTCTGTTTCGGGGAGATTAAAGTGTGAATAGTTGATTGCTACTTTAAACAGTCACTTGGAGACACCAAGAATGATTTGGACCCCTCAATTACAGCTTGTAGGACACAGCTGGGGGAGTCAAAACATCACCCCATCCCCGTGCACTCACAGGGACTGTGAGAAGCGGGCGCTGGGCTCAGTTTGGCACAGCAGAGGAGCTCTCAGGATGCTGGTGAGCTCTTCTCCTCATGAAATCTGAATGGATATTTGAGACACTGACACCTCTCTCATAGACACTTTTTAAAAGTTCAGTTAGAGCCTGTCCAGGCATCCCCGAGGGAAGACAAATGCAGCTGTGATGCCCAGTATGGTCAGGAGGAGCAGAAAATGGGAGGCTGCATTGGAGGAGAAGGAAAGATGTATTTCTGGAGAGAGGGAAGGCACAATTCCCCTTGGCCAGGGTAGGGATCCTGTCTCTCCTCATCCCCCCGAGCACCTGGATTATGGATAAAAGGGCTCTGAGAGAGCCCGTGTTCAGCTCTTTCTGGAGACGCTTGGCCAAGAGGAGCCCAAAATACTTTAATTTCTCTCCAGTTCCTCCCCAGTTACTTTGAACTGACAAAGTCTCCCGTTTGTGACTTTCCCAAAACTCATCCGGCACCTCCGTTTCGGGGATGATTGCCAGCTCCATCTGATTGCCAGCTCCATTCCCCCCCCGCCTCGCCCCGAGGCAGAGGGACGGCTCCTGCGTGAGCGCAGCTCAGACACGGCTTCCAGTTAAGACAAATTGGGTCGAAGCATTTGGAAAGCGGCTTAACTGGGGAGCGCTGGAGAGCTGCCGGAGACGGCGCTGCGGCGAAGTGCCGGCTTGGCAAACGACAAGCCTGTCGCCAACGTAGGAAGCGCTTAATTACTGCCGTCCTTGGGACACAGCCCGCCCTCCCTCCTCCGTCCCCAGCAGTTCACTGAATATCGCCCTCATTTAAATGCACACACGTTAAAAACGGAGGAAAAAAAAAAAAGATAAAAGGGGGGGGGTATGTGTGTGTGGAAAGTTTGACTGGAAAGAAAGCTGTTGCCATGGAGACTGCAGCGCGCGTGTGGTCCCCGGGAAAGCATCTCTCTGCCTCCACGGGAACCACACAGGACGCTGTGTTGGCCTGCGTGGGAGCTGATGCTTTGCAAGGGAGACCTTTGCCAGTGTCACCCAGTTCAGCCGAGGTCTCCTCTGAGTTGCTAATCTCTGGAGGAGACCTTGAGGAAACTTTTCCTTTGGGAATGGGCCCACGGCAGATGCCCCACTGGGGTATGGCAAGGCAGGGTCACCAATGCTGGTGGGACTGTGCTGGTCCACAGCTTCAGGACTGCTCAGAACCCTAAGCCAGTCTTGGAGCGGGATCTTTCTTTTCTTTGCCCTTTTGACCCACCAGCTGTATATTTATTTTTCAGCCTTATCTCTACTCGCCACATTTCAGGCTTCTTTGGGAAACGGTCTCCTTGAACAAAGAAACTATGCATGAATGTAGCATTGCTGAAAATAGCTGCTGGGTGATCCTGCAGGGACTCAGGATCCGCTTTTAATTGCTCCCACGCAGAACCACAGGGCTCTTAGGATAATTCAGCCTATGGCAGGGACTGCAGATAGCGTCTCAGGCCCACCAGAGAGGACTTACATCTTCTTTTAGGGCTCTGTTTCAAGGATGATTCATTTCCCTGCCAAAGTTATGAGAAAATAAGAGGCCGTGGGAGGTTCCCTTCTGTTTCCCCACCTCGGTGCTAACCCACCTCTGACACTAACCCCTTGCCTCAGTTTCCCTTTTGGTGCATTAGGAGTTCCTTAGCTGCTGGTCTAGGGGTGTTGATGTCTAGTGGCAGCTATAATAGGATGGCTTTCACCAGGCTAATTCCCACTCCCAGATTCTGTCAAAACAGGCAGATCCCCATCTCCACATCCACCTTGGCATCGCTGTGGCTGCAGATACTGGCTGGACAAGCAGCCACAGTGTTCTGGCCCTGAGAAAAGCAGGCAGAGGTGGACCCACTCTTGGATGGTTTCGTGACCAAACCTTTGAAGCACACAGCCCAAGCAGTGAGATGACTCCCAGCATGTGCTGCCAGGAATCAACCAAACCTGTCTTCAAGGATGCACCATCCCACAGTATCGTTTCCATTTCAGCCATCACATGGTCCAGCAATGGGCTCTGTCAGGTCCCTGGGCTGAGGACCATGCCTTTCTGCTCCTCTACAAGTGCTGGTCTTCATTGGGCTGAGACCAAGCAAGGGTTCTCACCCTCCCACCATCTTCACTTTGCCTCGGTGGCAAATGCCTAAGGCTGGAAGATGTGGAGAGCAATTAACCACCTCCAGGAGCATCCCTGCCTCCCACGTACCACACCCGAGCCATCACCCCTCAGAGATCCAGTCTCCGGAGCAGTAATGCTGCCCAGTGGATGGGACTGGGATCAAATGCAGGCTTGGTCTAGGCTTATACTGGTGCAGAGAAGCTACTTTTAAGAGAATATTGTGATTAATTGAATGTCTTTACCGTGTCACACCCTTTACCCACCAGACCCCTTATGCTGGTGACAACATCCTTACCTATCCATCGGCACAGGAGTGTGCCCATGTTGTTTGCACTGCAGAACAGTTTTAACTCAGACAGCATGGCTGACCTAAGAAGTCTCTGCAAAACAAGAGGGAAGAACAGACTCCAACAGCAACTTCATTCAGAAAAACATGAATCTGGGGGCAAAGTGGGACTTCTTGCTTACAAAATACTACTGGCAGAGGCAGACAGAGATTTGACAGCAGAACCAACCTGGGAGATGTCTGCTGGTTTTGATAATCAATAAGCAAAGTCTGTCCTGCAAATGAGACAGATACAGTGTCCAGCTGCGACTGCTGCATCGTGTCAAACACGTGAGGGATACCCTTGAACTTGTGTCTGATGGGAGTGTTTTGGCTGGAGCTGGTCCTGCCTTGCTGCAGCATATGAGGCAATCGCTGGGTCGGGACCTGTTTCAAACAAAGAGGTCCTTTGCTCCTGCTGCTGGGAAAAGGGCTTTTTTAGCAGCTGTTTTCACACCCAGCTCCATTTAAAGCAAGTAAAACTAGAGCACGAGTTTGATTGTTCATCTAACCTGTTTCCCCTTTCATTGCTTGTTTCCATCTCTAAAGGGAGTGTGAATGTCTCACTCACTGGGTTGCGTTTAAATTTCAGCCCTTTCTTCCACCTCCCTCTGCTCTTCTATCAGGGACATCACTTCTCCAGTGGCTGAAGTGCCTCATGGACACCCTGCTCTGTCACTGACAAATGCAGCAGGCTTGGCCAACATGCTGGGATGAAATTGGGTGTAGAACATCCCTGTGCCCCTGTGCAGATGGGCAGCAGGAGGCTGCTGCCTGCTGCCTGCATGGTATGAGGTTTCTGAGCAAGGACGATCCCTCATGCTGCTGGTATGAGGAAGGGTAAAATGCACTGCAAAATCTAGGCAGCCCAGGACAGTATTCTTCTGCCTTCTTTGATCAGCACATCCCAAAGGTCCTGCTTCCAGGAATGCTGTCAAAGACTCAGGCAGAGCCAGGGAGGTGCAGGGACACTTTGTGCCACATCTCTGTGTTATTTAGGGAGAGATGCTATTCTGCAGCTCCTGGTTTACCCAGTCTACCCTATCTCTTCTCCCCAGCTGCTTTGGATCAATAATTCTGTATCGATCTCACCCCATCTCAGCACTTTCCACCTCACCTTTCACCCTGCAAGACCTCAGCAGACGCGTTGAGCCTTGGCAACACCAGGCAGGCAGGGAGAGGTGTTCAATGTTGCTCCCCCAGCCTGACTGAGAAAGTCACTTTGTCCTTCTGTCTGGGGCATTCACATACCTGCCCATGTGCATGCCCTGATTTTGCAGCATGTGTCACAAGCTCCTTCCAGGGGCTGGGTGAGAACATGCAATGCATTTCCTCACCTCCCAGGTGTGACCATCCTGGGTCCAGGGGTACCACCGCCCCAGCAGCGCACCATGAGACCCCTGCTCATCCCAGCTCTGCCTTTGGGTGACTCAGGTCCATTGGGTGTCCTGGTTCAGCCTGACTTTGCTTGCCTTCTAGCTAGAGCACGTGTGGACCTGAATGTGAACTTTGTTCCAAAAGATGATTTAATTTTCCTCTTGGTGCCCATTGTGCCTGTTTTCTGTTGGTCATGCAGACCCCCTGCCAGATGTAAAGGATGAAGAGAGAACTGTTGTGCTGCTAAGGGCTTTAGCTACCTTTAGTCAGTCAACACCATCCCTCAGCTCCTGGCATCTCACCACCCTTCATCATCTGGTTACAACCCTCTGCAGGGTTCATTATCCAAGCTTTCTAATGCTTGTGCATGACATGAAGTTGTGCATCCCATCCCCTGCAAAGGTCCTTCTGCATCAGAGCAAGGTTTAATCCCATTGGGGCCAAAGATGTGCAGGTCTTCTCCCTCCTGCCCCTCGTCAGGGCTCCCTCATGAGGGACCCTAGAGGACCCCAGTTTCTCACACACAGGCTGAGTAAGCTGGGGAGGAACTGGAGGGAGAAGCTGGGGAGGAGCATACATGGCTGAGACAGAGTTGGCCAGCAGTGGCTGGTGGGCTGGACGAAGGCACTGACATTTTTACGGTTGTTTCTCCAGGGTCCTGCTGCTGGCAGGAGATCCTCCACCAGCTCCATGGGGCCGCACTCCCCTCTTCCGCACATGGCAACATGCTGAAGTTATAGACCATAAATGGCCACAAATAACGTGTAATTGTGTAATTACTTCACTCCTTACTTACACAGTCAAATCATAAAGGCATCGCAGTAAATACCCTCTAATGACAGCCTAATTACATCTTCCTGCAGATTACCGGGTAATTAGATCCAGCAGGCTCCAGAAATAATTCCCAGGGAAGCAGCGGTTTGGATTAGTGCATACAATCCAGCCCACATTTACCCAGGAATTAAACTGCTGTGGCCTCACGCAAGCCACCTTCCCCGGGCATCCTGGCCAGCCGTGTCCCCTTCGCTGACAATGCACCATGGCACATTTCCCATAGAAATGGCTTTTGCTGAGCTCTCCCAACACTCTCCCAAAACACCCATCCTCTGTGTTTCTGCCTTTACCACGATGCCGTGCCCAGCTCTTGCTTCTGCTGCCGGCAAATGTCCCCAAGGGTTCCTTGTCTGGCCATCAAATGCCACCTCTCCTTGCCCACAGGCATGCAAATCTTTGCTTCCCTTTGCAACACTCACCTAATGGCTCCCAGGATATCTGGGTACCTGACACCTCTTTTTCTATGGGTTACTCCCCTTCTTCCTTGCTAGACCAACCCCTGCTCCCACTGGAGTTTTACCACTGATGGCAAGGAAAACAAGACAAGACCTTTAATAGTATTTGTAGGAGGCAATCTTGTTATTGCCTTCCGGATCCTCCTCATGCCAAGCAGCTGCGCAGGGTTGGCATGAGCCTGGGAGGTCTTGGAAGCAGGCGACGGAGATCCAGGCTGCAGGGCCAGGCTGGGAAGCAGCCATTGGAGTGTTTGGCTTTGGTCTAAATCCAGTAAACCCAAGCGAAATGGAGGCTTTAAAGGAAAAAAGACCTAAATGCCCCAGTTGGGACTCAGGATAAACCAGAGGCTCCTCAAAAGCTTTTGGACCACATCTTTGCTGAGTTCCCCAGTCATTCTTGTGACCACCACGTAGTAGACATGGGGACTGTGGTAGTTCTTCTCCTGCCCTTCCCATCACACAACTGGCAGATCGTGCTGGCGCAGTGATGGATGTGAACAAAATAGGAAATATAAGAAAAAGCAGTCATTCTCTGGATGTGTCACCAGCACCCAGCATGGTGGGAGCCCTTTCTTCCTTGGAGCCTGCATCTACATCCAGCCAGACCACGCTAGGCAGTGGGACACTAGCCCTTCTGCTCCCTTCCTGACCCTGTGGAAGGGTGGACACCCACCCTGACTCCACAGCCTCAGCATCACTCTGCAAGCCATGCCCCACATCCTTGGGCGTGACAAATGGCTCTAGTCTGGAGAAGAAAGTCAAACATTGCATTGCAAAAGTGACAAAACTTCTGAGTTTTCTTCAAAAAAGAAGGAAAAGTTTTGGGTTTTTTTTTAAGAAGCCCCAAAATTCAACCTAAGGTGCACGCACTGAGGGCAGGGGAGGGCCACCGGATTTTCCCACCTCTCCTCACCACTTGGTGACCCAAGAAATTACCTTCATCTCCTTTCATCCCTGAGATCCCACCCTGGCATTTGCCATCATTTGCCTGGGTTTTCTGCAAAACGTTTTTTCCACAGCCCATGGAAAAGGCAACCCCTTGCTGTGATTACCTTTCTCTGTCCTTGCTCTGCCAGGCAGCCAGTCTCCCCAACTGAAGAGCTGCAACTGAAATGCCACATGAGAACAGAAAAAAACTTAGAAATACCCTATGCCACAAGGGAGAGAAATGATATTTCTTGAGAGCAATCCATTGGTGAATGAGCAGAGTCCCTCAGAAACAACTAAACCCATCTGGCCCTTTTGTCTACCTCCCATTAGCCAGCTCTACTTTATTTTGGGAGCAGAGCTGAAGGTACTGGTACTCTGCTGCCTACTGCTGCCAGGTTCTGCCTGGCCCCAAAGGTTCCTCTCCCCTCATCTGTGGTTATCCAGCTTTGTTTTCCCCGCATCTGGTGTTCCTTCAGCATGGCTGAGAATGGCCTCTCACCACACCAAGAGCCAAAATAAAATTTATTGAGAAAGTGGCAGCATCTGCTTCCACTGAGCTGCAGCCCCTCGTGCTGTAGGGGACATGTCAGTCACACCACCATCCAGCAGCAACCACCGTATTTTGGAGAGGGACTGGTCACCCCCAGGGTTGTGAGAGTGGCTGGATCGGCTCAGAGCCGCGTCCTGGAGCTTCAGTGGCCCACCAGAAGCACAGCCCTGAAGCTGCCCGTGGAGGGTTTGAGTCTCCGGTGTCGCTGTGATGCACTCCCGTGGTGGATAAGCCGTGTCCCATTTTGATGTCACACAGCTATTTAATTAGCCCCTTCATTTCCTAGAAAAAAAAAACTCTGTAGGAAATGCATTGCTTTCCCATGCTGGAGAGCCCAGATTCACACTGCTTCAGAGACACTGCATTTTCATTTTTGGGATTAGCAGGGTGATTTCATTTGCCTAAGCTGGAAGGGATTCTAGAAACCAGCAGCCCAAAAACCAGTGCAGAGCTGGGAAGAGCGGAGACCCTGGTACTGGGGGAGTGGAGGGGACTGAAGGGGCAGGGGTGGTCAAGGGACCCTCCTGAGGGGTGAACACCCAGAGTGAGGGGTAGGATGTAGTGGGAGGCTGTGATTTCCCAGCCACCTCTGAGTCTGGAGCCAGCCAGAGGTAATCAGGGACTTGTTTTGTGCTTTTCCTTCCCCCAGACTGGATCTTTGGCCCCAGCCCGGATGACAACAGCAACAAAAGCGATGTCAACTGCATCAGCAACAGCGTCAACGAGATGAGTGAGATGCCTGAGGTGCCACGACGTCGGGACCGCCAGCCCCAGGACGTGGTCATTGCCATCGGCGAGACCTGCCACCTCCCGCAGCAGACATGACTGGCACAGTGGCCGGACCAGGCGGGATGGAGCAGTGGGATGGAATGGAGGGATGGTGTAGTGGGATGGAGTGGAGGGATGAAACAGCAGGACAGCACAGCGGGATGATGTAGCAGTCAGCTTGCAGGACCAGGCGGCAAGAGGAAGGGATGGGCAGAGCCAGCAACACAGAGCAAAGCCCTCCTCGCCCCGGTTTTGCCAACCTCCAAGGACCTTACCGGGGTGGACAGCATCACCCCTTCTGGGCTTGTCAGTCCTGCCCTGACGTCTGCCCATGGGTTTGTGACCTCCCTTTTTTCCCTGTATCAAACAAAAAAAAAAACAAAACAAAAAAACTCACACAGAATACACCCACCAAACAAAGCTTTTAAGACAAATGAGGCAGAGGAACCGGGCAGTCCTTTGGCGTGTGGCTGTCCTGGGGATGTGGTGGTGAGAATGGGAAAGGAGATGAGGAAGCTGTGAGGAAGCTGCATGAGAAATTAGGGTATCTGTGTTTCTAGAGACAGACCCAGGATGCAGCAGGGAGTTGTGGCTGGAGCATGACCCAGGGCCTGCAGAAAGGCACTGACAGGTCAGCAGGGGCCAAATCCAGCCTGGCAGATTGATGACCTGCCCAGGTCATCACTCCTCCCCCTTAGTTTTACACCTCCATCTCACAGGCCATGTCAGCTGCTGCATCGCATAGCTCTGGGGCAGCGGGGTGACAGTCCCACCTCCTCAGGCACCCTTCCTCCCCCATGCCCATGGTCAGGCCAGGAACACCACTTTCCCTCCATCACCAGCTCTGATTGAGTCCAGCATGCCCTGATCGGGAGCAGCTCTGCTGGGACACAGCACACCCCTGCTCTCTGAGGAAAGTTGCTGGAGGGGAGGGCAGAGACCCACCTGCAGGAAAACCCAGCCCTTCATAGAAGAAAATAGCTCCTATATGGTTGCATCCCTCAGACTCATCCCAGCACGGCCATCCCTCTGTAGCTGCCACCACAAGGGATGATGGCTCTGCACTAGGGTCAGCCACATGTGCATGCACTAATGGAGCAGGGAGACCTCCCTCATCTCCCTTCCACTTTCCTGACAAGGCACTACCACCCAAAACTGGCCTTCTCTCCTCCTGCCACTTCTCTCTGCCCAAAGGCATGCTTTCCCATTGCTAACTCTGGGTAGATTCCTGCTCCCTGCTTTTTAAAGGGCTCAGGGGAAGTCAGCATCTGCCACAGTGGGGAAAGAGCTCCCAAACCAAGTGGGAAAAGAAGCATCTTGAATGGTTTCACTGGTATTTTAAGGCCAGTTCTTGCTTCGCTTGGTGTTTTAAACCAGGATCCACCATTTCTTTGTGTAGCAGAGTGGAGGCATTGGGATCGAGCTTATTTCTTCGTCCCAGTATCTCTCCCTTATGAAGATCCCTTTGATTTCCATGTTTTTCCTGAACTTAAAAAAAAAAAAAAATGGCTATACTGATGGTCCAGAGACACTATCTTGGCACGATCCTGGGAAAAGGCAAGTGATCAGGACTTCTGCCTCTGCGTTCAAGGAAATGAGCCCTGCCTTTTCCAGCCTAAGATACCCAGGAGTACCCCTAAATAGCAGGTGCCAAGCATCATTTTCCCCTTCTGAAAGCAGTTGGGGAAAATAGATGTGGTTTCCACCTCCTGCTCTGATAGCTTTTAATGAGAGCCATTACCAGCGGTCCCACGCTGGGGCTTTGTCAGCTTTGCAGCAAGCAAAGGCAACAGCAGTACCACAAACCTCCCCCAATAATTAACCATTTCCAATCAAATGCGTCATCGCTGCAACCACCATTTTCCTCCCATTTTTTTTCAGCCCCAGGTTTGTATTGTGATTGCTCTGGGGGCTACCAGTTGGCTCCTGCGCTGGGGCTGTTGAGGGAAGCTGGGCAGAGATGCCATGGCAGCGCTGCAGGATGCTGGGGGTGATCCCAGGTCTGCCGACCCCTGGGAGTGGAGCTGCAGTGCCAGAGCTGGATGTGGGCTGGGGAAACTGGGAAGATCCAGATTCCTATGGGGCAGGGCAGGCTGGGGAGAGGGGGGGGTCTGGTTTCCTTACTTTCCTGTCCTCTTAACTTCTAGAGGCTGAGCACTGGGGTCACCAAGGTCCCCTCAAGCCACTTCTGGGGGGTCAGTGAGACCATGTGTCCAGCACAGATACTGGTCTCAAAAGGACCAGTCCCTGCCATGGGGACATCCACTCATCAGCATGACTGGTTCCCCTGTGGCTGCAGGCAACAGCCCTGGCTGCTCTTCTGCATTAGGGACCCATCACTCACCAGCTGCTGGAAATAAGATGACAGCTTCTCTGATGTTGTAGGCAGCCACCTCTGCTCCACCCATGTTCTTGTTCCCTTCCCAAGACATCTTGAGTCCCACATGCCATGGGTTTGACCGTGGGGAGCTGCTCCTTCACCAGCAGCCCGGGCCAGCATGACTGTCACCCACCCAAGGCCGCTGTCCTCTAGGCAGGAGGAGAAGGAAGGAGCCAAGCTCCCTCCTGTGGCCGCCTGCTCCAGGTCCCACCGGGCTGCTCAAGGCTGGGAAGGACCAGGTGAGGAAATGCCTTTGACCCACTTCCCTCTGCAGCCTCCTGGTGCCAGAGACCCCAGCTTTTGCTTGCTCTGTCCAGCCCCTGGACCGACCCAGCCCTCAAATAATATTACAGTGGTGTGCATATGGAGGGAACCACCAACCGTCTCCCTGAGCCATCAGGTAACGCCTGGTCAACACCAGGAACCAGGCTAGCACTGGAGCTGTGCAGGACCCCACAACTGTAACTGCTTTCTCCATTGACCCCACTGGAACCTGCCAGATGCCAGGGCAGTTTCTCATGACACCTTCCTTCACATGCTCCCATCCCTGTGTCACTACCATCATCTGGCATCCACCTTCCTTCTCTTCCACCTAATTTGGGGAGGGAGAGAGGTTTGGGGGCCAGTACAAAAAGGGCAGCAGTCTCATCTGCTCTTCTGACCCACCAGAACCCTCACTCCAGGCTGGGCTGTCCCCCCATCTGTTTCCTTGCCACTCATGCCATCTGAGCAGAAGATGAGGGTCAGGCCATCAGGGGCCCAGGGAGCAAGTCCATGGGAAGAGGCTCCCAGGGCTGCTTTACCCAGGAGCAGTTTTGGGAATGTTGAGAGGGAAGGGGGCTGATGAAGGTGCTTGGCTGCTCCAGCTGCTCCAACTGCTCCAGTCCCTGCACCCTTTCAGTGCAGGAATTGCTCTTTAAGTCCCTCCTTCCTCTCCTAAGCGCCTTAGGGAGCAGGGGCGAGAGATGCTGGTGCTTTTTATAGCAGCCATAATCCCCGCTGCTCACATTGCCTGCAACCCTTCTGCTCCAAGGCCCAGGGATGAGCCCCTGAAATGGGGGCAACTACCCAAAAGCCGCTTCTAACCCCTTCGGTTCCCAGCACCCCCTCTCTTCCAGGGCACAGATCCCAGCTGGGGATGGTTCTGGGCTCAAAATCCCATTGCAGAAGGCACTGAAAGGCCACAAGTGTTGCATCCTTCTCCCAGTGGCAGCACTCTGCCAGGGACAGACAAACAGACAGACAGATGTATAGAGGCATATGGTTGAACACTGGAGCACATGCCTGGGCTCTCTGCTTCGCTCTGAGAATCATGGAGCTGGAACCGGCCCCATGGCACAGCCTTGAGAAAGTCCCTGAGAGAGGGGGGAGCTGTGGGAGGCTAGGGGTCTCTTTCCTTTCTAATTCCCCCTGCCTTTAACAAGAGGGAAACTGAGGCAGGGAGGGAGCAAGGAAGGGGCAGAGAACTCCTAGCCCAGCAGCGCAGGAACAGAGCCCCTTTGCGGGTGAGCTTTAAAGGCTGATAAAACCTGGATGTAACCCCCGAGACATGAGCTTCAGTGTTTTATCAGGGTAGTTTTGGTGCCGGGGTGGCTGTTTTCCCTGCCCAGGCTGCACCTGCAAAGCCAGGGATGGCCCATTTAGGCCAGCCAGGCTTCATCCATGGGGACAGAGTGGGCTGGAGAGATGTGAAATGAGGCAGCAGGAGGTGTGATGGGGCAGGAGCAGGTGCCTGGGAAGGGCATGTTCCACCTTCTGTCTCTGTCCCGTTGGCCCGCACTGTTCCCCCCACACTCCAGCCCCAGTCCTGGTCCCCCCATTGCAGCTGCTTCACTCCCTTTTGGAGATATACCCCTCTGGTCCTGCTCCTCACCCTTCCCCATGGCTGTCCACAGTGGGGATGTATTCCAGCATCCCCCTGAGATGTGGCCAATGCAGCATCCCTGCCCTTCCCTGCCAGCCTCTTCAGCCCTCCCCACTGAGCATCTCGGCTTCTACTTCTGCCTGGCCCAAAGTCTCCCTGACTCAGTGCCCAATGCATCTTTTAACCTTTTACTGTTTCTGGTTTTACTGACCCACGGCAGATGAAACAGCCCCCGGGACCAGGGCATCTCACAGGAGAGGACAGCACGGGAAACCCTGCCTAAAGCTACTCAGACCCTGCCTGTCAGAACATCCCTTTCCCCCCTGTCCCATCCCCCCTGCCCCTCTCCCCCTGACGCTGCAGGGCTGGCCCCTGTCTCCCACAGCCTCTTTGCAACACATTTGCTGTAATTTTCCCTTTAAACACCCCATGGGAAAAAAACAACAACAACAACAACAAAAAACCAACAACCAAAAAAAACAACAACAGGGGGGTTCTTCTAGGTCAGGCTGTGCTAAGATGGTAAAAGCAGATTAATTTCTCAGAAGAGCAATTCAGATTTTTCTTCCCCTCCCTGCCAGGAACCGAAGAAGGGCTCTGGCAGGCAGGAGGCAGCGACAGGAACACACACATGCAGCTTTTGGTGTCACCCCTGGGGTGGCTTTGAGCTGGGGCACCCCCAGGTCCCAGCCCCACGTGGGAAGCGACGGGGACTCATACCAAATGATGGTCACACAGGTGGGAAGGAGAAGGTGGCACCTCTGGGACCCTGATGGGCCAGGGTGGGTGCCCACCAGCCAGGGAGGAGAAAAGAGGGAGCTGTGCCACCACTCCCTCTCAGTGTCCAATGTCCCCAAGCCCATCCTCATCACCCTCCCATGCCCACAACCCCCATGAGGCCCCCAGCAGTCACGCTTGGTTTTTGATCCCAAGGAACGCCGGGAAGCTCTAAAGCTGGAGGATTAGTCTCCAAAGCAAAGGCTTGGCCTGCTGCCAGCCCAGGCAGGGAACAGCCCAGGGAGGCTTTTCCCAAAGGCTCAGCTTGCTCCTGGCTCACGCTCCAGCTTTGTCCCCATGTTCACCGCCCTCCTGGTCACTCAGCCGCTGACAACAAGAGCAGACCTGGGGAGCATCCCACAGGTGGGGAGGAAGCAGGAGGTGACAGTGAGACTCACGCTTGGTGCCTGAGCTGCCCTGAGCTCCAGCTGGGCAGTCAGAGTGGCTAGTGTGGCTTCTCCAGTGTGTAATAGAGGTTGAGCACACACACTGCAAGCTCTTTTCTTAGAAGACGGCACTGGGGGATATCTCTTCCCTTCTCTTCCACTGCCTCTTTGCACAAAAACTGTAGGAGGTTCCTGCATTTGGAGACATGTAACCCTGGGGCAGTGGGAAGGAAGACCTGGAAATTGGCTGGAAACTCAGGACACAGGAACCGTCCACTGGGCTAGTGTAACCTGTTACTGGGGGGTCCTGGGCAGGGTGTAGGGAGCAGGCTGGGTGAGAGGTGCCGGCTGGAGGAGAGCTGCATGATGGGGCCAGGCTGGGGGCCAGGTCCCTCAGGAGCAAGACTGAATGCCACCATGGAGGTGGTTTTGGCATCACAGGGCTCTCCCTGAGGATCACCACCTTCTTCCAACCAGCATCAACACTTCAGCCTTACCCAGGAGACCATCCCTTCTACCAAAACACCTCAAGGCTGAGAACAGGGCTTGTGGGTATGACCAGCCCTTCCTGCCCCATTCCTTGGCCTCTTCTGCCCCACACTGCCTGCAATGGGTCAGGCAGCCCAAGCACAGGGCTCTGCTCGCAGCGCTGTTCCCTAGCAAGGCTTACAAAGAACCTTAGGGTGCATGGGCCCATTACTCCCCCAAGTCTAGGGTAACCTGGAGGACACCCCTCCACTGTCACTGGTGTGACTGGATCACTTCATCATGTTGCTCAGGCTGAAAACTTTCTCTGGAGGGGTTTGATGCTCAGGCAGGTCACCCTGCAAAGCAGTATGTTCTCACCTTGATGGAACCAGCAGGCAGAGACATCATCAGCCCCAGGTCAGACTTGCTTCATCTGGACCTTTTTTATCTTTTCATCTCCAAGCAGTGGGTGGCAGAGGCAGGGCCACTCTGGGGAGGTCTGAGACAAGTCTTGTGTTGAACCTTGAGACAAGCCAGTGGTTGTACATGGCCCAAAGTGTGCATTTTAGAGCAGCCATAATACACAGTTTTCCTCCCAGTACCTGATCCTTGAGCGATGCACAGGGAACAGTACAAGAGACAAGAGGGAGCATCCGTGACCCAGCCCCAGGGAGGGTGGGGGATGCCAGGATTTGGCCCCACAGGCTGCCCTTACACCTCCACATCCCCTGCACCCACTCCCTGGGACACCCCATGGTGATGGCACCTCATGCCAGTGAGTCCACAGGGCTGCATGGGGCCATGGGGCTCCCAGACCAAAGGCAGAGGGGCTGGATGCCACCTCCCCTCCAACCACAGTGACCGGGCTCTCTTACCCCACAGGGAAAAGGTTATTTTCACACTGCCTCCCCGAATGAACTAACATAAATTGCTTAAATGGCTGCAGCGCTGAAGGGACAGGCCCTTTCAGAGCCGAGCCGCACACAGGGAGGGGAAAGCCCAGGGGACTTTTTAATAACTAGCAAGGGGAGCTATTAAAGTGCTTTACTGCCTCGTTAAGACAGTCTAATCTCTGTGTATATCTTGGGGAAAAAAAAAATAAAAAATGGTTTCTTGGTGTTTTTATTGTAACAGAGGTGGGTGTTTTCTGGCACCGGATGAGATCCCGCCTGCTTTACCTGCTGGTTTTCTTACCTGACACCAGCACTGAACAGCCCAAGGGCAGCAGCAGGCAGGGCAGGGCTGGGCAGAGCACTCCTCCCAGGCAGCAGGGAGGCTGCAGACCTGCACTGCGGGCTGTTTCCCACCCGTGGGATGCTTTTCACCCACCTTTCAGCGGGACGGAGGTCCCCAGGGCAGGTTTGGGGCACATTGGTTCTGGATGTGCCCAGGAAAAGCCCAGATGTGCCGTGACCCCTTGTCCAGGCAGCCCTGAGACAGGGCAGGAGATGGCAGGGAAACTGTGATGTCTTATCCACCCCTCCAGCTCCAAGGGCTGGGATTTGGGGGATACCCAGGTACATCCCAGGAAGCCCCCACAAAGGCTCATCTGCAGTGATATTTAACTGTCCAACCACCAGGGTCTAGGTTTGGAGGAGGAACGGGCTGGGAATTTTTTATTAAGGTTTTGTTCACTTTATTTTTTACCTCAGCCCAGCAGAAAATGGGTAAATCCTGCCGAGTCCTGCTGGCTCCAGCATCCGTCTGTCCATCTGCAAAAGCTCAGGGTTTCAAAGCCAGGAGCCTGAACGGATGCTGAGGCTAGGATGGCAGAGCTGGATAAGCCGCTTGCATTTTCTTTGGAAAGGCTAATGTTTGCTTGAGCACTGGTTCCAGTGCTTTTAAGGGGACCCACCCAGGAGCAAATCCCAACAGCCTGAAATCAGAGCTGTGGCTGCTTCCACCCTGAGCTGGGCTGGAGAAGTCCCTGCCCTACACCCAGACCCCCCCTCCCCGACACGTCCTGGGTGGAGGAGGCAGGATGAGAGAGGCAAATGGAGACCTCAGCACAACTAACAGGGCCAGCAAACACATCCATGCAAGATCTCCCCTGGAAATTTGGGTCAGGAAGGGCAAAGCTGCCATCTGTAGCTGGAGACCTAGTTCAGCCAAGCTCACTATGGCCCATTTCCAGGAGATCCAGTCTCACCAGCATCCTCACTCCTGGTAGATGTGTGCTGATGCCCAGCTGCTTCAGCCTATCATCATCCCGGTGCAAGAAGGGATGGACGTCCAGACGTGTGGCCTGCACCTGTTTCAGGACTGGGACTAAACCTACCCTGTCTGCAGAGTTGTCAGCAGCTCCAGAACGTTTCAGCCCAGAGAATCTCCCATTCCCCTAGAAACCCCCATAAGCTCAGCAAAGCACCAACAGCGTGGCCCAGGAGAAATGCTACCATTTATTAAGCCAGCTATTTTTTGCTGAGAATTATTTTAACAGCACTGGAGGACTTATGCTGTCTCCACCCAGGACCCTCAGCTGACTCATCACATGCAGGGCTAGAAGGAAAGGTGGGGACAGCCAGCCTTGGGGGACACAGTGGCTCGGCAGCGGAGCTACGCAGGTTGCCATGAGCTGCTCGCAGGCGACAGCAAGCCAAGCACAGCTGCTCCGGGGCAGGGAGATGGGATGCTTGTGTAGGGCAATCTGGTCCCAGTTCACTGGGATTCCCTCAAGTCTTTGCCAGGTGCCATCTCCAGAAATTTTAGACATTGTCCTGTTCTCCATGTCCATCCAGGGAAGCCCTGAGGGTCTGAAGGGGAAGGGAGGGTGCTCAGGGTGGTCAGCATGGAGAGTGGTTTCAACTGAAGCACTGAAGGTGCTGCTTTAGAGACACACAGCTGAACCTGTCATGCACCCAACCACCTTCCTAACCACAGCCAGCTCACATTTCACATCTAGAAAGACTCACAGCCAGGTCTTCCATCTCTCTTGGCTTCTCATGGACATCAGGAGATGTTGTCCCCACTCCCACCATCCCAGCAAGGAAAGAATCAGGCTACAATCCATGCATACAGGGGAATGACAGCACCATAGTGAAAGCAAAACCATCACAGGCTGGAGACAGACATACCCACGGACTATGAAGCCGGGACCCTCCAGATTTTTCCACAAGTGTGGAAAAGTACCCCACTTCCTGAAGCAGGGGGTTGCAGGATGCTGAGGTCCTTCCTTGCATCATCGGGCAAAGGTAGCAGGTCCTGCCCAAGCTCACACACAGCTCCAGCTGCAAGCCATGCCCTACAAGCCAGCGAGGGGTGTGCTGGGACGCATAGTGGGTGGACAGTAGAAGGCACAGGCAAAAGCCAAGGCTAAAACGACAGAGGAGATGTCTCCAGGGCAGGTTCACTGCAAATCCACCCCAGCAGAGGAGCCTCACATTTCTGTTTGCTGGTAGTTGGCAGAGACCTGGCGCTACTCATCACACAGATGGAGAATCCTGGTCACCATCCCTATTGCACTGTGTCAAGGGAAAGCACGAGCCTTTCTGAGTCTGAGCCCCGTAGGCTCTGCCAGATCTTGTGGTTTCTGCAGGACCTGGTCCCGAAGTGGAAGACAGTCCAGAAACAAACTGGGAGAACTGGATCTCCATCTCCCGCCCAGTGCTTTGCCTTTCTCATGTAATCACATCAGGAAGAGAAGTCTGCACCGTTATCCTTCCTCCAGAGGGCACAGACGAGGGCTCCCCAGCCCTACAGGAGAAGCTACAGTGACCACTCTGATCACGCTTCAGATCAGTTTAAACCAGACAGGGCTTCACCCTCAGGGTAGGGGGTTTTAGGATCCACCATGTGTTGTGGTCAAACCCCAGGTGCCCCAGGTCAGCTCTAGCCTGGATGGGCACTGGCCTTGAAGATAATGATGGAAATGAGCACATTCAACAGGGATGTCCTGCTGATGGTCTTGCATTCCACATGCTGGTGCCACCAAGCTGTGGACGCATGGGAGCATCTCCTGTCATCTCTGGGTAGCTGGTTTGGGGGAAAGGTCCCCAGTTTTTGCAGAAAGGAGGCTGAGGATTAGAGGAGAGAGGTCCCAGGAGTCCCACTGTCCCAGCTTTCCCCACCAACCCTTCCCCACCACCAATATCGAGGACAACAAAGCAGTGACCAGCCACCTGCAAGCACCACCCCAGAGCAAATGATTAAATTTATGGGGACCCACCTCATCCCACCTCTCTCAGAAATTTGCCACAGGGTGGGCACCCCATCCCGTATGGCAGCATCACCGATGGGGGGCTTAGAGGGACAGTGCAACACCACCAGGCCAGTCTGTCCTCCCCTCTCCAGCCACCTCAGCTCTCCCAACGGAGACAAGTGAAGCAGAGTGGGCAGCTGGGAGAGCTGGACTGGGAAGGCAAAGCCACAGGCTACAAGAACGTCACATCATCCTGAGACTGGAGCCATCGCCAGTGGGCATCGTACTCCAGGTGCAGTTTGCTGTTGAGTTTGCAGTTCTCAAAGTCAGCCTCAGCTTTCCGAGCCTTCCCACCTGGGTTCCCCTTTCCCGGCTTTTCCTCAGACCCCAATGGCAATTTGGTGTCTCTGCCTGGTTCTGGAGAGGAGGGCTGTTGGCCCAAATACCCGTTGGCCACCTGGAGCTCCTTAGCAAATCGGTGATCCTGGGGCAGCCCTGGAGGGGAGAGGTCCACATGGGGCCACTCGTGCTCCGCTTTGCCCTTCTCTTGCTTGGCAAGACCCCTCTCGGGATCAATCCTGCCCCAATCCTGCTCTGCCCTGACCAGGACTCTGCCCGGTGTGGGGACAGCAGTGGTTTCAGCGGTGTTTTGGGAATACTCATCCATGTCATCAGCCAATGTGTCCAGGTAGCTACCAACAGAGATGCTGTCCAGCCTGTCGTTGGGGTCTTGCAGGCTGTCCCAGCTGCCCCGCCGAGAGGCCGCCTGGCTCTCCACCAGACTGTACTGGCTGCTGGTCAGGCTGCTGCAGCGACTGGTCAGTGTGCTCCTCTCCTCCAGTAGCCACTTCACTGCCTCGATGCCCTCATTCACCACCACCAGCTGCTGAAGTATCTTCACGTCGACCGCTCGCAGATAAGCCTGGCAGGGAAACAGAGATCATGGGGTTTTGAGGGGGTATCAAGGTGACCCTGGTGGCCAAGGGACCCAAGTCCCAGCACATCCCCAGCAGAGGTGTCACAGGGGTGGCTACAGGTCTTCCAAGATGCTTGATGAACAGGATGGCATGGGGGAACACCCCACAGGGAACCATCCCGGGAGACACTGTCCAAGACCTGAGGACATGACCATCAGGGACCAGTGACTTATGGCACCCACCTTCAACCAATTCCCTCAGGAAAATAAATCCATGGCATTTATCTATCTTCTATGGGGCAAGCAAGGAACTGGAGGCACTGGGTGCAGATCTGAGCCCAGAGCATCCCCCAAGACTTGGGAGGCAGCTGGTGAGGTCAGAGGAACCAGGCAGGGACACTGGTTGGACCATCAGCACCTCCCACACTGTTTTGGCCAGGACCCTTCCTGCATTTACTTCGCTGCTTCTAGAGTCTGATCAAGCCCGCTAACAACGTGACACAGCAGGATTTGGAGCCCGAGAGCCAAATCGCTCCTCAAAAGGGGGAGGACAGTAGGGCAGACAGACATTGCTGATCACATTGCTCGCCTCACCGACTCCTGCCCCTCCAAGCCAGGGAAAGCTCTTTGCAAAACTTCAGTTGCTGCAGAAACATCTGTTTTCCTAACGGAAAGCCCCATGTGCCAAGACATTCCTGTCTGTGTGATACTGGCCGCCAAAAGCCACTGGATTTCCCCTGCTCAGGACACAAATATTTTGCCAGGAAAGGGAATAAGGCAGCAGCAGCTGGGGAGAGGGAGAGAAATCCGTTGCAGGACAGGTACAGGCAGCCTGTGAGCTGCGGATGCCCACGGACTCATTTACAAACACACGCTGTCCCCAGCACCATCAAGCTGTGACAGAAGTCCATGCCATCCCCTGGGATCTTTTCTAAGCCCAGTGCCTGGTCCCCAACATCCGGTGCCCTCAGAGTCACCCGCCCGCCCACGGGTGACCCGCCGATCTCTTGAGACCCCCATCTCCGGTCCCACAGCGAGAGCAGGAACAAAAGCATCCGAGGAAGGGGCCTGGGAAAACTCCAGCCAGGCTTTTGGCACGTGACGCCTCTCAGTCCAGAGGACACACAAAAAAAAAAACCAAAAAACAAAAAAACCAAAAAAAACAAGGGCAAAGATTTGCAGAGACCCGACACCAACCCTCATCCCCTCCCCACACTCCTCAAGCTGCATTTAAATAAAAAATAGCAGTGATGTGCCTAGATTGGGGCCGGAGCCAGCTTCGAAGTACAGAAACTTCCTTTCTAGGCAAGTTATTTCAAAAACTGCCTACAATGGCCTTTTCTGCACGCACTGCTAAAGCATCTGGCCTTGGCAGGGAGAAGACACAGGAGGAGGAAGGCTGGGAACCCCTTTGGGGGAGGGGGGGTGAGGGGCGGGGGAAGAATTACCCATTTTTCTCTGCCTCATGCAACCATGGCTATCAGAGATGCCAGGAGAGCCACCCGAGAACAGAGGGTGGGAAAACTGCTGCTATTTCAGGCGATCCTGACCCCATCTCGTTGTGCCCCAAGAAACTCCCTCTCCAGCAAGGCGAGGTTAGCATGGAAAGAGACCAAGGTTCCTCCAGGTGCAGTAATGGTTACACCACACTGACCCTGTACCCATCAACAAAGCCTGCCCCATGCCCACCAGCATCTGGACCTGGGGCAGCAGCAGCATCCAGAGGGGAGGAAGGAAACTGCAGTCCTGAGTTTGTAGCAGTGGGTTGATGAGACCCACCTGTATCCCTGCACCAGGATGTGACACCCTGCACTGCTCCGTGCCTCAGTTTCCCTGTGTGCATCCTGCAATGCCATCCTCCCCCCTATCCCTTTGTTTCCAAGGGGATCCCATGTGCCAGGGGAGCTAGGGGGACCATCATGCTCCTCCTCATGCTCTCTAGGGGCAGGCAGAGGTGGGGAGAGAATCTCCCCAGCAAGGACACAGCCCCACTCCCCTCCCCAGCACACAACAAACATGTAGGCACTTTCTCCCTTCAAGACATGTAACTCCAGGGATAAAAAAATCCATAGCAGGAGGAGAGAATGGGAATCTGTTGTCTTCTCCTCCCACCACCCACTCCCAAGCCAGCTTTTCCTCTGAGCACTGGGGTTTGCTGGTCTCTGCTGCTGGGGGGGAGGGAAATTTCAGTTCCTGTTCATAGGGATGGGGAGGTGAGGGGAGCCTCCTGCTGGGTTTTGGGTACCCAGGTGCCATCTCCAGGTGTGAGGTGCCCCTGCTTCTTCACCAGCCGGTGAGGAAAATCAGGGCAGTGAAAGGAAAAAGCTTTTCTGAGCCAAGGTTAATAACACCGGGCCAAAGTCAGGCTTTGCAGCCTGTCACCTGACCCTGCCTGCACCTGGGCAGGGCAAACACCATGGCTGCTTCGTCTTCCTCCTCCTCTTCCTCTTCTGAACAACCCAGGGCCCACAGACCTTTCTCCTTGATCAGAGTGCAGTCTGGAAGCCGGAGCGGAGGGAGGATCAAAGCTTTTACACCCATGTGGAATATTGAACCAGGCAAAGCGTGGGTGTGGAGGGCTCAGGTTGGCTGAGTCCCCCAGCCCCCTTGGGTGGCAAGCAGGGAGGCGGGCATATTTAGCCCATTTCCCTATGGAAACGATGCTCATTCCCTTCTGCTCGAGTATGTGTGCGTGGGAGGGTCCCTTCCCCCAGCAGCACTTGAACCCATTGCCCAATCTCGCCACGTTTCCCAGAGGCGCAGGCATCGCCGGTATTTGCTCCCTCCGCAAAAAGAGGGAGGCGAGGACGCTGCCACCGGCACTCCCACGATTCCTGGGAAAGGCTGCCAACGGAGCTCAACCCTTTACTAGCCACCGGAGCAGCCCCAGCAGAAAGCAAACCCCAGGAAAGCTCCCAGCAATACTTGTGCCTTGTCACCCAGGGACTGACACCCATGGGAGGTGGGGGGGCTGCCACCGTGCCCTTGGCGAAGGTTCCTGCCCTAAATCCTGATCCCCAGGACATCCTGGTCCCCGTCAGACCCAAGGCCGAGCGGGTGGGGAGGGTGGGAAGGGCAGGAGAGAGGTGGCCAGAGGGATCCGTGGGACCCCCGGGGCAGGATACTGCTTGGGCCTGGGGGCAAAGGAAGGCCAAGTGGGGAGCTGTTAACCCGTATAGGAACGAGCAAAAGGGGAGAAAGGGAGGTGTCCCCAAAATGCAGGCAGAGCGTAGGGCACCCTTAAGGACCTGTTACCAGGGGGGTAGCAGCCAGTTACTAGGGGTGCAGTTATCCCGGGGTTGGGCACTTATTCCGGAGGGGAGACTAGGCTGTTACCGGGGGTGGGATGCAGTTATCCCGGCGAAGGACACGCAGTTACCAGGGGGGGATATCAGGCAAATCCCGGGGGGTAGCAGGCAGT
>VXBJ01003467.1:308120-326177 GCA_013400055.1 Nycticryphes semicollaris
GCTCAAGGCGGAGCGCCCGGAGGCGGTCGGCGAGCGGCGGTCGGGAGCCGCGGGCCGGCGGCGCCGGCGGTACGGGCGGCACGGGGGCGTTCTCGGCCCGCAGCCCCCGCAGCAGCCCGGCGGGCGGCCGCCGTCCCACCTTGCTGGCCAGCTCCCGCAGGTCAGCGGGCAGCGCCTCCCCGCCGCCCTCCATGCGGGTGGGGCGGCGGCGGCCGCGCTGTCACCCCTGCCCGGGGCCCCGGCCACGCCACGCCTGTGGGCCACGCCCCCTTGGCCACGCCCTTCGGCCACGCCCACACGCCTCCACCTGCCCGCACCAGCGAGATCGGCTGAGAAGCGCAGAGCGGCGCGGGGGGAGGGATTAAGATTGGCCCCGCCCTCGTGGCGTCTCTGCGGCGCCGGAAGCGGCGCGGCCCCGCTGGCGCTGAGGGTTTGCGGGGCGGCGGCAGCGGCAGCAGCAGCGTTTAGCCGGGCCCGGGATTGGGCCTGCTCTGCTTGCCTAGCCCGGCCCCGGACCAGCCTAGCTCCGTCCCCGCCTCAGCCTCTCCGCGCAGACCGTGAGTAGCGCGGCCGGCACTCACCCAACCGAGCCGCGCCTCCCGGCTTCCCCCCGATTCTGAGGCGCCTCGGCCCTCCTCTTCCCTGCCGCGGCTCCGTGGCTGCCTCTGTCCTTGGCCACCTGGTCATCCCTTCCCTCCCACCCTTCGCGACCCCTTCCCCTAGCCCTGCGCCCCTCTAAGTCCCTCTGCAATACCGCGCCTCTTCCCTCCGGCGTCCCCTTGCCCTTCCCCTGAGGGCTCTGGAGCCCCCCAGGTCTTCCTCTCCTCCCCTGGGCGGTCCCCACCCCATAACCGGTGCTTCATACCCTGCCTGGCCATGCTCGGGGGGTCTTGTGTTTCAGCTGGGGCCCTGGCATCCCACCCCGGGCCCAGTGGGTTGTGTGGGGAGCCCCAGGATCTCCAGCAGGTCCGTGGCCCAGCTCTGGCTTCCAGATCTAGGCTGGCTGCATCCCTGTTAGTGGGGATGGTGCTGCTTCATAGCCTCGCTGCTGCCAGTGTGGAGGTGCCTCTCCCCTCCAGGGACCCTACAGGCTGATATGGCCAGTGATAAGCCCCAGGTTTGCAGGTGTTGTGAAGGTGCCATCGCTGTCCTTTTGGCCACTTTTCTTTATCAGGGGCTGGAAGTGGGCCTAGTGCACCACGTCAGCCTCACTAAGGGGATGGCCTGGAGCAGAGGTCTTCACTGGCCCATGGGTTCAAGGGCTTCCCATCACCCTGCTTACAGTTCTCCAGCAAAGCCTGGCTTTGTGGATTGCCCTCTGTGGGGCTGGGGGTGCTGGCACATGGGATGACTCTGTGGGGTTTTTGCTTGTGGTATATGAGTGTTACTCACACCTACTGCTTGTGCCAGGCTCTGTCTTTGCTGGGGACAGGGTCTGAAGGTGCTCACCTCCCTCACCCTGCGCCTCTCCTCTTTTGGCAGGTAGCCCCGATGGACACGAGAGCAGAGCAGAACGCGTCCTGACCCCTGCCCCACACAGCAGCCCCTGTGACTATGGATGAGTGGAAACCCAACCTTGCCACCAAGCCCCACAAGAAGCGCAGCTGGTACCTCGCCTGGAAGTACAAGCTGATGAACCAGCGTGCGCTGCGGAAGCTGTGCCAGGTGAGTCACTCGCAGCCCTGTGGTGCATTAGAGAGGATAATCTATAGGGTTTATGCGCTTATGGAGCAGCTGCGTGGGTGGAGGTGGGTGTGCTTGCAGTCCTTGGTGACCTAACATGCTGGGGGACATCACTTGTGCCCCCAAAAAGCTACATCCACTGGCTTTGTACCCATGTGTGGGAGGATCTGCCATGTCTAGAAGCTCCTTTCAGCTGCAGGTAGACCTGTTGGGTGGCTATGGCAGGACATACAATTATCCAGGTATCTTTGGGAGGCTTTCAGCTAGAAACTTGACTGATTCCTTCTCTCCTGGTTCTGGACCTGTGCCAAGGGCTCACCCTTCAGTGGGAAGCCACCCCTGCCCCATTTGATTTGCAAACCAAACTTTGGCACAACAGGTGGACAGACAAAAATAGGGCTGAGCAACAGGATCCCATGATCCCATGCCTAGAGGCAGCTGGTGTCTGGGAAAGCCGTGGGCCTGGCTGCTTGTACTATAAAACGGCTAATCCTCAGCACAGCCAGCATCCTGGAGGGTGTCTGGGGGTGTAAGGACAGGGAGGGTTTGGCTTCGTGGTAGCAAGCTGCAGAAAAGGGGCCTTTCCTGAGATGAGCAGAGCTTGATGAAATCTGGCAGTTGGTTTCTGTGGGAGGGTTTTGTGTGTGCCTTGGGAGGACAAAGGTTTGTGAGGGCTCCTTGGAGAAGGGACTGCTCAGTCCTGCATCCTCTGGGAGCTTGGGAACAGGCCTGGTCGTTCAGGCAGGTATTGCCCATCGTGCTGGAGGCAGTGGGCTAGAGCCTGTCTACTGTTATCCCTCTCTTTCGTGGCACTGTTGTGGCTTAAAATAGAGATGAAAACTGAGCTTAAAATATGTAAATAGAGCTGTAACTATGGAGTAGCCAGGTCTACAGTGGCTGGGCCTCTGTCAGCAGCTCTGAGACAGTCTAGTCTTCATTGCTGGTCCTGCTTGATGCTGCCGTGTTAGTTCTGGTCACCTGGGCTGTGAGGCTGCTTCCCTGTCTGTCCAGGACTGACCAGGGTAGAAGGTGTGGGCAAGTTGGTATGGTGGCCTTGCTGCTGGCATCCAGGCATAGTCTGCTCCTTTCTCCAAGCCCAAGGCTTTGTTCTTGCCTAATTAGTAGTTTTCTATGCACAGATCTTGAAAGGTGCTCATAGTCCCAACCCAACAGCAAAACAAAAAGCAAGTCGTGGTGATGTTTAAATTATCATGTTTTCTACCTGTCCATCTCTTGTCTTATTGCTGTTTTTTCATCTTCCCCTTCCTCAGTTACTTCTTGAACCCACTTGGCTGTTTGGCAGAGGTAGCAGCAACATGTAGTTTTGAGGCTTTAGTCACACGGCATCTCTTCTCCCTCTAAATACCCAGGACACATCCTCTGGTTGCAGAGGGAGAGACAAGAGTAGTGGTGCTGCAGGAGAGGCAGAAGTTAAGTTTACTGTGGGAGCTGTAACTCTGAATTACCAAACTCTTTGCCTGCAGAGACCTTCAACCTTGATGCAGTATTTTAGCAGCAATCTGCTCACCAATCTGGAAGCAGAGACACATGGGAAGTGGGTTAATTCTAGTGTATCATGAGTTCAGTGCTCTCCAGCTAATGAAAGCATTTCACCTGAAGACTCAGTCACCTGTACTTCATTGTCTTTGCCTTTTCCCAGAAGAAAATAGGGGAAATGAGAGATGCTTATGATCCTTTGCAAGACCTCCTTGGGGTGCCCTGCAGCCTCTGCCAAGGAGGTGGCCTGATCTTGGGGTTGTTACTTACAAGTTGATAACACAAAGCATCCTGCATTGCAGACAGGTGCTGTCCTCTTTCTGCTTGTGACTGTGATTGTGAACATCAAGCTGATCTTGGACACCAGGAGAGCTGCTTATGAGGAGGAAGAGGAGTCTGCTCAGGACTACGGTGAGGGGCAGCATCTTGCTTTTCTCTGAGAGCAAGGAAACCTGAGGGAGGGAAGTAACTTCTTAAAGTCAGGGCAAACTTGTGACCAGCCACAGTGTGAAAGACAGGTCTGTTCTTGTGGGTTTAATAATGGCTCATGCCATTTCTGGTCTGTCTGCTCAAGGCTTCAACACATTTGGCTGCAGAGGTTTCTGTAGAGATAGCTGGGACCAGACCTATTGCCCTTTTGGACTTTCCTTACCTGCCATCCTTACAGATTTTGATCTATGACTTGATGGGCTGGGATACCTGGTGGGCATGATCTCCTGGAGGCTTGTTTGGGCTAGTGCCAAGCAAGGACAAGTCAGGAGTGCCTTGACTGGTTGAGACTGGGCATTTCTCCCCTGTAGATGATGAGATGCTGAATGTGGAGGTCCCTAGGCACCCTGTCAACAACAAGAAGGTCTTGGATGTCGAGGTATACTCCAGCCGGTCGAAGGTCTACGTAGCTGTGGATGGGACAACAGTAAGTGATGAGTGCTGTCTTGTCCTGTGAGCAGAGGATGGGTGGAGCTGAATGAATGAAGCCTTGGTCAGTGGGTCATGAGAACACTTCTGTAGCTGGCAAGAAGGTCAGGAGTGGATCCCCCTCCTGTTCACAAGACTGTGGAGGTGTTGTTCCACACTGTCTTCTACTCTGGCATACATCACTGCCATGAGCAAAGCCAGACTGTCCCAGGAGAGAGACTTGCCCCTTCTCTGAGGGGCCTGCTGTGCTGAATGGGCAGGGAATAAGAGGTCTTGGCTTATAGTTCTCATTGCTTCTCCACTTGCAGGTCCTGGAAGATGAGGCTCGGGAGCAGGGAAGAGGGATCCATGTCATTGTCTTAAATCAGGCTACGGTAAAGCACCCCTATGTATCTGCATTTGTCTTTCTTACTGGCAGTGTTTGGCCTTGCTCTTTAACTGCTGGGAGCATGAGACAAAGGGCAGCCATGACAGAAGTCCCCAAATGCTCATTTGCCTGTAGTTTCCAGAGCACATCATGGTCACCCAGAGGGTCCCTGTTTGTCTTGTGCTCTCCTGTCTGTCCTTGTGGAGCAAGCAGGAGAGGAATTGTGAGGTTGGGTAACGCTGTCCTGTGGTGTACTTCATGTCTCAGTGTACTTCATGTCATGCATAAAGGCCCAGGGGCTGAATTTGCCTGGGGACTAACTCCCTGACGTACCAGAAGAGTAACTCATTGTGTTGCTCAGGGACTGAGGCTGCCAGGAGAGATTTCCATAATTCTACATGTCATGGCTGCATAGCACTTAAGATGCATCTGGCGTTTGAATGCCAACAGGGTCATGTGATGGCCAAGAGGGTCTTTGACACCTATTCTCCCCATGAAGATGAAGCCATGGTACTTTTCCTCAACATGATTGCCCGAGGCCGGATCCTGATCTTCACCGTTAAGGTATGTGACCTAAGTGTCAAAAGAAAAAGTCACTTTGAGTCAGGATGCCCTGAAGCTTATCTGAGCAGTTGTCTCCTGAATGTCATCAAGCATTCCCAGGGCTGAATGTCACATCCCCATTGGGCTATGCCTCCCTGGATCACCTCCCTTGTCCTCATGTTCACCCTTGTTGCTACAGATACTGCTGTGTGCCCAGCAAGGCAGGAGAGCTAAAAGCAGATGTGTCAGAGCCTGCACCCATAAACGAGGTTAGACGGAGAATGGACATGAGGAAGTAGAAGGATGTGGTGGGGACCCTTCGGGATTCCAGTTCCAGGCTTTGAGGAGGGAGCACTGTGGACTGTGCTGGCTCTGGGCTGCTCTGTGAGCAGCACTGTGCTGTTTCAAGATTTCAAATTTAGCTGTGTGAGTGCATGGCCCTGCTTGAGAGTGATTTGATCTGGAGAAAACAGGAGTCTGCAACTCCTTTGACCTCCCTGTGGGTTGTAATTAAGTCACTGGCAGGTTTAGTGGTACAGAGAACTTAGGAACCTGCTCTTGAAGGTTTCTGGCCCAGCTGGTTCGATGGTAGTAGTGGGCCCTGTATCTCTTTGATATTGATGGGAGACTTTCCTTATCTGCATCATGAGTCAGACCTCAGCTACAGGGTTGTGTTTTGTTCCAGGATGAAGGCTCCTTTCACCTGAAGGACACAGCCAAGAACGTTCTGAAAAGCCTGGGGAGCCAAGTTGCACCATTCCTGAGCTGGAGAGACATGTGGACATTTGTGGGAAAGAAAGGAGGTGAGTCTAGCACAGTCCAGAAGGGGGTTCGTGGCTCCTTTTTCTAGGGAGAGGCCAGGTGAAGACAAATCCATCCCATCCCCAACACACTGTACGAGCAGGGAACAAGTCACAGGGAGTGGCAGCTCCATTCCTGGGGGTGAGGGAGGGGATGGAGGCAAAACATGTCCCTTCAGCATCCTGCCAGAGGCCAATGGGAGAAGATGCCAAGCTGCCAGCCTCAGCTACAGCCCCTGGTCGTGCATTGATACAATGGGGATGGGCCCTTCCAGATGGTCATGACCAAGTGTCCCTGCTCCAGGGGAAGTCTACGGGGAGAAGCATGCCAAGTCGCCTGCCCTCTCAACATGGGGTGACCCCATACTGCTGAAGACAGAAGTTCATCTGACATCCGTGGAAGGTAAGAAGTACAAATTTTTGAGTCAAAGCAGTGGGTCTGTTAGCAGTATCCCAGGATTTAAGGCTGTTTGAGAATAGGGATGGTAACTTTTAAAACGGGGCCAGCTTCCTTTCTTCCTGATTTCCTGGCAGTTCCAGGCATTGTTGTTGAGAAAGATGAGGACGGGGAAGTGGGGACATGGTCTGGCCATCTGTCACATCTCCAAACCAGGCCTAGTCCACTTCTTTCTGACTGTTGGCCTTGAACATGGCCCGTGGCTGCTCAGAGAGGTCATGTGATGGGAATGGCTTCTGAATGGCTTCTGTGGTTATGCATCCAGAAGCATTGCTTGTAATAAGACGGTCCTAGTGATGGCTGAGCCCAGGGAGTGCCGTCCATGAGGTGGTAGAGCCTGGAGCACACAAGATAAGGCCATGGGGATGAGCAGTCTGGTTTCTCCTCCTTTGTGCCTCCAGATGCTGAGTGCCATTGGCCTGACACAGAGCTGAACCGCCGCCGGAAGAGGTTCTGCAGCAAAGTAGAAGGTTACGGTAGCGTCTGCAGCTGCAAAGACCCCACACCCATTGAGTTCAACCCTGATCCTGTGAGTGCAGGGAAAGAATATTCAGGGAAGGCTTCAGGAGGGGAGGGCTGGGCTGGACCAGGTGTGTTTACAGCTCAGATGCAAAGCCCTGTCCTTAACACCACCTGGCATGGTGAAAACTGCCCCTGAGCAAGCTCATAACCCCAGCAAAGGTAAGATGGAATATACATGGTCAGGTCATGCTGGGGAAGGGGTGTTCCCTTGCCCTATGTCTGCCTTGAGCTGACAGATGGCCATGGCTCTGGGGACCTCAGCATTCCTTGTATGTTTGGAGACAGAGCAGCTAAAATGGTCTTTGGGTGATACTTGGCACAGTGCTGAAGGGTTTGGATAAAGATCTCCACATGGATGCTGGTTGGGGTTTGGGAGCTGCATGTGAAGTGAGATGAAGAAGGGAAGCTGGCAGGGTTTCCAGCAGTGCTGAGTGGAGTCCTGGTTGGTCGGTGTGGTCCTAAGCCAAGGGGTGGGACTGTGCATCTCTGCTGTTTAACAGTGGGGCTGATCCCTACCCCTTGGATCCTGCTTTCAGTGTCATGGCCTCCCCTGGCCTTACTCACACACATTTTTCTCTTCCAGCTCAAAGACAATAAAGTCTTCAATGTGCCTGTAGCTGTTATTGCAGGGAACCGCCCCAACTACCTGTACAGGTAAGCATCTCCAGGGGACACAGCTTCTCTGCTCCGTGCCACCAGACCAGGCGTGGCCCAAGCCCTCCCCTTTGTCCTGCAGGCAGGATACAGCCAACTCCTGGGGCTGCATGGGCAGTGTGGGCAGACCTGCTTGGACAGATCCCAGGGTCCTTGGCCATGGGAAAGGGAAGAGCCCAAGGTCAATAAGTCCTGGTCACTTACCACGTAGCCTTTTCCCCACCCTGAGGGATCCCTTCACCTCTGCTGAGTGCCCTGGGCCCGTGGGGGTCTGTGTGCTCAGGCCCCTCGATCTCTCCCCAGGATGCTGCGCTCCTTGCTGTCAGCTCAGGGCGTCAATCCACAGATGATCACAGTCTTCATCGACGGTTATTATGAGGTGAGAGCACTCCCAGAGGACCCTGTAGCCATGTTCTTGGTCCCCCAGCACAGAGTATGTGGTGCCGGGCCAGTCCTTGGTGGGTAGCAGGCACTGAGCCCCTTTACCCTTCTGCTGTGGGTCTCACTGCTCCTCACCCGTTCCTATGCAACATCAGTCAGCTTAGCCAAGCCATGGGTATGGATGAAACTGCCTTGGCCTTTCCCAAAGCCCAGATTTTACATCCCTCTGTCAAAAAGAGGCTGGTGTGCAGGAATGAGGTGGTTATGCTCAGCTCTCCCCATCCCCTTTTCCTGTTTGCTGAGCATCACCAGCCTGGGTGTAACACTGCCACCAGTCCAGCTCCTTCACACAAAGCAGAATGAACCAGTCCATCTGTCCCTGTCCAACTCCACTTTCAGTAAAAGGTGAAGACACCAAAACCAATCCTTTTTCACAAGGCTCATGAAAGCTGCAGCCAGGTAGAGGAGAGCAGGCCCTTTAGAGGGCAATGACCTGCCAGTCAGCTCAATATTATCAAGCCCTGAAGGATCCCTCTGCAAGCCCTGGCTCTTTAGTAGCAGGACATGCTTTGGGACAAGCCTTTGGCTTCCTAGTAGGTCTCAGCAGCTTTCCAGCCCTCATCTCTGTAGCAGCCCATGCAGTATTGTCTGGTCACCTTGTGGAGGTGGGGAAGGGAATGGCTTTTCTTCCCTTACAGGGCTCTCCCACCACTGCCAGGTTGTGGGGCTGGGGGAGCTGGTGTGTTTATGCAGGCTCTTACTGCAGCACAACAGAGTGGTTAAAGATAGCAGCATCCATTGCCATGGCAACTGGAGCACCATCCCTCAGCTATGAGGGGGTAGCCTGAACGCTCCTGCTGCCATGGTGGATACCAGGGAAAGGGGAAGCGGTTGGTGCAATGGGAGCTCCTTCTTTCATTTGTGGCTAGTGGGTGGGATGGCCACTAAGGGAATGGAGAAGGCTTTGGTGGGGCCTTCTTCAGCAGATATATGGATTCTGTCAGCCCCCAGTATTCAGTATGGATTACTTCTGCCCCCAGTATGGATGTACTTGGTCAGAGATACCCCTTTCTTGGCATCTGTGAGAGGAAATTAAGTTGATTTTGTCTTGACATTAAGCAGCTAGTAAGTGTTCCTGGCTGTGCCTGTTCGGGTTTTTTTCTGCACTGTCCATGGAGTATTGGGCATTTGAGCTTCTCGGGTATTCTTGGATGCAACTTTGGGTCTGCAAGCTAGCATGGCTAACAGGAATTTATGGTGATCCTTAAGGGCTGAAGGGCTAAGAGAGTGAGGTCCTTGCTGTGACGTCTTCAGCACATCATTTGGAGCCTCACTTGCCCCCAGGGAGGACAGCTATACATAGGAGATGCCACAGGCATGTTCTTCGTGTCCCAGGGAGCTGGCACTGATAGAGGGTGGGGAGAATGTATCTGGACCCACACATTTGACAAGCTGTGTACCTTCCTCTTGCAGGAGCCAATGGATGTTGTAGAGCTGTTTGGTCTCTCAGGAATCCAGCACACTCCTATCAGCATTAAAAATGCTAGAGTTTCCCAGGTGAGAGACTTTTCCTGAGTCCTGGGATAGTATTGAAGGGGGGCAGACTTAATCCCACATCTCTGCCAGGCTACCCCTCCCTGTGGTTTGGGATTTGATGCTAACCCTGATGACAGATGACAGATTAGAATGATCTGTCTTTTCTTGTAGCACTACAAAGCCAGTCTGACTGCAACCTTCAACCTGTTCCCGGTGAGTGAGACCTCTGCTTGGGCGCTCTTGAGCTGCTCTCCTGTGGAAGTAAGACAGCTGGAAGAGTGGCATCTCTGACTCCCTTCTCACAGCAGCTGGAATCAGTCCTGTGGGATAGTGAACAGCACAGGCAGTGGACACTGCTTAGCGTCTCTGCTCTGTTCTGTTCTTCATCTTTCTGACATCTCTCCATTCCCTACAGGATGCTAAATTTGCTGTGGTTCTGGAGGAAGATCTTGACATTTCTGTTGACTTCTTCAGGTAATGCTGTGCTTCCCTGAGCACCTCTTCAGGTGGGGTGTTTCCTAGGAGCTCTCTGACTGCTCCCAGGAGAGGCCAGGTCCCCGTCAAGCTGGAGCTCACCTGCCTGAGACTGAGCAGTGACCAGGCAACAGCCATAACAGCTCTGCTTGCAGACAGATCAGGTCTTGAATCCACTGCCCTGGCACTCAGTGCATCTTCAGTCTGGGATCTCTTCCTGGTTTGCTTTTTGTGGCCCCTGATCCATGGTTGGGGTTGCCCCATAGCAAGACAATAGGGACAGTGTCTAACAGGACTCCTGTTTCTTCTTAAGAAGGAGAAATTCTGGAACAGGAGACAATATTGTCCCCTTCCCATGGTGAGATGTATCTTAGCTTGTTTGGGTGTTCTTTCCTACTTCACCACAACACCAGCCATCTCAGCCCAAGAGGCAGATTGAACCCCCAGCAGCTAAGGGTGTCTCATCCCTTGGTGGAGAGTTTGTTTTGGTTTGCCTGGGGGAGGGATGCTTGACCAGGAACTGGGCAACTCTTTCCTCAGCTTTCTGAGCCAGTCAATACACCTTCTGGAGGAGGACGAGAGCCTGTACTGCATCTCAGCTTGGAATGACCAGGTGAGTCAGGGAAGACAGTAGAGCAGGGACACCTCTGTCCTGTGGTGTTCCCAAGTCAGGCTGGGATCTGAGTTGTGTCTGTAAAGCAGGGTGTCATCCCCACCATCATCCTAGGCACGTCCATCTCCACAGCCCTGAACTGTTCAGAAGTGACGCTGCAAATCACCACCCTGTCCCTGTTGTCTGCTTCCCAGTGGCTGTCCCCTGTTCCCTGTGCTGGAGGTCTCCCTGGAGCAGGATGCCTCCTATTTTGGCAAGGTAGGGGTGCATTCGGGGTGCTGAATGCTCCCCATAACATCGCAGGGCTATGAACACACGGCTGAGGACCCCTCTCTCCTGTACCGTGTGGAGACCATGCCAGGCCTGGGCTGGGTGCTCCGGAAGAGCCTGTACAAGGATGAGCTAGAGCCAAAGTGGCCAACCCCTGAGAAGGTGAGTACTCTAGAGGGACCCTGTCTTCTGCAGCCCCACCTCTGCCCATCGGCAGTCCCCAGTCGTGATCCAGTTACCTCTGGGTGCAGCTCTTGGAGGGGTCCTGGCTCTCCCTGACCTTCTGCTGGGAAGGATGTCCAAGGAGAATGGGTTGGGACAGGCAGTAACTTGAAGACCATGTTACCAGTCACAGGGCTGACTGGAACAGCCCAGCTAGGCTGGGACCAAAAGGGTTAGGGCTGGTGTGGGCAGCCAGAAAGGATCCCTGGATGTCCACTCTACCATATCATATCCCCAAACTCGAGTGTGAGTAACAGTATCCCCTCCACAGCTCTGGGACTGGGACATGTGGATGCGGATGCCTGAGCAGCGGAAGGGCCGGGAGTGCATCATCCCTGACATCTCACGCTCCTACCACTTTGGCATTGTGGGGCTCAACATGAATGGCTACTTCCATGTGAGTGTCCTCCCTCAGCCCCCAAGCCCCGTCCTGGTGCTAAGCTCAGGCTCAGCCCCCTTTCCAGGTAGCAGGGACACTTGAGGTTACCTCTAAGTACTGTTGACTCCTCACTGAACCCTGTTTTCCTTCCTTCCTCTCTCTTCCTCGTAGGAGGCCTATTTCAAGAAGCACAAGTTCAACACAGTTCCAAATGTCCAGCTTAAAAATGTGGAGAGGTGAGTGCTGGTCAGAAGGAGATCTGCTTAAATCAGTTGCTTGGCCTGACCCTTGTCCCATTGTGTTGGGGACACCTCCCTCCCTTCTGGAAGAAAAGCCAAAACTTCCAGCCCCAGCACACTTGACCTCCACTGGGGGATCCTTGTGGCAGTTTTTGTGAGGTTGGGTTCACCTGCCTCATGCTCCTGATAGAAATGTTGAAGGGTCATGGTCCTGCTCTCCATTCGTTGCTCCAACCTGCATTTTTTTATTACACTGGAACAGTCTTAAGTTTGGATCATCTTTGGATCCCTGCTGCTCAAACTGTCTGACTCTGCCCTCATCCCTGTGCTCTCTCCTCCAACAGCTTGAGGAAGGACACCTACGAGACTGAAATTCATCGGCTCCTGGGGTAAGTTCCTGCAGGGAAGTTTGGAAACCATGCACACACTGAGTGAACCAACCTGGACAGAAGAAAGTGTAGAGGTGGTCCTGGCAGCCCCAGCCAGGACTTACCTGTCTGAAGTACCCTGTAGTGGGAACAGGGAGGAGGTGGGGTCCCCTCTTACCTCCTATTCTGTTTCCATAGTGAAGCTGAGGTCTTGGACCACAGCAAGAACCCTTGTGAGGACTCCTTTGTGCCTGACACCGAGGGCAAGGTCTACGTCATGTTCATCAAGATGGAACAGGAAGCAGATTTCACCACCTGGACGCAGCTTGCCAAGGTGAGGTTCCTGACGTGGTCCGTCCTTACCTCTGCACTGATTTTTGACATCTGTGGGAAACATCTGGCTGTTGTTCTTGGGATTCTTGCTGCGTGTGGGAGCCCAGGGCCTGAGCTTGTCTGAATGATTCCATCACCTGTATGTCAGCCTCTCTGCTGTGCCTCAATGAGGGCAGGATTGGTGGCTCTTCCCTTGCCAGGGGACACCTGGCCCTGGTGCCTGTTCCTGGGTTCTGATGCATCTTCCTGCCTTTCTACCATGCTAGTGCCTCCACATCTGGGACCTGGATGTCCGCGGGAACCACAAGGGCCTGTGGCGGCTCTTCCGCAAGAAGAACCACTTCCTCGTGGTGGGGGTCCCTGCCTCCCCCTACTCGTGAGTATTGGGGGGCACNGCATCATCCTCTTCTATCCCAGCCCAGTCCTGGGGCGTATCACACCTTTTCTGAATCATTGTAGTGGGAGGTGGGGTGGGATATGTTCTCAGGGCTGGAGGATGTCCTAGTGGGAGAAGATCATGCCAGGGCTATTGGGAGTTGGGGTTCTGAGGGAGACCGTTGCCCTTGCCTGCTCCCATCCAGCCTTCTCACCTGCAGGTCTAAGAAGCCCTCATCAGTGACACCGATCTACATGGAGCCCCCTGCCAAGGAGGAGGGGGCAGTGGCAATGCCAGCAGTTCCTGCAGCAGAGCAGACATGAGACTGGCAGCTGGGAAGCAAGGGGGACTGGGAGAAGACAAAGACCTCCACGGTGCAGAGACAGAGTTGGCAGCATTTCTTGCAGACTGGTGACCGGGTGCAGGCTCCCATTTCAGGCTGCAAAATGAGACCTCGGGCTCCCTCCAGCAGCCCCCCGTGGTGGTCTCCCTCTCATGGAACAGGGTACTTCCCTGTAGATATGCCATCCCTTCATCCCAAGAACTTCCTTGTTTTTTAACACAGACTCTTTACTAACGCTGCTGCCGTTGTTCCCTGGCTGGGCAAGGCTGGAGGAAGGAGGTGCTTGGTTGGGGGCTGGAAGTGACCTCCAGAAACACCTTTCTGGCCCACGGGTTCTGAGAAGGCAGCGTGCTCATGTGCAAGCACTGCAGCCTACCAGTTGGGTGTTATTTATTAATTCTTGCCTGGGTGGCTCCATGCCCAGTGGTGAAGAGGGGATCTTCCAACATCTTCTCTGTCTCCTGCACAATGGATGCACCTTGAAGACTCTATGCTGGGCTGGACATCTTCCCACATGCTGGTTTTGCTTCTTGGACTTCAGCAATGGGTGCAGCCCAGCTCATAGGCAAAAGGGAATGGTGAAGAGGAGCTGAACTTTCCTGTGGACACAAAGAGGATGCCCCATACCCAGCATGAGGGCAGTATGATGCCCCTTTCCTTTCTCTGCAGTTCTGGGAGCTGGAGATGACTACAAGTGGAGGTGGACCAATCTGTGTGTTCTGCAGTTCAGACCGTCCTCACCCACCTTCTCTGTGGGGAGCAGCCCTGCCCCACAGGTTGCAGGAGAGAGGGTGAAAGTGCCTTGCAGAGTGAGATGGAAGCAGCCAGTGGGCATCCCCCCCAGCTGCAGGGGCAGGGTGGACTTGGGGTCCTCTGGAGAGAGAGGTGCTGCGCTCTGGCATGGTCCTTGCCTCTGGTCTCCCTCCTCCCCAGCCAGGTACCCCTAGATCTTGCTGAAGGCTGAGAGGGTTTATTCTCCTGAATCCTTACCCTTACTGTGGTACATTAGGAGCAGGGAAGCTGTGAGCTGAGGTGGGATAGGCAGCCTGGCTCTCCTGCTGTGGTACGCCCCTTGTGGGGAGGGAGAGGGGTCCCTATCCCCTCTCCTGTGCCTTAGGAAAGACTCCAGTGCCCCCTCCCACCTCCACCCCCTCGGTACTAATATTTTCTTCTACTGGGCAAAGTCCTAGACCCCTTTCTCAGTACACCTCCCCGTCTCATCCGTGCAGCAAGAGATAGATTCTCTGCACAGGTCCCCAGCCTTGGGCAGGGATGCTACCCTGTGGCTTGCCCTTGGCAAGAGGATTTGCTGCTCAGCCCTTCCCCTGTGCTTACAGGGGCTCTTCCCCTTCCTTTTCTCACTGTGAGCTGAGCATCAGGGTCTACACTACAGTAATTTATTTATTTATTGCTTGTGGGAAGGGGAGGATGGCAGGAAAGCAGCTCCTTAGCCTGCATGGAGGGAGAACTTACGGGAGGTTTGTCACTTGTCCCTCTGGCTTCATCCTCTGTTACTCTCCCTCCTCCCTGCCCAGCATAGGAATAGTTGTGAAGCTGGGTAATCTGCTCATTTTGGGCCAAAATGAGCCCTGTGTGGGACAGCGCAGCTCTGATCTGACTGCAGGGACTCTGACCCTTATGGTCCCCTCTGTGCCTGTCCCAGCAGCAGGGAGGGGAACAAAGGGGTGCAGGGTGGCATTCTTGAGCCTGCAGTACTGGGCTTGGCTTCTGCCCTGCCCTCCTCTGCCACCCTAGAGCTGCCCACTGCTGTGACTCTGCTCTGGCAACCGGTGTGCAGGTGGCCTCTGCACTGCTCCTTGGGGTAAAGCAGGTCCTTGCAGCGTGATGGGAAGGGGACTTGGCTTCTTCCTGGGGAAAGCAGCTCACTCTCCCTACCCTGCTTTGGAAGAACTTCCATGGCTCTCCACTCTGATGCCCTTTCCTTGGCATCTCTGTTCCCAAGGCCCTATTTCCCTTCTCCCTGCAACTAAATGCCACCCCCTGCTTTCCCTTCTCTGGCAGGGCTCAGGCTTGGCTTCCTCCTGGGGCTGGGGGAGGTGGCCATAAGGTTAGGGAATAGCTAAAGGCAAGTTCCCCTCTTTCCTGCTTGCCCTGCAGCTGCCAGGGGACCCTGGCTCCCTGCTACAGCAGGATTCAACTGGTGGGCTTCAAGCTCCCCCCTCTCCACTCACTACGATAGGCCTGCTGGGTGCTGCTCTCCATCCCTCCCAGTTCCTCCAGCGAGGCTCCAGAGCGGTGGCTGTGGTAGGGCTGGGAGTGTGAGCATCCCCAGGGCTTGCCGCTTTCTGAATCGAATTATTTTTTCAAGAGTAAACATTGCAAAGCTTGTTGAGCCTCGTGTGTTTCATGGTTAGTCTCCTGCCTGCCCCAGGGCCACCTGCCTGCACAGGACAGACAGACCCCCTGTCCTGTCTCTGACCTGTGCAATGCAGAGCCAGCTGTGGGCCAGCAGAGGTCCTCCGAGCTGTGCCGTACGGTGCCACCGTGGTTGGCACAATCTTAGGATGTGTTTTTCTTCTCAAGCCTTATCCCTTCTATCTTCAGTTCAGCGACCGTTGGAAACTCTGACCAGCCTCCATGTTTAGCTCCCTGTGCTGACACCTCCCACTGCTCTTCCCAGAGAAATACAGACTCATGGCCCTCAGCTCCTGGCCTGATGTCCCCTTGGGGGTCAGCAGGGGTGAAGGGGCTGCTTGTCGTGGGGTGGGGAGCAGCGAACTGCAACCCCTGGTGTTTGCACCCCACCATGTGGTAGTCTGAGCTCCATGGAGCTGGCCTGCATTTCTGGTCTCTCTAGGGGTTTGGGGTTTCTTTTGAGGGAAATGGGGTCTTGGAATAAGGATCCTCTGCTTAAGGACACAGCAGAAGGAAGGGACATCGTAGCTGGAGGGGACTGGACCCCTGCCATCAGCTAGCCACAGGTGAAGCTGAGACCAGAGCCTCTAGGTCAGCACTGTGAGGGTGACTTTTTGCAGGAAGCCCAAGAGACGTCTCCAAACTTCTGCTCCTGTGGGACAGGAAGCCCTGGGAGCACACCCGTTTGTGAGGCAGAGACCCCAGGTGCTAAAAAACACGGCAGTAGGAGAGTGTTGGCCGCCAGCAGGGACCAGCCACAACCTGGGTTTCCTCCTCGGCAGCTGCCACCCCTTCCCCAGGACCAGACACAGCTTTTGGTGGGGGTCACTCCCTTGCCCAGAGGCTTTTCACCTGGCACCAGGGGCTTTGCTTGGCCGTACCGGAGCGGGCTGTCACCTGGCACCCTCCCCAGCCACATCCGCCTCCTGCCGAGGCCAAGCCCTGCCACGCTGAGCCCCTGCCAAGGTGCTGTGGGCAAGGAGAGGATCCGGCCACCAGGACCAATGCCCGTGGGTAGGAACTTGTAGGGTGATGTGGGTCTTAGGTTTGAGACCCACCACGTCGTGCCCGCCTCAAGGAGCTGGTATCTGCAAACCCCAGTGTTTATAGGAGCATTCTCTCCTGAAATGGAGGGATGATGCTAAAAGCTAAAAGCTTGAAGGGGAGCACCCATGCCAGGCTGATGGAGAGCTTGGGCTCATAGCTCCTGGGTGCTGGTGATGCTCCAGTTCATCACCTGGCAGGGCTCAGTCCTGGGGAGCTTGTTAGAAGAGCTGGATCGCTCCCCACCCTGCCCTTTCTTAGGGGTCTCGCACACCTCTCAACTCAGCCCTCAGGAGCTTGAGCATCTCTGGTTGTCCAGGAGCTTGCCGGGTGACTGGTCCACCACCTGACCCACCGGCTCCCATTGCTCAGCCCCTTGTGACACCAGCTTTAGCACATTCTGCCCGAGTTGCCAGTTCCTGGGTCTCACAGCTTCCCCCTGCCCCTCCACCCCCAGCAGCCCAGCCTCCCCGGCTTTGTGCAGCCATACCAAGGAGAACCTGTCCAGGCTGCTCCATGTCCCAGGACCTGGCTGATAATTAAACAAAAACAAAATAGGCTTAGCGTGAAACTTGACCTTTCTGGAGCTTGGGGGTGGGGGGAGGGGAAATTTGCATCCTTTCTGGTGGTATTTGTTTTTATGCATTATGTCTGTTTGGCGTGGGTCTCGGTGCCAGGGAAGTAGGGAGTCCCCATGCTCCCACGATGGGGCTGGGATGTGGGAGAGAAGGTCCAGCCTGATCCTTCCCATGGCACATTAGTACTTCTGTGTCCCACACAGCACCGCTCAGCCGGCATCCGCTGGGATAACAGCCGCATTCCTCTGAGATGGAGGGATCTCGGTGCTGGAGGGATGCCAGTGCCAAGGGTGTGCTGGCCCCGTCCTCATCTCTGCATGCAAAGGAGGCAGCACCACTGCACCCAAGCTACCTGCATCCCATCTCAGGGGGCTCATCCCCAATTTTCGGCACCCTAAAAACCCCTGCAATGCCAAGGTGCCCAAACCGCTCCTGGGAAGGTGCTGTGATTGATGTCTCTCCCCTTGGTTCCGGCTGCAGGGCCCAGCCTATCCCTGTCCCTGTCCCCTGCTGCAGGTCCCCTCCTGTGCCCGCACCCAACAAAGCCCAGCAGTGAATTAATCTTCAACTGGGTAGCTGGGATTGTTGCTGTGATGGTTATTATGCCCCGTCCTACCCAGCGCGGTGTTAATGATTAACACCCCAAGTGCAATGTCAGCTCCTGCCCTGCTCCCTTTTGAATAGCCCTTCCATCTCCTCCTCTGATGTCCCGACAAATGACTGGGGTGCGGAGCTGCCCAGAAAACACACCTGGGGCTGGGTGGGCACCCAGGATGGTTTATCTCTGGGACAGGGAGGAGGAAGAAGGGAAGGGGAGCCAGAGAGGAAGGTTGTGACAAGGAAAGGGTGCATTGCCTCACTTCTTCCCTCAGGTCAGCCCATGTCCTTCAAGGATGTCCTCTCCTCCTTGATCCAGGAAATTCCCAGCCAGGCTGTTACTGCAGGTAGGGGGGAAATCCCCCACAGTGAGCACTCCTTGGGTAGCTGATGCCAGATGAGTTTGTTTTGTGTAGCCTCCCATTCGCTCCCTTTATCAGCACAAACCTGAAGAACTGCGATTCCTCCTTCTGCTCATGACATCCCC
>VXBJ01003467.1:326480-340855 GCA_013400055.1 Nycticryphes semicollaris
CCATTTTTCCCACCCTGTGCCCACGGGCATGCTGCCCCATGGGAGGCTGCCAGGGTAAACTGGATCCAGCCCACCCAGCCCACATGATGGTCCCTTCCTTATTGCTCAGCATTGAGCCATCCTGCTCCCCAAAGAGGAGGAAATTCCGTGTGCGGGCTCCGAAAGTGGAAGTTTCCCGCAGGGAGAAGGTCCAAGGCTGCTGCAAGAACGGAAATACAGTGATATGAGGCCAGTTCCCGTCACACTGGAGCTTGTGTGGCCTCATCAGACAGGATGAGGCCAGAGATGCCACAATGTTCTCAGGTGCTCCAGGCAGGTGGGGGCCTGTGTGCGCCCCAGTTTCCCTGTAGAAATAAACCCCGGAGCCCAGGGACCAAATGCCACCCAATTGCTGAGCCTGGCCCTGATGGTGACCCCCAGCTCTGCTGCCTAGTGTCCCCCTCCCTGCTCCCGCCATGACCTGGTCTCTCTCCCCCTGCCATCCTCATCACCTCCCTAGCTGGGAGAGGGGCAAACCCCACCCAGGAGAAAAGCAAAGTCTGCCCTGCCCTGCCCTGACCCCTGGATGGCTCTGCCCATTCCCCAGGGTTTCTCCCCACACTGGTGTGAGCTGGTCAGCACCCACACAGAGGTGATTACCCACGGAGGTGGCATAACCCATGTGCACTGAAGGGTACGTGGCCAGAGACAGCAGTGACATGGGCACTGCCTGCAGTCCCTGCCGAGGGACCCTCCTTCTCTCCCCCACCCTGTGTCACGGGTGGAAAAGAGGAAGCCTGGCACACACACGCCCCATCAGTTGCTTGAGCCCAGTAACGCCTTCCCAGAGGCAATAAGGAAGTTTCTGTTTGCTACCTCATGCCCCCAGGGACTTGATGGCCTCGTGCTCTGATGACACAACCATCAGCTTTTGGGGTGTTGCCGGACACTCCAGGGTGCCACCAGACACTCCGGGGTGCCAGTCTGGAGGGAATCAGGCAAGTCTAAGGGTAACAAGGTGCAGAGATTTGCCTGGTGGCACCCATTTGGGTTGGTGGGGACAAGTGGTGTGTTTGGGTGCATCCCGGGACCAGCTGGGATGAGATGTCCTCCAGGGTGTCCCCCAAGGAGCAGGGGCACAGGCAGGAGCACTGGGGATGCTACATCAGCCTGGCTTACCGCCCACCCCTGCCCTGCTGCTGCTCTTCAAGTGGCAGGGGAGCTGAGAGCTGGGAAGGGCAACGGGGGAGAAATTGAATCCGGGAGGAGGAACTGGTCCTTCGAGTTTCCCTGGCAGGCAGAAGGGAGGAACTGAGCCGGTGGTTGCAGAGCTATTGACAAAACTCAGCGCCACAGAAACTGCCTGCCCAGTCCCAGAGAAACCCTGCGTCAGGGAAGAGGTGTGAAGCCAAAAGCCACCGGCCTGTCGGTCATTGGCCCCGGACCCACTCCTCTTGGCAAAAGGAGCCAGCTTTGTAAAGCAGCACCAAGAAAAAGGCAGCAGAGAGGGACACGGCCAGGCCAGGCGTGCCCAGGGGTGGCTGGCTGGGTGCCAACTGGCAGTGTTTGGTGCCATTTGGCACCTGTGCAGCTCCTGGGCACCACCACACCTCCTTGAAGGGCTTTGGGCAGTGCCAGGGTCCAGGCAGTTCCCGTATGCTCTGAGATGTAAAAGAGGAATAAAATCCCTGACGTCACCCACGAGGTCACTGGTTTATGGTGGAACCAGGACATTCACCCGTCTAGCGAGGAGGAGGAAGAAAGGGTGATTTTCTGGCAGCTTCCCCCACGCCTTGCTGTGGGGCAGGGCCAGAGCCCATGTCCCCAGGGTTGAGTCACCTGGGGTGGGGAGTGGGTCCCTGCACCCATCTTACTGCCACATGGAGGTGCCTATCAGTGTGCTGGGTCCTGGCTGGCACCGGGGAGATGCCAGACCCCAAAAGGCCACAGGGGTGCCCTGGTGCAGCCCTGTACCCAGTGCAGGAGCTGATAAGGGAGAGCTGTGGTGGGGATGGAGCAAGGCGGCGCGAGGGGAGGCTGTTTGCCCACTGGCCTTCTGCCTGGTGCTACCCACCCTGTCCTTCACTGCTGCCACCCCACAGCCCTCATGGCTCTGCCCCACAAACAGGGAAGTGGGGAGCTTCATGCTAAAAATGGGGTAAAGCAACCCTTGAGGACACCCACCCCCCAAACCACCCACTTTGGCCTCACTTTTGAGATGGGGAAACTGAGGCAAGTGGACACTTCAGGTGAGGTGGTGCCAAAGGCCCGGAAACACCCCACAGCCCATCCATGCCTCTCCCTCCATCCTCACACATCAAAGGACCATGGGCGTAACACACAGGTGATAGGGATTCTCAAAGAGGGGGCTGCCAGCCCCCTCTTCCTCTCACCACCCCATTTAGGGTTCTTGGAGCTGATGGGGACACCGGTGTAACCCCCTCCCCGCAGAGTCAGCCCTGCCCTTTGAGCCAAACTGTTGCTGAGTGGGTGGTGAAGCAGCGTTGCTGAGCGAGGGGCAGTTGCTGTGGAAGGCAGGGCAGGTTTAGCCGGGCTAATGGTAGCCCCCACCCGCTCCCCAGCTGTTGTGCAAACACAGGGCTGTTTGTTTCCAAGCAAAGCAGAGCAGGTGAGGAGCCACAGCAAAGGGAGAGAGGGAAGGCAGGATGCAGGTAGGGCTGTGCTGCCTCCAAGGGGCTTACAGAGTAGGGAAGAAGGCAAGGCAGCCCCCCAGCAGAAGTTATTTATTGAAGGTAGCACCATGAGCAATTCTAGAAAGGAATTCATATCCAAGAGGAAAAGTTTATTTGTTTCAGTTTAGAGCGTGGAGAGGGGGTCAGCCAAGAAAGGACAAGGGGTATGGGGCACCCCTGGCCACTGCAGGGCCAGGGACCAACAGGGCTGTGCTTCATACCAGGGCAGAAACCAGTCAGCACTTCTAAGGGACAACACGGTGACAGGGTCAGGGCTGACAGGACATGAGTTTAGGGATAGATACATCCCCATTTGAGGATGCAGTTACCCCCTTAGCTGGGCACCAGCTCCAGTTCAATGGAGTGATACTTGGGGGAGGGATGGGGGGGCACAGGCCAGCCTCTGCATGGGGACACCCCAGGGACAGTGTGGGAGAAGTACAGCAGCAGCCTGCAAGGGTTTAATCAAGGCAACACTGTGCCACTGCTAGATCAGCAGCCCTGATCAGCCCCTGTCTCGCTTTATCTCCTGTTGGCATCAGCCAAACAGAGCAAGCAGCTTCCCCCCAGCCCCACCTTCCAAAAAAATCCCCCACATATCTATGTACAAGACAGAGTATGCCATATCAGTACAAAAATATACACATAAACTCTACAGATTCCAGCTCAGTAGATCAAAACACACCTATAAATCACAGTGCACAGGACGGCATCAGGCCCAGGGAGCAATGGGGGGGGTGTGTGTGTGTGTCCCCAAGAACACGGCACACTATGGACACACCCCCGCATGGTGGTGGGGGGCTGATCATCCTCTTGCATCACGGGGTCATTTCTGATCCAGTCGGCAGTACAGGTACATGGAAACCGCCATGGCTGCAACCTGGGGGTGGCAAGAGGCAAGTCAAGCCCTCTAAGCGTTCCTCCCCAGCACAGGTTTGGGTCACAGCCCATAGATAGCACCCATCCCAATCACACGCAGGGAGGAAGAGCTGGGTGAGCCCAAGGAAGATGGCTCCGTAGCCACCCTGGGGCAGACAGTAGTCCATGGGGCTGCACCAGCTCCCTGCAGCCCCTTGGCCACCCAGGCTGGTCCCAGCCCCACAGCTCACCTCCGGGTACAAGGAGGAGGCCGCACAGCTATGCTCAGGCACTCACCTCCAAGGCAGCGATGCCAGCTGCCACACCACCCACCACACCTCCGTTAGTCTTGATTTCTTCCAAGATCTGATCAAAACAACCCTGCAGGAGACAGCCACGCAGGAAAGGGTGAGTAAGGGGTAGCAATTCCCTAATCCCTGGGGCTCAGCATCCCTGGAAAGGGAGGCATGGTTCTCCAGCCCACAGCTACACAGCCATGGAGAAGATCTGGAGGCTTCAAAGGGACAACTCAGCCATTTCCCAGGCCAAAACACTATATTGGGAGGGGAAGAGGCAGGGAAATAGCCCGAAAAGGCAAAGTGGTGCTTGGGTTCATGCTCAGCTCCAGGCATGACACCCTTCCACAGAGCTCATGTTAGAACCAGAGCAATTTTAGCTCATTTTAGGACCAGACAAGCAGCTTTGCTTATCTCCAGAGGCAAGCCAAGGCCACCACAAGACTTAAAGCCCTTGGGACCACTATGTCCAGAACTGGGGCTTGAGCTACAGGAGAGGTGTCCCTCCCCATGTGAAGCCACACCCCAACCCAGGCTTTGTCAGAAGGCTGATGTGTCCATACCGTGACATTGGTTTTTGCAGCAAGCATTGCATCGCAGGGCTGCATGTAATTACAGCAGGCATCTGGGTAGACATTGTGTTTCATGTACCAGGTTGAGTTGGTGAAGTCTGTGTAGTTATTCAGGCCACAGCATTTGACCTAAGACAGAGAGAGAGAAAAGGATGGGGAGATCATCCTGCAGGTCTTCATCCTGGGTCAGACACCACCTGGAACCTGCTGTCCCATGGAGGGGTCACCCAGCTCAACATAGCTCTGGAGGGAGTACTCAAGGGGCTTCTTGGGACCACTGTTTTGCCCCAAACTCCAGCATGTACAGGTCTCACCCCAGCAATGGGACCACTAGATCCCAAGCAAATAGGTCCCAGGCACTTGGGAAGCTCATAGGTGGTGACAGCTCAGTACATCCAGCATTGCAATGGTGTCCCCATTCCCATCCCAGTGGCCCACCACCAAGCCTGTGCTGGGAGCATTCTGATACGCAGTTGAGGGGCCCAGGGCTCAGCACACCTCCTTCATGGTGGCATTCCAGATCTTTGTGAAGCTTTCATCTTGCCCATACTTCTCCTGCAGGAGAGGTGTCACCACAGCTGTCAGCAGCGTCTCTGCCTGGAAGAAGAGGTAGAGAAACACCATCAGAGAAGGCCCTGGGGAACACTACAGGGGCAGAAGTTCCTATACTGGTCTCAGACTATGGGGAGGAGACCAATCAGACCCAGCACGGCCAGGAGTGCGTCACACCACATCCCTTCGGCCAGCTTGGCCCCTTCCCCACTAACCAATAGTTTATGGCACTGAGGCCACTAATGACCAGTGAATCATCTGATAAGCAGCATAACTGAGGGAGCCAGGAATGACGTTTGCCCTGCGGTTGACTTCTCCAGTGCCTAATGAGGCAAAGTCACCTTTCTCTCCAGGTGGTTTCTCAGGCACCTAATAGGGGGTTGAGTTTTCTCAGCATGAAGCATTAGAGACTTCTTCTCCCATGTGGCTCCTACCATCAGAGGTGGAGGTGCCAAAGGCTAGGCTGGTATTGGACTAGGGGTGTTGAAAGAAAGAAGTGGGAAAAAAACTTGTACCAAACCCTCATTTCTTTAGGGCAATGGGAATCCCTGCTCCCACCACCCTCACCCCAGTCAGGGCACCCTCACCTGCCCACCTAACTGGTGCCAGCAGGGACCAGCACCCCTTCCTCCTGCAGCAGTTCCCACCTCTCAGCTTCCCCACCCATGGGCAGCAATTGTCAGACACCCAAAGGTTCATGTTTTCCCAAGGGCTAGGCCAGGTCCCAGATTAGCCCAACCCAAGATTCAGATATGCCACTCACAAGACCTGTGTAGACCAGAGCCACCACAGCAGCAGCGATTTCAGCAATGAAGATGATCAGCACCACTGAGAAGAACTGGGACACAACAAAGGGAGGGAAGTCAATGCAACAGCTAGAGTCCACAGGACCCCCCAGGAACCCTTCTGCTTCCCAAGGGCCAGCAGGACCCTCCCTCAGGGCTCAAGCCCTGTCTCATTAACTTCAACTCTTCTCTAAAGCAGAAGCAGAACAACCTTGGGGTCCTCCACCCCTCCATCTCAATGGGCCTGACCTCTCCAGGCATGCTCCAAGAAAGACCTCTGCTCAGCACCAGATTCTGCTTCCCTTCACCAGGGCAGCCTTTGAGTCCAGCATTGCCTTTCCAAGGTCCACCCAGCATTCCACCACATAAGAACATTCAAGGAGGACCTCTCCAAAGAGAAATCTATCCCTCAGACCTCCCACACCAGAGACCCAGCTCAAATGAGGCTTGATAAGGAGTTCTGATCCATACCATCATCAGGAGACACTTGCTGTCCCTCTGTGCACCATAGCACCCAAGGAAGCCGATCACCAGCAGGATGGCACCAATGGCAATGAGAAAGTAGCCCACGTGCACAACCTGAAGGACACTAGAGGAGAGAGTCCCAAATATGTCCACGAACGACTGATCATCCACTGTGACCCAGATGCCAACTCCCATGAGGGTCCCGCCACTGAGCTAGGAGGAAAGAGACAACATCAGCTTTTGGGCAGGCAGAAATCTGGGATTTGAGGAAGGCCCTGGCACAGATATTTCTTCCCTCTGCAAGTTTTCACCATACCAGAGCAAGACTTCAGGGCTACTGGAGGCTTGGGGCAGCCAGATGGGTCACTACCCCAAAACACACCCCACCACCAGCACATCCATGGCTGCAGCACCACAGCTGCCCACTTTCCCCAGCCCAAGGGGTTTGGGTGCCTGCAGCAGGGCAGAAACCCCCATGCAGGGCAGCCAAGCCGGCAGTGCCACCAGCCACTCGCGGACCCCAGAGGGGCCCACATGGCCAGCTCAGGCACTGGCCACCATCACGCTGTCACAAGTCCTTCTGTCTGGGGAAGCTGCCCACTCCCCTGGGGGAGCAGCTGAGCATCCCCCAGAAATGCACACTGCTGGCAATGTCAGCCCAGGGCTGCCTCCAGGTTCCCTCAGCCCTGCCCTCCACCTGCTTGACCTTCCTCCACCAGCCCCAAAACCCAGCAGGAGCTTTAAGGAGGAAGTGCTTCACCAGGGCAAGCCTGAGGGTTCTTCGCATTCCCTTCCCAAGGCCATATCCCACCACACCCCTTTCCAGGTGGCCCTATTGTTCCAACAGAGCCAAGGAAGCTCTCAGGAGTTCCACTACCCTTTGCCCTGGGTGGGAGCAGAGGCCGTGCGCGCTCTGGAGATCCCCAACATGCAACATCCCCAACAGGTCACTGCCACACACACACAGGTTGCACCCTGAGAGAGGTGGAGCCTTCCCAGACAGGAACCCAACAAACCCCCCTGCTCTGGGGTACCCAGCACCCCCCACCACAGCTTTAGCACAAGGAGGGGCACAGGTGGCTGATGCAACAGCCACTGTCCCAAACCCAAGCCCAATCCCCTAGTCTTTGACCAGAGCTGGATAGTGAGAGAACTCCACAAACCCCAGGTTTTAAGTACTCAACATGGGGCCAGAGACCAAATCTCACACCCCACCAGGATCCCAGGTGCACAAGTCCCACCAACACCCAACTGCTCGTGTCACGCTCTCGGTCCCCCACACAAGAGGGTGAGGAGGAGCAGAAGCCCACACGGGCAGGTTTCACCCACCCCACTGTGCTCCTCAGGAGCTGCTCTCACAGTCCCCACTCCCTCATCCCAGTTTCGTGGCTTAGCTGGGGGAGGGGGCTACCAGGCTTGCTCCCTCCACCCCCTCAGGCAAGGACAACCACTGGGGTGCACTTACAAATATGGCCAGGTTGAAGAGGATCATCATGACCTTGATAAAGGTGAAGCACCCCATCTTTGCGCCTGGGGAGAGTAGAGAGAGGTTATCAGGGAGAGCCCCAACCCCGACACAGCCGCTGCCCTCCTGCGAAAGGGGCTCAGCCCCCCCCCCCTCCAAGGGAGTCTGGGGGCACCCCACAGGTAGGAATGGAGAAACCCACGGGGGTCCACACCCCGAAACCGCCGAGCNGCCCCCGTCGTGGCCACCCCCTGGGGCTGACGAAGCCACACGTGTCACCGGGTGCTGGTGGCTTGCTGCCCTCTGCCGCCAGAGCTGCCCGCCCCGGGGGAGCTGGGTAGCCCGGCCAGTTGCTGCCGCATCCATCGCCGCGGCCTCTTGGCGGGGATACGATGTCCCGGACCCACTGCTGCTGTGAGCTTACAGCCCTTTGCAGAGCCCACACGTGTGTCCTCACTGAGTCCCTACCTGTCCCCGATGGGGACCTGCAGGATGGAGGCTTTGGAGGTTCAGGGTGCTTCACCCCATGGCAGATGCTGCAGCTGTGGCAGGAGTACCACCCTGCTGCTGCCCTCCTCCAGCTGTGCTGGGTGCCATACTTGGGATTTTCCATGGACAACCCCGCAGGTCACAACCACAGGGTCTGCCACCCACTCCTGGTTGAGTCACCTCATCTTCCCGGGCCGATGCTGCGGGTGCACTGCTGGACTCACCAATCAGGATTGCTTGGGCAGGGATCTCTCCAAAACCCCAAATCTTCAGCCTCCTGGGCCAAAACAGAAGCAGGCAGAGGAGAGCATGGGGGAGGCAATTTTCAGAGGAAAAGCCAAAGCTGTACAGGCTGCCCCTAAACTGCTGCACAGTGAGGCAGATTTTCACTGGTGGGGACACAGCAGGGTGACAGCAGGAGAGGATAGCAACAGCCAAAACATGCCAGCGCTGGAGCAGGTCAGCAGAGACCTGCCATTGCCTAAGGACTGCCAAAGGGATTTTCTTTGGAAAGACCCTTTGAATCAGGGGTGGTTCAACTGGAAAGGGAGCTACAGCAGGGAGCCAGAGAGAGCATGCGGGGGGATGCTACACCCCCAAGGCCTGACCATGGGGGTAGTTCCTTGCACATCCAGTGCACTTTTGGGGCAGACACTTTGATCAGTCACATCCCTGCCATCCACAGTGTGTCCTTTCATCTTGTCCATCAAACCCAGGAGTGATCCAGGAGGACGGCAAGCCCTGGTCCTGCAACCCTCTTGGTGCTTGGCACGCTCCATCCCATGCCTGGGTTCCCCATCCACCATCCCGAAACCCCACAGCGAATTCCCTCCCTGGCCATAATGATACATTTCAGCAGGATGAAGTCAGCCCAGCTGGGCTCTAGCCAAAGCCCAGTGGCATTTGGGGGAAGCTTTCAACCCTCCCAGGCATCCTGGGTATTAAGACAACCTGTGCTGGAGCTGGGGGGATTTTAACCCTTTCCCCCTTGCTGCCCGCAGCCTTAGTCCGTCCCTGCAGCAGCTGTCTGCCATGAAGCAGTGAGAGACTGAGCCTTCATCCTTCATCACTCTCCTGACAGTGGACTGCTGCCCCCTAAGTGCAGATGAAGGCGCCCATCATATTGTCCCTCTCCCAAAAGTTGGCCCATCCCAGCCTGACCCTATTTGCTGCATGCAATCCCCCCCATCCCCAAAACGACTTTGACAAATACGTAAATACTTCCTCTCATTTCCAGTCATTCCCAGCCATGGGGAAAACCAAAGGATGAGCCACGGGCTGCTCCACTCACCTCCCCAGCACCCAGTGCCGCAGCCTGGGGTTTGGCCGCTTCCCAGCATCGCTCATGAGTCCTATTAGGGAGCCAGGGCTGGATTTTCTGGCTCTCCAGGAAGCCCTGACTTGACCACAGCAGGACGAGCCTGGTGACATTCCTATGACCCTCCTGCCCAGCAGGGCCCCACCACCTCCCCAGCTGTCCCCATCCCCACATGCAGCCTGGTTGGTCCCCGAGCATCCCCTTCCTTGGATCGCAGGGATGCTTCTCACCAGAGTGTGGGCTCCATCTCCCCAGTGACCCAGTCCTGGGAGGTTGAGAGCAGAGAAGTGGCCATAAGAGGTCACCCCTGAGGTCCTCAGGCTCCCAGCCTGATCACTAGCCTGTGTCTGGGGAAGCACAGGAGCCAGACACATCCCTGGTATCAAGATCCAACCATGGTGTCTAAACTGAGCACCTCTCCATGGGCTTTTCTTCAAAGAAGCTCCCAGCCTCATGCCTCTTCCAGCCTGGATACATATTTTGTGTGTTCAAGTGCTGAATTCCCATTCCAGTGATGATCCTGGGCCTTGGTATCCTCCAGTTAACGGTCAAACTCACCGTGGGCAGAGCTTTCCCCATCCCTACCTCCCTTGCATCGGGACCCCCCCTACCCAGGGCTCCAGGGAGGTGGCGCAGGCAGCTGCTGGGTGCTCCAAGGAGGCATTTCACAGCAGCCACCCCTTCCTCTCTAGAGGCAAATTAGCCTGTGATCCTAATGAAGCATCTGCTTGGGAATAGGTGAGGAGGGAACCTAACTTGGCATCTCACCCCCAGCAGGGCACGGGGCACCCTAGCTGCCCTCCCACCAGCGGTGCTTGCTGGTGCCTGCTCAGCCCCCTGAGTGAATTAGCAATTGCTAATGAGCCTGAGCAATCTGCCTGCCAGCAGGGTCAGGCGAGTGCTGAGCCAGGCTCGCTTGGCTTAATGCCATCCACAGGGACTCAGGTGGGCATGGGGGATGTCGTCCCACCCACCCACACACGTGCCTCAGTTTCCCTCCTGGTAAAACACCAGGCAACAAGCTCCGAGCAGAGACAGCCATGGAGCTCAGGGACTGGACCAGTGGGACTCACAGCCTGGGCTTGATGGGATTTCAGGGTAGCCCCTTGCAAAGAGCTTTCACGTGCATGTTTTGGGCTGGCAGCATCTGTCCAGCTGTCTGTCTTGCATCCAGTCGCCTGGAGAGTGGTGGATAGACGGATGCACTGCAGTGTGCCAATGAGCCTGGCTCCGCATTTGCAGGTGGAAGTTACTGAATGGTGCAAATCTGTGCTGAATTCAACACTTCCCTCCTCCTGCTGGGGAGAAATAAAAATCTACAGGAGCCAAAAGCTTTTGACATCTTGAAAATGAAATATTTCAGTGCTCAGCTTCGAAAGGGCTCAGAGTATTTGGGCCAGGGAAGGGGGGAAATCAGCAATTCCCCCACCCGGGACCACGCTGATTTCCCCACGGCTGCAGCTCTCGCTTCGGGGGAATCCTCCCCATTTCTGTGTCTGTGCAAAAGCACCACTTGAGTCCCCAAAACCAGAGGTGCCCCTTCTGGTGTGATGATCTGTGCCACGTGGAGCCTGGGGTGTAAATACGGGAGCTATAAATGGGGGCTGCAAGTGTGTCCCGGTGGCGCATCCCCCCTGGTGTGAGTTCCTCAGGGTAACGGTCCGACCCTGAGCCTTATGGAGCTGATTTTAATCATGATGCTGTTTCTAGCTGTGTGTTAATAAAATACTTAATATTAATAATTTAATTATTGAAGAGGGGCTCGATGACATCTCCCTGCCCATGCATCAGGTTGAGCTTCTTCCCATGTGTTTATCCGCCACGGTGAATCCCCTCCATGCCTGCCCTGCCACTGACCACCTGCCAGCACCCCTCCAGATAACATTTTCTTTTATGTCACATGTGTCCAGACCAGTAAATCCCTCCCAAATTAATTAACAGGGGCCATGTAGAGGCACCAGCTGCTGTCAAGGCAAGCTGAGTGGATTCGGGGATGCAGACGGCTGTGCCATGGGGTCACATCAGGACAACCCTCTGCTCAAGAGCTGATGCTCTGGGGGATGCTGTGGGTGAGACCCATGCTGAGAAGCCATCACTGTCTTCTTGCTGTCATCCTGAGGATGATGGGATCTGCCTAGCTGATGGAGCTTTCTCCTGCCACAGGTTAGGGTGCAGGACCTGGCCCAGCTTGGGGCTTGGTGCCAGGGTGCGTTGGTGCCAACTGCCCAGGGAGGTACTGGCAAGAGCACTTTTCCTAAGCCAAAACCCATAGAGGCCAGAGCTGGGAGAAAACCAAGAGAGAGGGAGTTTTCCTGCTCCTAAGGAGAAGACAAAGCAAAGCGTGGCCTTCTCTGAAGGAGGAAACAGGGATGAAACCAAAAAAGCTGACTCTGAGATCACAGTGGACATCAAACATCGTTTCTTTCCCATTTCCACAGCTGGGAAGGGCTCATCCCAGTTTTGCAGACTCACTCCAGCCGGGCATGTTAAAAACTCTGTTTATGCTCTATTTATTCACAGATGTGTGGCTATCTTCCTCTGGCCGCTGCTGGGAAGCATGGCATGAGCACAGCCAGCACATCTCAGGGCCGGATGGGATGGGTGCTGGGAAGCCCCCAAAGCGAAAAAGGGAGCAGTGAGGCCACACCTGTCCCTTCAAGAATGCTGGGACAGGCAGCTGAGGTGAGTGCCTGCCAAGCATCCCCTGCACAAGCTCCCACTGAGGGTTGTCCCTCCAGCCAGGAGAGGAGAGGAGAGGAGAGGGTCTTGCAGCAGGGCATGGGGATCCCAGCACGGAGACCTGTTCCTCTAACCCTATATCCCCACCTTGGTCTGAACGGGTTGTGAGAAAAGTGGGGCTTGCAGGGGAATGTGGGGTGCAAGGGTGCCTCCTCCTGCACACCCTGCAGAAAACCAAAGGCCAGTCTAGTCAAAGGCAAAGCTCTCATTGCAACCAGCGCTGCTCATTAAGCAAACGAGGAAGGCCCTGTGGCTAATTGGGGCCTGACAGGCAGCTCCTCTGCTTGCTCAATAAATAGCAGTGAAGGCCTAAAGCACTTTTTAGTTCTTCACAGGGTGCTCTGTGAAGGTTTTCTGCCCACCCTGGGGGATGCACCCACCTCTTGGCTAGAGTAAGGTGAGGGTTTAAATTAACAATGCAGGGGTGACACAGGGTGAGGAGCAACCCAGGCTGGGGGAGTTTGGGAATGATCCTGCAGCTGGAGCAGGGGGTAAAGGATGCTCTGAGGGCTGGGAGATGTCTGGTGGCAAGCAATGAGGTTCTCCAGAGACCTGGGACTGATAATTCCTAGTCTCTACACAGAATTAATCCTAGGCTAGGAAGGGTGGTAATATCAGATGGTGATGTATCCAACCAGCGTTCCCAGCATTAATCCCCTTCCAGGAGGAAAGTACTTCATTGCCTTTCTCCAGGCAGCCCTTGGAGTGCTGGAACCATGCCAAGGCCTGTTTGGCTCCACAGCCCCCATGGGACAGGCTGGGGAGACCAAGCAGGACTAAGCCATTCAGTAGGACCCATTTTGTCCTCAGCAGGACATAGGGGACGCGACTGGGAGAGCCCCAGGTGGGGAAGCAGGACTGTGGGGAAGGCACTGTCTGGCTGTTTGCAGCCGGCTCTGACTCTGCCCTGGCAGCTGCAGCAGCAGAAACAGGACCAGAGAGAGGAAAAAACCTTTTTAGTCCCTGAAAGCCAGCAGCTGGGCTGGATCTGGGCTGGGGAGCAGGGCAGCAGGGGCTGCATGTTGCCCAGGGGTGTGCAGCTGGGGTGAAATCCCTTGAGATGCCACTGCCTTGCATGGTCTGGCCATACACTGCAAGGAAAGGGCTGGGGTGTGTTGGGTGTGTTTGCTGGAGTTAAGAGTGACCAGGGCCATACATCTCCTGCTGGCCTCTGTGCCTCAGTTTCCACTGTTTTCTCAGCCATTCCCCAGCTCCTGGGGTGCCCCTGTTGGACCTCATGCCACCCCTGCACTGCTCCAGAGCTGGCCTGGATTCAGCCAGAGTGCATTTCCCAGAGCTCGTGTTTTAGGTACCAACTATTTTTAGGATGCCCGACCTGCGGCAAAGGCAAGGAGCAACTGCCAGTTTGGAGAAGTCAGTGGAAGAAGCAAGATTTTTTAAAAAAAAAAAAAAGAGGAAAAAAACAAACCCAAAAGACAAGCCTCTGCACCTCTGGGGACATCATATGAACCTCTCTGTGCCTCATGAAGAGTCAAATATTGGGACAGCTCATCCATGCCTCAGTGCAACTGGCTCTGTTGAGACTCACTGTGACACAAAAAACCTCAGGGCAGAGGCACCCCCAGCATGGGTGTCCCCTGGCTGGAAGTGAGCTGAGAACTGATGCTCTTGTTGCATGTGACTGTGCTGCTCTGTTGCCAGGGGGGCTGGCAATATGTGTCTCCCCTACTGTGGCCAAGCGTGACCCTTTCCATATGAGCCCTGCCAGCCCCCTCTGAGTTCTGCCCCATTATATTTTACCTGCTCAGTCGTTAATTTTTAACGAGCCTTGCTGCATGCAGGAATGCTCACAGCATCACCCTGTGCTGTTTTATGGGGTGCCCAGCACTTACCCACGAGCCTGGGCAACGTTTCTGGGGAAATGCTGAGGAGGAGAATAAGGAATTGGAGCATCCATGTGCTGGGATTCTCCATGGCAGCTCCTGCCTGTCCTGTGTGTGTTTTCTAGCCTGGCTAAGGGATGGAGAGCTGGCTGGTGAGGAGATTTGGGGAGAGGGGAGGGTGTCCGTGGGGTGCTTGCTGGTCCTCCCCTTGTCCTTTAGCATCCCTGAGGATGGATGGAGCCCCACAGATGGGAGGTCTTCATCCCACAGAAGAGGCAATTTTTGAAGCAGAGATGCTGCATCTGGGGATGAAATCATCC